>OX246737.1:108256128-108795637 GCA_945910005.1 Isoperla grammatica | reverse complement strand
GAATGGCATAATCAAGAGGAACAGCCATCTTCTAAAAACCTCGGCCCTCACCCAAAACATCAACATCCCGCGAGTCACCTTTAAACGTCCGCCCAACATTCAGGACCTACTGGTGAAACGCAACCCCTGGCGCAGTACCAACACACCTACCGAAGCCCGACCACCTGGCTCATACCCTTGTGAGAGCTCTCGCTGTAAAACATGCCCACTCAATCTTCCAACCGAGTCATTCACAGCGAGAGCTACCAACAAGATCTACGACATCCGGGGACACAACACGTGCAAGACCAACAATGTAATATATCAACTGAGGTGCAGTAGATGCCCAGCCGAATATGTAGGCCTGACTACTAACGCACTCAACACCCGGATGAATGGCCACAGGCACGATACCAGAGTAGGGAACACTGACAAACCTGTCGCCCTACATGCAGCCACTCACAACCTGACATTCAACGAATGCTTCTATGCCAGTGTTGTGAGAGCCCTACCAGCTAGCTGCAATGAGCATGAGCTGAGAAGATGGGAACTGGCACATCAGTGGATCACCAACTCCAGGCTCCCCCCTAATCTCAACATCCGTTAGGGTCCTGCTCTCCACTACCTGATTGCCACCCTTCCCCTCTTAGCTCTCCTCCCCACCCACACCCAACAGCGCCACTGGCGTGACCTGTAAATAACTGTATATACCTGTACATAGCTAGTCACCTCTCTGCACTCGTCGAGTGAACAAGGCCCTGTTTGGCCGAAACCGTTTCGACGTTTTTGTTTGTGTTTTTACTACTTTTTTATGTATCTATTTATTAACTACAAGACCCCTGCAGTCACCAACCAGGTAAGCTGTTGGGTTCCCTATCAATTTTACCCCTACCAAGCATATTTTGACTGAAACCTATGAAATGATTAAGAAAACATCGTGCATTTGAAAAAAGGCAACTTTGTAAACCATGCTCCCATTCATTTATTATCCATTCTCACTGCTCGTTTCGAGCTCACGTTTAGGGCGGCACGGGGTCGCAAGCAAGATCTTCAATTCCTAGTCTGTCTGGCAAAACCGGTACGGTTGGGAACCTTATCTGTCACATGGAATATGGTATTGCAATAAGCAGTGGCACATCCAGTGGGGGGGGGGGGGGGGGGGGGGGGGGGGGGGGGGGGGGGGGGTTCAAACCCCCTCCTCAGAAAATCAAAATATGTCATCTAAGTGCTCTTTGTTATGAATGTCTCCTACATATTTCTATTTTTCAAACATTCTTAATCAGGTGTTAAAGATATGCAGCAAAACCACAATTCAAAAGTTAATTTAGAACCTTTTAAAAACAGAAATATTTATTGGAACAAAGAAACATTATAAGAAAGTCTCCAAAAGTCCTCTAAATTCTTTAGAGGCCATTACATATTTTGATATACTTTTAGGACAATTTAAAAACCTTTTAAAGCAATTTTAACGAACCGAAATCAGGTGTTACATAGGCTAGGTGAACACAGAGCCTTAAAGAGTAGATTTTGACATTGAATAGGCCTAGGTACTTCAAAACCAGTTCCTTAACAAAAATACTGAAGTATTTGAGGCCTACATACTCTCGAATGTATGTTTCAAATTTCAACCTGGAGTGCCATGGATTTAGATTTTACTAGAGGTATTAATTAAACACATTGTTGTATTGAATATTGATATTAATATTTTGGCCTACCACCCACCCCATTGCAATGTCATAGTTTCCAACTTCTCAATTTAAGGTCTGCTTGAGAAGTTTGGCTATTTCACAACGAATAAATGCATAAATAAAAATCATTGTCGAAGTTGAAGTTGCTAGATGCATAGTGCAGCATTTATTACGATTATTATAACTACTAAGCCTTACAAGATCCTTCGTCAAAAAAAAAATGAATGTGCCAGTAAGCAGTAATTATGAACCGGCAAATTCTATGCAAGTAACCAGCGTTGACTAACAGTGGTTCTTTTCGGTTACATTACATACCATACCAGTAAATATTACTGCTCACTCCTATATTGCTAACCTTTTGTAACCATTAGTTCTAGGTTGACTAAACAAAAACGTTGAGGTATGACATAACTGCCCGTTCTTAGAGATTTACCGCCAAGTAATTGCTTCTTTATTTATCACTCGTAGGTTTTAACTGGTGATTCCTATAAAACTAACACTAAAATTTGGCAGTTACCGCAGTATAACCTTTGTTTTCTAGTGAATCCCCTCGCAGCTTTCATTTCAGTAAGGGCTACCTCTCGGAAAGTTGAACTTGCCATTAATTGTTTTCCTATTATTTTTATTTCTAGGCTATGAATGAAGCATCTTCTTTGTTAGACCCAGATTTCATACCTAACAAAAATGGCTTTCCGTCATTTTGAGGTTGCATCTCACGCTGCTGTGTATAACAAATTCCGACCATTGCCTCCAGAAGAACTAGTCTCCAAAGTCATCAATTTTTTAAATGGAAAGGTAAACTCTTATTGTAATAAGGGGCTACCAAATAAACTACATATTCAAGTGTTCACTGGATATAAAAAGTGCAATAATAATACAGTACAATGGCCATGTACTGTAAAGCGACCACAGGATTCGGATTTACACGTGGACTGGTTATTTTTATAGTTATTTTCATTGTCATTGGTCGGACTGCTCGCGTTTACAGTTCACACCCTATTTACTTCGAGCACTGGAAATGATTAAAAACATTGTTAATTTTTGTTTTTAATTTACAGTACTCAGCACCACTGGAAAATGCTGTGGATATTGGCTGTGGTGCAGGCCAGAGTACCGAAGTGTTATCTCCTTATTTCAAGACTGTGATAGGATTTGATCCCAGTAGCTCACAAGTGATTGAAGCTGAAAAGAAAAACAAATTGCCAAATTTAAAGTACCAGGTTGGTGCTGCTGAAAAAATCAACATGGAAAATAGTTCAACACAATTAATAACAGCATCTCAGTCTTGCCAATGGTTTGATTTGCCAAAATTCTATGCCGAAGCTGAAAGGGTTTTAGTGCCTGGAGGAGTTCTAGCTATGTACGGCTACCTTCTCCCAAGACCACAATATGGCAATGTACATCAAGATTTGTGTGATATAGTTGACAAGGTTTGTAATAATTTACTTTTAATTTGTGTGAAATTCTAAGTGAACTGGGATTTTTAGGCCTTTAAGCTCTCCACCAAGGACAGTACTGTACCATATCTTTCTGTAAATTTGTAGTTGTTACCAGTGCTTTTTTTCTAAAATAAAGTTAACCGGTACGTTCGGTATAATATTTCATGTGACTGGCGTGGTATAGCTGGGGTCTGGGGCGAAGCCCCAGCCGCCGGAGGCAAATTCGCCGTAGGCGAAAATTTTTTGGGGTACTGCATTAAGTTTGACATGGCCAAAAACGCATTTTTAAGGCGGATTTGTATCGTAGATATCGACGAAATATGAAGCTTATGTTGCACAGCTCAAGACTGGGATTAGATCCTGTGTCCACACGATCGAGCAGCGTCCGCAGAAAACATAAAATATCTTTTTTTTAAACGTGCCAATAGTGATGGTTTCATTGTATAAAACTAACATTATTTTTTCAGCCCCCCCCCCCCCCCCCCCCCCGCCTCATGTTGAATCCGCCCCTGTTTAACGTGACTCATACACGAGACGTGCATTTGTTTTAAAATAATTTATAGCTCACCATCATCAATGATATCATTGATATCGAATGCAAAGCAACTTCCAAACATGACTCGTAGTCGTGTTCTCGTCAACAACACGTCGGTATCTTGCTCTGTTTCGGGTATAGGTGGCGAGGTGACGACCCAAGAAGTTATTTTTCGGTTAATTTTTATTTTTTACACTCTCACTAAACACACACACACTCGCTAATCACGACGACATCTCCACTCGTCAACAGAGAGGAAACTAACCCTGCCACACACAACTTACAATCCCTTGACCACCGATCTCCCCCCCCCCCCCCCCTCCAACTCCAAACACAACCCAATCGTTGTCTGTAAATTGAAAAGGCGCTTTCAAGGAAAACAGAAAAGTAAGAATGGGTAGCCTACATTCTCTTTTGCGGTTCCCAGAAGCTACCCTTGACAGTTGACATTTTAGTAAAAACAACCCTAATTATCTTTCCTTAGAACTGATGACCCAAATAATAGAAAAGATTACTGTAGTGAGTGGACGCCAAGAGTCTAAAAAGAAGTGATTTACTACATGTCACACCCATGTCACCAGCAGGTGGCAACATTCTTATATTTCAATGAAACATATTTTGCAGTCACAAGCCTGTTACACTGCACAATTCAAAGTTATTCACGCGCTTCAAGGCTAATCGTAGCGTACCGGCTATAGTGTGACTTTATTGCCTTTTACCGGTACGCCTCTTGTGTTAGCCGGTACGCGTACCGGCTCGTACCGGCCGAAAAAAAGCCCTGGTTGTTACAAATTTGTTTGCCAAACCTACTTGGGTATGCGCTTGCAGTAAAGAGGCAATCCGTTTTATATGCTTCACAATTGTGTAGAAGAATTGCAGTGTTGACAGTAGTACAAGTACAAGGTGCACAGCAAGTTCTTAACCTAAATTATTTTTTACAATTACAAGTTAATACTTTACTATCTCACACTTTTGTCCACATGGCAATGAAACGTGGAAGCACTCGCCTAACTGTTGGATTTTGCTTGGAAAGAAGGTTAATGGTATAAATTCAAACACACGCACACAAGGAGTGAGAAATAATAACATAACCTAACCTAACCTAACCTGATCAATAATGTACATTTAACCCCCTAACCTAATCTGAATTAAATAAATGAAGTTAATGAACGTATGAGCTTGAACTGTCAAAAAGAAGCACTTCGAGAAACTAAATTTTTCTGAATAAAACATTATGTTTAAAGTTAATTATACGGTTATAAATGGTTTTAAATATACGATTATTTCATAATCTACACACTGTTGTTGGTCCCTTGATTTTTAGTTGAATGCAAATTTTAAAATGTGGGAGGAGGCCTTCATATAACTGCTGCGGGGGAGGGCCCCAAAAATGTTGCCATGTCACTGGCCACTTAAAATTTAAAGATGTATCCTTCTGAAAACTGTGGCGGCCAGTGCGATTATTGCAGAGCTATGAAAAGAAAACTCAAATATAAATTGTATAGGTCACGAAACCACAACACAACGTACGTATAACAACTACGCATGCACACGTATGCACGCCCCCTTTTCGTTGGGGAAGAACGCTCGCAGCGCACTCTACAATCTCGAGGTTTTCTTAAGTACTCCCATACTAGCACCAATGTAAGTAGTTGCACACTGACCTCAGATCCTTATCTACTGCCCCTTTCATGCATGCTAATTCAACGAAAATCAACAGATTCCTAGCGTTCTTCCACAGTATTCCACTTAGTAGAGTGCACATGCCTCATTAGCCATGCCTTCTGTTTCTTCAGGTAACCAACGGAAGGTTGTAAATCATCCCTAATGGACCCATTTCAATTAGATGGGAGAAAGTAGAGATGTAGAAAACTTTGTTTGTACCATTGGAATCGGTTGGCTATTTCATAAGCATCAGAACGTTACGTTACATTGGGGCTACTTTAAGGTTGCTTTGCGTTGACTTAATGTATGTTAAATTCCTTTTGTTATTATTTATTGTCTAGAAAGAATGGAGTTAACACAACTGAAGGTATCGAGGTGTCTTAAACATATTAACATTCCCAATCTCGGTTTCAGATTTACTGATTTAGTGAGTAATGTTTATGTTAAAATTAAAAATTGCTTCTAAGGCATAACATGATGTTCACCTGTAGCTCTGTATTGTAGGCTACATTGTTCCCTTTTCTCTTTACAGTATTACAACGTAACTTTGCGCGACTATCTCTTTCCTGCGAACTTCAGAGTTCTGAAAAAGTACAGTGGAGATGAGTTTGATAAAAGTCCATTTCCCATGATTCGTGATGAAACCATTTTCACTGAAACAAACACGTCGTTGGCGGACTTAATTGGTTATGTAAGCAGTTGGTCAGCATTCCAAAATTACATTAAAAATGAGGGAGAAGAAAAATCAAGAGATATCCTTCAATCGTTTGAAACCGAGTCAGTACCATTTATTTAGCAAATGCCAAATACCTATATAGTTGTAATTATTTTATAACATGTAATTAATATTGTATAGGCCTACCTTATTCTACTATTAGTCACACAATAGGCAACACGCGTACGATTTTTTTTGTTAAACCAAACACTTAGTTTAATAGTATTAGATACAAAAAGTATATTAATGCAAGTCGCACGTAAAAAAGAAATGTTTAAATAGGTTTAATGTGGTCGCATTTATTGAAGTTTAAACTGGGAATCTGAAACGCGTACAGGTGGCTGTGACGCAATGGTTCTGTAGACTTGGCGTAACAGACCAATCGCTGAGGCGGTGAGCGTACAAAGTACAAACTCATGACGTCAAATCCACTCTACATGGCGGCGGCTCGTTTTTCGCGCCCTTTTATTTATCGTTACTAAACCAATTATTTTGAGGCATAGACTGATCCGTTTTTCAAAATTCAAAGACACAAAATTATTAAATGAGAGACAAGGTATTTAAAAATCGATAACAATTTTCATACGCGTGTTCCCTATTAAAAAATGTGTCATAAAATAGTGAAATAGGGAAATAGAATTTTTGTAAATAAACTCTTGCAATTCGATTAATGTTTTTCAGTAAACAAAAGTTGCATAGGCCTACCAATTTGTCTACCAAAAACAAATACTACATAGTCATATAATAATAATGATATGTTATGAAAGTAGGTGCCAATCGGCTGGAATGGTATATTAAGTGAGGAAAGGATCCAACAGCTTACCTTCGTGTAGTAAGATGACGGATTTGCGAGTTTGAAGTACACATGAAGACATAATACAAAATATAACGAGACGTTTCGACCGAGGTCTTGCTCACTCGAGAGAAGAATGGCTACTGCAACTACTCTAGTCAACTAAACAACTATAATAAACTAGACTAAAATATATATATATATATATGTACAATATTTACAAGGCGCTGTTGGGGGGTGTGGTGGCAGGGAGGTGAGAGGGGGAGAGGGCTATCACTAACGGATGTTTAGGTTGGGAGCCAACCTAGATTTAGTGATCCACTGGTGGGCCAACTCCCACCGTCTTAGTTCGCCTGGGTTGCAGCTGGCTGGGAGGGATTTTATCACTCTGGTGTTGAAACATCCATTGAATGCCAGGTTATGGGATGCCGCATGTTGAGCCACCGGTTTGTCCATGGTCAGGTTTTTTGTGTCTTGCCTGTGCCCGTTCATCCGTGACCTAAGCGAGTTCTTAGTTAGGCCAACATATTCGGCAGGGCAGTGGTTGCAGTTCAGTTGGTAGACTACATTGGTGGTTTGGCAGGTGTTGTGTTGCCTTATTGGGTATGTCTTGCCGGTGGCCTGGGCACTGAACGTGGTGGAAGGTTGATGAATTGGGCACGTCAAGCAACCGTTACCTCCTTGGCAAGGGTAGGAACCTGCTGGTTCATTTTCAGGAGCATCCCTGATGCGGCAGTCTCTCCTGACCACTAGGTCCGCAATGTTCGGGGGGCGTCTGAAGGCTACTCTAGGCAAGGATTTTACAAGATCTTGGGTCTTAGTGGAGGATGTTAAAATGTGAAGGCCACTTTTCATTATACCATTGAGTGCCTGTAGTCCTGGGTGCCACTGTGTGACTAGAGGTATAACATCATTGGGCGGCGGGATGGCCTGCCTCGCTGGTCTATTGATGCGTTGTTGGACGGTGGTCTTGTCGTAGCCTCGAGCCACAAAGGCGTTGGTAATGCGTTCGCAATACTTGGCAAGATCATTACCATCTGAGCAGATACGTTGGCCTCTCACTGCTAGGGAGTAGGGTAGTGCTCGTTTGGTATATGTAGGGTGACAGCTGTCGTGATGAAGGTACAGCTGCTTGTTGGTGGGTTTGAAGTGAACATCAGTCCTCAGCCGGCCCGATTCTAAATAGACATCCACATCAAGGAATGCGACGTGCAATGATGACGATTCCCAAGTGAAGCGTAACACACTGGCATTGTTGAGGTCCGTGAGGAAGACGTCTAGTAGTGCTTGGCCGTGGGGCCATACCATAAAGATGTCATCAATAAAACGGAAGAAACACAAGGGCAGATGGTCACGGGTTGCTAGGAACTGCTTCTCTAGTTTGCCCATGAAGAGGTTGGCATACGAGGGGGCCATTCTGGTGCCCATGGCTGTGCCTTTCGTTTGCAGGTAGTGGCGCTCCATGAACCGAAAGTTGTTGAGGCGGAGGACCATGTGCGCAAGTTCTGTGAGAAACGGGGCGTCTGGTTTGGTGCCGGGTGGCCGGGTTCTAAGGAAGTGTTCTAGGGCGGCTAATCCCTGTGTGGTCGGGATATTAGTGTATAATGACGTGACATCAATGGTGACCAATAGCGAGCCTGGTGGTAGTGGCGTGTCGAGTTGGTGGAGTTTCTCGAGGAAGTCGTAACTGTCCTTGATGTGCGAGTCAAGGTTGGCAACAAGCGGCTGGAGATGGTAGTCAACAAAAGCGGAAATCCTCTCAGTTGGTGAACTATAACTGGAGACTATGGGTCGGCCTGGATTCCCTTGTTTGTGGATCTTCGGAAGCAAGTAGAATACAGGTGTCCGTATGGTATCCGGTGTGAGGGCTTTGATTGTCTTGTCGTTAAGGCCTTGATGTGTTACGTGGGTGGTTAGGAAGTCGGAGACTTTCTTGAGGTGTAAGTTGGTAGGGTCCTCCTTGAGCAGTCGGTAGGTTGTAGTATCCGACAGTTGCCGGTCAGCCTCAGTGATATAAGCTGCGACATCCTGGACGACGATCGTGGAGCCTTTGTCCGCTGGAGTGATGATGATCTCCCTGTTGTTACGTAAGGAGTTGATGGCTTTGCGATGCGTAGGCGTGAGGTTAGTGCTGGTGGGTAGCCTATCTGCAAAGTCCGGGGAGGATACTTTGGCTAGAAGGTGATGAGTGAAAACTTCAAGCGGGTGATCAGGTGGTAGGGGGTCTGGCTCCCAGTCCGATTTAGGCCTAAATTTGGTTAAAGCAGGGTCTAGAGTTTGTTGTCTTTTGGCTGTGAAAGGGTTTTCCTTGAAATGGTGTTTTATTTTTAAATTCCGGGTGAAAGCTATGGTATCCTTTACCAAAGCAAAATGGTCAAACTTGGGGGTGGGGACAAAGGTTAGGCCTTTGGAAAGAACATCCTTTTCGTCGTTCGTGAGGTCGTGTTTAGACAAGTTGAGGATGGCATCATTGTTTGTATCCTCTTCAGGGCGAGGCTTGTCCACTTGGGGTAGGCTTAGTTTGGTTGGAAGTTTGGGTGGGCCAGGCTTAGGAATCCCAAGTTGTAAAATGTCCGCCAAACAAGGTGACACGCCTATGAGGGGCGGGGCTGGACTCTTGAGCGTGGCTAGTCCCGTCGGTAGTTGAAAGTCACAGGCGAGATAATATAACATAAGTTTTGAAAGTTTAGCGAGATGGTTCGACGCATTACGAGATAAAATAGTTCCAGCTTCCAATAAGATGTCATTAATGAGCGGGATGGCGTGTGGGAACGATCACATTTTAACATCCTCCACTAAGACCCAAGATCTTGTAAAATCCTTGCCTAGAGTAGCCTTCAGACGCCCCCCGAACATTGCGGACCTAGTGGTCAGGAGAGACTGCCGCATCAGGGATGCTCCTGAAAATGAACCAGCAGGTTCCTACCCTTGCCAAGGAGGTAACGGTTGCTTGACGTGCCCAATTCATCAACCTTCCACCACGTTCAGTGCCCAGGCCACCGGCAAGACATACCCAATAAGGCAACACAACACCTGCCAAACCACCAATGTAGTCTACCAACTGAACTGCAACCACTGCCCTGCCGAATATGTTGGCCTAACTAAGAACTCGCTTAGGTCACGGATGAACGGGCACAGGCAAGACACAAAAAACCTGACCATGGACAAACCGGTGGCTCAACATGCGGCATCCCATAACCTGGCATTCAATGGATGTTTCAACACCAGAGTGATAAAATCCCTCCCAGCCAGCTGCAACCCAGGCGAACTAAGACGGTGGGAGTTGGCCCACCAGTGGATCACTAAATCTAGGTTGGCTCCCAACCTAAACATCCGTTAGTGATAGCCCTCTCCCCCTCTCACCTCCCTGCCACCACACCCCCCAACAGCGCCTTGTAAATATTGTACATATATATATATATATATTTTAGTCTAGTTTATTATAGTTGTTTAGTTGACTAGAGTAGTTGCAGTAGCCATTCTTCTCTCGAGTGAGCAAGACCTCGGTCGAAACGTCTCGTTATATTTTGTATTATGTCTTCATGTGTACTTCAAACTCGCAAATCCGTCATCTTACTACACGAAGGTAAGCTGTTGGATCCTTTCCTCACTTAATATACCAATAATAATGATATGAATATGCATAATATAATATGCTTATTTAAACTCAGGAATTTTACACATGACTCTTCAAGACTAAATTTGCTACATAATAGCAAACCTATACATAGTATGTGTGTGAAAACGTGAATGAACTACTGTAATTATGTATAATTATGCTGCCGTTGGTACGACTGTAAGTATGGCCATCCCAAACTAAATGGGATAGGCATAACGTGGCGGACTTAGAAGTAGGAATTGTGTGAACAACCGTGTCTAAATTAAAACCTTCACTTAAAATCTTTGTCTGTACCTCTGATGAGTACAAGAAATAAGATACTTTTTAAATTTACTTCCAAGTTTTATGATTTCTAGAGCTAATTTCAAATTCAATTACCTTTAATAATAACAACTTTTATTCGGTCTCTGCAGCCAAAGCTGTTACCGTAAGACACAGAATAACATACAATAACTTATATCAAAACAAAAATCGAAGCAAATTACAATTTATATAGAAACTTAACAAAATTACGAGTATAAATGGTGCCTAAATATAAAAATGGACCACCGTAATTCGGCCAGAACAATTTCCTCGGTGAGACTTGACGGTAGTTGGAACAACTTCCGAAATTTCTCGAAAAAGCCGGGGATTGTACCCCTAGCACCTATCATAAGACCCATTACTCTGATACATAGGCGCCGACTTGTTAACATTTCAGGGGGGGCTCAGAAAGGACTCGCATAAAAACTAGGGTTACCATATTTCAAAATTCATATTAATATTATTATAATTCATATTCATATTATTATAATTCATATTATCTGTCGAGGAGAAAAAACACGGGTGGTTTGGGGGGCATGGGCCCCCAATAATAGCGCCGCAGGCAAAATTTACAAAAAATCATGCCTTTAAAGCGCGTTCTGAGCGTTTCAGAAAAAAATACCGTACTGAATGCAATTCCGAAATACTGTCGTTTTTGTAGTGCAAAAACCAAAAAACCACCAGCAAAAATTAGAACGATGACGAGAATTATTTAGTAATTAATTTTGGGGCTTAGGAAGTTGGGAGTAAGTAATTGGGATTCTACAAGATAATGCTTGCCTTCAATATCAGTTTTTTTTTAATACTTGAACCTAATTTGCTTTTGGATTTTGATACCTGAGAACGTTCTGGACTGCAAGTATCTGATATTTCAAGCTAGAAATCACGATATTTTTTAAATTTAAAATCAGAAAAACCATAACAAAAAATTTAATTTAAATTGAGGGAATTATGACCTGATGACTAAATCGTTTTTATTTATTTTTATTATTATTATAATGAACTTTTTCTTCAAACAAAAAAGTACAAACTTCAAATCTCAGGGGGGGCTCAGCCCCCCCTGGGATTTGTCAGGGGGGGCGCAACAACAGTCGGCGCCTATGCTCTGATATCTTTCAGATTGTAATAAGTCTTATAATAGACACCAGTCAGGTTATAAATCCCCTGCTTGCATTCACATTTTTTTTTTACATTTTAAATTACATTTATTTTCTTTAACTGTTGGCAACAGTGCTTCAATTGCATCGACCAACCAAACATCGTTCCCATACCAAACCCCCACAAGTTACAACACACAAACCATCAAACAACAAACCATGCTACTTCTCCTTGTCACACGATGCAATCCACTGGGATGACCAAAATATTATAATATTTTTATTTATTTATCTCATAGGTGGCATACTGCAGTCTAATTTATGCAGTACTGTGTAGGAATGAAGGTCTGCAAATTAATTTTCTAATATGAAAAGGATGGATGGAGACTCAACTCGACTCGACTCGATACTCGCGAGTATTTAAAACTCGACTCGATACTCGACTTGAAGTCAAAAAGCACTACTCGCACATCCCTACATGTTAGTAGAAATGACCTTTCCCCAGGTGGACATTAAAAACAGCAGTACTGCTGAGCCCAATCTAGTTTAGGATACAGGGGCCAGATTCACAAAAAGTCTTAACTTGGGCCTGGCATAACTTTAGAACACTAGATTATGGCACGCCATTGGCTGATACGGACCTGCACATACCCTTGACTCGACGTTACTAAGAAACTCTAGTAAAAACCAAACACTTGAGACCAAAATTTAGGCCCTGTCTGAGTTGGTCTTATCTTTTTTCAAAGATGGTGGCAATATGTCAATGACTTCGAAGTGTGAACATGAATAGATATCGTTTACCTACCTTGATATACGCATTTGTCTGTTTTAAAAACTTGGAAGTATTAGTAAACAAAACACTTAACTTTAAAACACCGTCTTGCAATATTTCAAGTTCACTGTGATTTCCACGAAATTAGCCATCAATTGGGCTGTGTAGTAGGCCTACCATGGATTTATAATAGCACATAGCACATGGCTAAAGAGGGTAGGGGCATGCTCATAACCCTACACTGGCCATCCTGTCCTTTCATCGAACAGGAAAGCAACAATAAAATTAATTAATTAATAGCAATAGCACATAGATTTAGGACCGGTTCTAAGTTAAGACTTTTTGTGAATCCGGTCCCTGGTGTGTAGGATCAAAGATTACTGAGTGGGGAAGATGTTTCATTGCCGTGTTAAAATATCTGCGTGGGTTTTAGCAAAAAATTTTAAGTCGCCACTAGTTCGAATTCTGACCGCAAGGAGCGCTAGCCCTGCACGTTTGACCAAGGTCCACTAAATCCCCTGCTGGCGGCTACTAGCGATCTAGTAGACCTTGTTGATTTTACCTTTAAACAAGGTCTACTAGATCGCTAGTACGTGCCAGTGGATTCAGTGGACCTTGAGTTTTAAACTTTTGGAAGAGCGACTCTTGCGGTGAGAATTCGAACTATACGTCGGACTAAGAAAATTTTGCTCAGACACGCGCAGACGAATTCCCATATGGATGAACTATCTTCCCCACTCAGTAATCTTTAGTAGGATGTACATTATGGGTTTTACATGATACTACGTATTGTCATTATTCTATCAATGCATTTTGTTTTAGATTCAAAGACAAGATTGGCTTAAGAGGATCATCACCACAGGACATTCAAATCACTATCAGGCATGAATACTTCCTTATAATGGGAGCCAAACCATCACATTGAAGTATTATCATTGAGGCAGCACCAATTGGCAATTCCACATGACATGGTAACAGTATATGTACCAGTAACTGGGTAATAAGGGAATTAGAATGGGGTTTCACTTCAATTCTGCATGAATTTCTTTACCCTTTTCTGCTTCTTAAAGGTTATTTATAAGAAGTGTGTGAATTAATGTAAATCAGAATCAAAATCTTGCTATCGGTGAGACAAATTTAAAACACAAATAGAAAAACTGGTCGAAATGAGTCCAATTTTTGGGCACGAAGCTGTTTTTCAAATTTGATTTGTCCAAATTGCCCAGAATTCGGTATGTTATGTATAGTTTTAGTATTGTTTTTCACACACATTTGTATGTTTCTCAAATGCAATCAGTGACATTATCATTAGCACCTTGAGTGCCATTAACGTCATTTGAATCATGTAGCGTGTGTGCTAACAATATCGTCTTCACGCTGCCATCGAGATGTCGTGGTGCACTGCTTGTATATCAATACTCGGGTCCGTATTTTTTGCGTACTAATTGTACTAATTACTACCGTACTAATTGCCTGATGTCTTCCCTAGACCCTAATTAGATTTTGACAGCGTACTCCTGATTTATATTGAGTTGTTGAAAACGATTAATTTCAGATAGTAACTATTCAGGCCTACTAGAGGGATTCACACACTTCCATAAATTACAACCACAAATCTTGTAGTGTCTTTCTCAAATTCTCTTTTGTTTGTAGTACAGTGCCATTACCAATATGTAAGCATGCTAAGGTGGAAAGCCATCTATGTTTATCATTTACAAGAGAAACACTCTGTGTGATGTGTTGATAAGCGAGCAGGTATACGTCCACATCCACTCTGTTCAAAAGTTTCAAAACTACGTGGCCGTATTTCAAGAATATGCATCGACCAGTGCACAGCGTTCCAAAAACCTCACGGAAAGTACGGCGTCTCACTACATGTATAATATTAGTACTATTACATGCTGGTCTTCATTTTCAAAGAGCTTTGTTTTTGTTATAATAGTTAGGCCTACTTGACTTAAATGCCATTTGGCATTTGTAACTCCAATACTTATCGAACCGAGATAAAATTAACATATTCGTGACCGGACAAAGATTTACTATAAAATGGCTAGGCCTATCTCACATTTTGCTGCCATTTCATTTTAGGAAAAACTTTTGATGTGATGTTACTTTGTAACTTCTTACCGATTTTTCCACAAAACTAATGGTGTTTAATCCACATCGAAGTTTGTGGATGGTCCAAATTCCAACTTGATCGGACTCTCAGTTGGACCGCTATCGTGACACCTGAAATAAAGGCTAACAAACAAACAAAACAGAACGAAAGCCATAAAAGTAGAATGAAGATGCTCGTTTAACTAGGAAAACGCTTATGTGACGCGTTGATAAACGAGTATGTGCTATCTACAAACACACCGTGGATCGTGTGGACATTCCAAATTTTAACCCGATCAGAAGCTCCGTGCTAGAGACGTAGAAAGAACAACGAACAGAGCACTGGGAGTGGTCCGGCCAACAGTCACTGAAATTGAATACAACTACACTACAACGCTCAACATTAAAAACTTCAAATTCATTGATAAAACGATGTGACTTCTTTGCAGCGCTAGCTTTGAGCAACTTTTATTTAAGTGTAATTTGCATCTAGCCTAAAGCAGTTATTGGATCGATTTAAAATGAACATCTTCAAGATGGGACGAACATTTTCTACAAAATAGTCAACTCTCATTTTTCTGCCATTTTTTTATTATTCAAGTAACTAAGTTACTAAGTTACGCTACTTTTCCACAAACTAATGGTGTTCAGTCCACATCAAGGCTTGTCGATGTTCCAAATTTCAACTCAAGATCGGACTCTCCGTTAGACTGCTGTCGTGAGACTTAAATAAAAAACAAAAAAAAACGAGTGCCATAAAAGTAGAATTAAGATGCTCGCTTAGCTAGTACAGTATCTGGAACAATGTTTAGCAAGCTATTTTAATGGTACATAGCATGCTTTCAGGGAAAGTTATTAGCTTTGTTACACCTCTTTTGCATTACACAAGTGTAAGACTATCCAGTGTTTGCAGGAAATACAGCTTTGGACAGAAAGTAATATATCAGTGTAATATGCATAGTTGCTTCATCTACACTGGCTTCCCACACAAGTGTCAAATTAAACAGCAAAACATGCTAATGCTGGAAGTGCCTTCTACTTTCACTTTTAAAACCCAGTGGCAGGGTTACATACATAATGAACACACAGTTACCTATTCTCATACATAAATTATTCCCGGGAATACAGGTGCATGGCGACTTAAAAGTACATACATATTAGGATTGGGTGCATGTTAACATTATTTTACTTACCTACTGGCAATAATCTAATAAACCCTTCCTATATTAAAGGGTGTACTAAACTGAAACAATGGATATCATATATGTTCTGTCTTTGGCCCTTCATTTTTAGTAGAGCCTAATTACGTAGCAACATTTATTTAGGATTATTCACAGTTTTGTGTATACCTATGTAAATTACATCTATTATCGAATAAACTAATTAATAATCATTTTGTGGTTAATGAGCAACAGTTACCCATCCTATTGTTGTGTTTTATTTGTATTGCCATTTCATCACAGTATCGCTCACCCATATATCAGGTTTTAAGATTATCAAATACGTAAAACCGACCTGACAGTGCATGCAGTAGCCATCTTCCTCTAGGTGATCAAGCAAGACCTCGATGTCGAAACAGCTCATCATTTTTGTTATGTCTTCAATGTGCACATTCTACTTTCAAATTCGTCATCTTACATCTAAGGTAGACTGTTGGATCCTACCTTATACATTACCGTATACCTACTTTTTTATACCTACTTATAATACCTACCTCCTACATTATACCAACTGAAAACGCTGTGATTGGTCATCGTGCATCAGCTTGCGGCGCGGCAAGAGACATGGAAACCGACCATTATGCGGATAAATGTTTGGCTAACAATTCCATCCACTCCAAAAAACTAAGACTCACAAACAATAACGAAAACTAAAAGATGCGATCTAAAACATAACAATACAGATGGTTGGAATGGAAAAACTTGGGAATTAAATTGGAAAACATGACTGAAATGGTTTGGACATGTATGAAAGAGACTGCTGAGAAATATGCAGTGTTGGGTAGGAACGGATTTGTTTAGTTCCGTTCCTAGGAACTACTGCAGTTCCTTTTTTCAAGCCAGGAATTGTGGAATGCCATAGGTACAATTTTTCAGGAATTGTAATTTATTTTTAGATTAGTTTATTTTAACTTGACTAATGACTATACAAACTTGAAGGATGAAATCTAGCCAAAACATAGTTTACTTGCAAATGACGGAAATGGGCAATCTAATTGCATTATTTCACTCAGATTATTTAAACAATTATGGCAGGGTTGCCACCAAGTCAATTTTTTTATCCTTGAAAGAAACTAAAAAAATCCTGAGAAATCCTTGAAAACAGTTAGCCTATATTCAGCATTAGCATATTATAACTGCGAAGGAATGTTACAAATTTTCAGGTTTCATGCCAAAATATGTTATGCCAGCCTGATTTTCGAGAATCTTGTCAACATTACGTGCAGAAATGCATAAGAATCGGAATTTTCTTCGAATATATTTTAACGTTTTACTTTTACTCACCATAACTACCACTTGCGGGAAATGTTATGCAGTCACTTATGTTTATTTTTACTAGTACCTGATGCTCTTTTACTGTCTACATTGCTTTTTTAGCTGAATTTTTAAAAATGTATTAATTTAATGTGTTTTTTAAAGACAGTAGAAAATCCTGTTATCCTTGAGACACTCTAAAAATCCTGAGAAAAGGATAAAATCCTTGAAAGTGGCAACCCTGAATTATGGTAATTTTGATTCCTCCGAATCTCAACAATATTGTATGCATTCTTTGCAAACCCTTGTTTTGTTTATATGCATAAAGCCAGATACTAAGCATTAACTTGCTTCGAAAGATCGAAAGGAAAATGGTTGTTGCAGAAAGGAACTCTTTAGGAACTTAGTTCCATTTTGAAAGGAATTTTGGAACATTTTAGTTTCTTTTCTTTTAGAGGAACTTAGAACTGGAAAGAGTTCCTTTTTCCCTAACTGGAACTAGGTCCTTTTTTTATAAACTTACTCAACACTGAATATGCATAACATACGAATGGTAGGCAGGCGGAAGGAAGCAAGGAAGACCATGTGGGAGACATGGAAGTGAGACAGTAGGCAGAGACCGCAGAAGAGAGGAGAACAGATGAGGGATGTGGAAGAGAGCTGTGGAATGCCATAGTTACAATTTTCTAGGAACTGTAACTTATTTTTAGATTAGTTCCTTTTATTTTAGCTTGACTGTACAAACTTGAAGGATGAAAGAGCCAAAACATAGTTTACATAGCAAGGGAAGATCCAGAAGTCTGTTGGTGCCAAAGCAACCCTGCCAGAGGCAGGAATGGGGAATGGATTTTTAATGATGTTGAGGATTGACTTTTTATGCAACAAACTACAAATTCACTTTAAATTTACTTAAAAGCTTTATATGCAATGTTCATGTACAGAAAAATCATAAAATGTTATACAAAAATAATAACAATACATACATATATTGCAGCATAGTACTACAATGCTACTTGTGCTTTTACAAGTTATTGAAAAATGTAAAAGCAATTCTATAACTTAATGACATTATAATATATAAAATAAGTATTGATACTTTTAAGTGATTGGTATACACTGTATTGACTAGATCATTCCACATTGCTAAGATGGTTTTAGGCCTGAATCTATTAAGGTTTCAATTTTGAACCAAGATAAATTATTAATGACACTATACTCTTCATAAAGTTCCAAAACTCAAAAACTTGTTAGATTTGTTCCACTTTATGTAGGTAGATTATCACAATTTAAAACTAAAAATACTGGAAAACTGGTAGGCCTACCTAATTCTTATTCAATTCAACTAAATGCAAGTTTTAGTTCATCTAAACATTTATTTGCTTCTGCCAGTATCTCCTTGTTGTTATGTCTTTTGCCATTTTTCCAGCCTTCCTCACAACACTTTTTTGATTCCATAAATAGTCCTTCCTTCATGTATACATTACCTAGATTTACATATACTGAGCCCAAATCCTCCATGTCAGGCAGATGCTTACCAACTTCAACAGCCTTACCTAAGTACTTCAGAGCTCCAGCATTATCACCCTTTAAACAACAAATTGTACCAAGATCATTCAGCAAGACGACGCTTTGTTCGTGAATGGCGCCATTTATCTTGATTGATAGATTGTATGCCTTTTCGAAACAATTAAAAGCCTCATCGGGTCGATTCCGCTCGAGCAAGAATCGAGCATACCAGTCCAGTGTCATTGCCCAAAGTAATAGTGTATCCTCATCATTGGCTCCCTTGTTGACCTTTCCTTGAAGGCCTTGTGAACAAAACTGATATCCTTCTTCTGCTTTTCTATAATCTTTCTTAATGTTATAGATGTTTGCTAGTTTGAGGCTCATGTGGATGATCTTGAGGTCATCTTGAGGTATACCAGAAGACAGAACACGTTGCATAACACTAACAAACAACTTCTCTGCTTTTTCTACCTCGCCTTGCTCAAATGCTAAATTTGCTAGAAGGTCGTATATGTAGGTGATAGCATCACGATTTCGTTCTTCCTGTGCAAGTTTTAATGCTATATGAAGCATCTGCTCTGCCTTTTTGTTCTCTCCATTCTAAAATCAAAATTTGTTCACTGAATAATTTTTTGCTTAACGACTAACGACGTTCTAAACTGCAAGGTCATATGACGTCAGCACCTGGACCGCTTCTGTCCTGGGGCCACACGGCTAAGTTGGCTAACTCAGGCTTCGACCAGGGGTGAACCCTTCCCTTGTAAGAGGGGGGAGATTTATTTGGTGATAGCATGAGGTAAAAAATAGCAGTTTTCGAGCAAACATTTATGCGAAATTCTAGGGTAAAACTGTAATGTTCTATTGTCTTTATTGAGCAGACAGCTGTCAAGGTGGAGATATAGCTGTTTGTTGGTGGGTTTGAAATGAACATCTGTCCTCAACTGGCCCGATTTCAAGTAGATCTACATCGAGATGCAACATACGAGGGTGAAGATTCACACAAAAGTAACACACAAGTGTTCTACACCCGAAAAGGTGGCTAGGTGCCTGTTTTGGCAATAGTCAGAAATGTTGTTTGTGGTTTCTTAGTTCTGTGCCACGTTTTGTGGTATACGGGTACAGGCTCATTGCTACTTGAAGTCAAACAAATTTAGTTAAACCCAGAGGATCGAACCGGTTCGAATAGAAAACTGAAAAAAAAAAACAGTTATTTTCCCAAACCGATGTTTTGGTAATGGTTGTTGTTTTTGTTTTTCGGTACAAGCCTTCGTATATCAAAATTTCACTAGTATTTGCAATAAAGTATATAAATACAAAAAATGCAAAAAATTATTTTGCAAAGTTTTGTGATTTGTTCGAATGGGATTTGTGTTCAAAGTTGCTGATGACAATACTAGATGGCTGAGTTCCTTTTATATTTGCAATAATAGGAACAGAAAGTATAAATAATGGTTACACCTGTCACAACTCACAACCTTTGTAACCATCCCTACGTATACCACAGCGTTTAATTCGTATTGACTCAACATGGGTTGACTTGAGAACGATTTGAACATCTTGATATACACCGAGAATTCAACTCGATTCGCGTTCGAGTCGATCCGCCTTCCTAAGCAGATTGACTTCAGTATTGCGGTTTGAAACTCCTTGATATACATGCCAATACGGATCGACACAGCCTTCCACTGTTTCGTTTGAACGGGGGCTTGGGGAGATGGCGGTGAAACTGGCGGTGTATACAATAGGCCTACTTCATTTTTTCCCGCATTAAATACACAAACACATTACACATTACACAAATTCAAGTGTACAACAACAACAACAATTAAGATCGAATCGAAGTTGGGTTGAGGAGAGCGCTTCGAATGTCCGTCGTATACACTCGCATTTCAATATGTGTTCAACCAAACCGTATTCACTCAAAACGAAATGAAGGCTGTGATATACGTGGTGCATGAGGTTGGTTGACATTTTTGGAAGGAGTGGTAGGCGTGCATTCGGTGAAAATCAAAAATGCACCGAAAGAAGAGGATTAACAATAAGATTTTGGTTTCCACTTTCCTGGAAGTTAAAGATCAAGAACGTTTGAGACAAATAGAGCTGGCCTACACTAATCTGATAATTACATACAGGGTTAAGACGAGACTGCGAAGTCGGAACACGTGCAAACCCCATCCTCAAACGTTAAACAAACTTTTGTGGCGAATGAACATGAACTGTTACTTTTATGTCAGTCACGATTCAGCTTCTGTTTCGTAAATATGGGTAGGAGAAAAGAAAATGTGTTCTTCAAGTTTATTTAATGCCAGATAGGCCCACAGGACTGCAAGGTGATCATGAAGGCAAGAATAATCATCAATATTACAGACCTAAGTCTAGTTAACTTGACATTTGGCATTTTGTCACAAAAAATCATATAGGTCTACGGCTTTTTTGTCATCTTATAATATTCGTAGCAAAATGGGCACTCAAGGCTGATAAGCATAGGCCTAGGTAACGGTAGATCTAAAGGTGATCCGATAACACTTGGTATTACAATTCAACAAAAATGTAATGATATTTTCTTTTGCTATTCCCTCACTTTGAAAGGTCAAATATGAACATTGATGAACCAGTTCGAACAGAACCGTTATTTTTAATTTGGTCAAACTGAAAACCGAACCGAATTTAAAATATTTTCGGTTCAATCCCCTGGTTAAAACATTTTGAAGTGTAGGCCTACACGTAGTACTGTACTAGACATTATGCATTCTGAGACAACCTTACACAGGTGCTTTCATCAAATACAAGTGATTGTGGCCAACCAGCGAACACCCCGAGCCCAGCAAATACCGATCGCTGATTGGCCACGAGTTCCTCGTCTATGATGAAAGCATCTTCAAGGTTGTCCCAGACACGTATAGGCCTACCTATGTAGTAGTAGAGACCTAGGGCTAAGCAACATGCAAACATAAGCTCGGCTGGCAACTGCCCTTAGCCCACGCCTTATTCGGCTTGCGCTAGCCTAAGAAAAGTCCAAACACTATGTTTAGCTAGGCCTACTAGACCTACGCCCTGTGCTAGGCTAGCCTAGAAGGCCAGGCGTAGTTTTTGGTCTTGAGTATAGACAGGCATAGGCCTACCCCAGTGATTTTAGTTTTAAAAGCACCCACTGGCCCTAGGTCTACCTACCTGAATCAACAACACAGCTCTCTTCATCGTCGTAATCGTCACATTTTCTTCTTCTTCCTTGTCCTTCAATCCCAAAAAGCTCAAAATACCCGCAAACAAAACAATACGACCTCCAGAATCCGTTTTAGAGCTGGGTCTAGGCCTAGGCTTGGGCAAAAGTATCTTTCGAAAATATAGGTTATGGTTTGCAACTGCAAAGCCTGAACGGGTGCAGATTGGTTTGCGAATCAATACAGATCCTAATCGTACAATTCCGACCCCAGGATTCAAGGAGCACTTTAGTAGCCATAATTTAGTTACGTCACTAAACCTTTTGATATTTCCGAACATAATTTAACCTAATTTAAGCACTGTGTAAATTTTGAGTTGAGGTTTGACAGCACCGCGTCACGAGCCAGTCCATCGATCGCACAAAACAGTCGAATGATACACTAATCGATTGTTGTTGTTGTTGTTGTTGTTATGACTTTAACACGAAGCGCGCTGTTCAAAATGAAGAAACTACTCAGCAGATCATATGCTGGTATGGTATTATCTTCTCATTTTAAATTTAGCTTTGGTTCATGCATATTATGTACTATAAATAAAACAATAAAGGTAATAACCCGTCAAGTTAATAATGATACACTAATCGATTGTTGTTGTTGTTGTTGTTATGACTTTCACACGAAGCGCGCTGTTCAAAATGAAGAAACTACTCAGCAGATCATTATGCTGGTATGGTATTATCTTCTCATTTTAAATTTGGCTTTGGTTCATGCATATTATGTACTATAAATAAAACAATAAAGGTAATAACCCGTCAAGTTAATAAACTGTAACTGTAACCAATTATTTATGACACTTATTTTTATTTAACGTCACTAAAATTTCGCTATAGAGGATATATTAAACTTAAATGGTCGTCACATATTGAAGACTTGGGCAAGAAGTTCTTCGGTTGTCCTCCCGGGGTAATGATACTCTGAAGACAGTATTCTCCGCAAACACAGTCTCTAATATATTATGGAATGCAGTTTTGGGGTAATGCGACAAATGTAACTAAAATATTTCGTCTACAAACGAGAGCATTGCACTTCATCTGCAACACATGGAACCAAGGGATTCCTGTTGGCAGGTCTTCAAAAGCTTAAAAATTCTAACAGTGGTTAGCCTCTATGTGCTTGAAGTTGTAATATTTGTAAAGGATTTCCCTAACTTATTTCAATCTAATGACAATATTCACAGCATTAGTTCTGGAAATAAACATAAATAGCACCAAACAGGCCATAGGCTGAAGTTACTAAATAATGATCCAGTAATTTAGGCATACAAGTATTTAACAGGTAGCCGGAGAAATTTAAAGAAATATAAAAGATCATTAAAGATATAAATTCTAGGGCTGTTCAAATTAATTGTCGTGTTTTTTATTGTAACAATCTTTATACTGTTTCTGAATACTTATCGTGTTTTAACAACTTCTAAAATTAGGAAACAGTACCTTTATGTTTTGTAATTACGGTAGGCACACGTAATTTTGAATGTGAAGTTATTAATTTTAGTTGATAACCGTAGTAAATTATGTGAGTAATTAATTTTAGTTGACAACCGTAGTAAATTGTACTGTAAAATGTGTTGACCTGTATAAGCATATTATTGTAATGACTATATTAATATTATGACAACTTCAAAATTAATATTCGCATGTCCCAGTGACAAGTAAATAAATAAAAGGATTTGTAGAAGAGCTGAAACCCCGACCGAAGGGCGAAAGGGGAAAAGAGAAGGAAGGAAGGTTGATGTAACACAGAGATAGACAGGGTAAGATCTCTATGGATGGAGGAAGTGAAACCTTGTCATCAGTCAGAAGAGGCCAGCTGCGGCGAGAGGAGTGACAACAAATAAATTCATATTTAGTGGTGAGCATATTCGCCTAACCGTAACCTTGTGAGCGTTCTTACCCTTAAAAATGTCAGTATGCATCTCACTTGACGCATGGGGGAAATGTAAGAAAATGGAAATGGAAGGATCTACAACAAGCAGCCGTGCCGGTCCTTCAGGCAAGCACTGCAGAGGTACCTGCTGGACAAATCCCTTTATTGCGTCGAGGACTTCCGAGGATAGCTCTAAGATACGAGAAGTGTTCACATATAATTCACAAGAAGATACAATTTAAAGTCTGATTTTGTCTGTTTTTATTTGTATTGCTTGCTTGGTTGTACAGGTCAGTATTTTTATATTTTTATTCTTCTAACTTTGCATGGTCAATACCGTTTATGCAATGTTTTGTGTACATAGTCAAACGACCGCATATTAAATAAATAAATGTGTGTGAGTTTTCAATGTGTCTGGACATACTAAATAATGATCCAGTTATTTAGGCATACAAGTATTTAACTACTGTCAGATAGACCTTCATCCAAGACGCCGAGGACATTATTTAAAAACTTTAAAAGTAAATAATTATATTTCTTTCAAGTTTTCTATGTTCTATGATGGCCTGCGACTTCATTCTTCAACATCGGTGGTGTACATCACAATCTATGGTCAACGTGCAAAAACTCACAAATATGGTGTGTTGTGTAACTTGTAATGTGTAACTGTCAGCATTTTCCACGAAAATTCAATTTTATTTTAATAGATGTTATAAGTTGTAGTTATCACACTTAAAAATAATTAAAAGGAAGTAGTGGCGTATCCAAGTGGCGGGGTGGTATGGGGTTCAACCCCCCCCCCCCCCATGTCCAGAAAACAGAACAACGGATATAGTGAATGAAAGAAGGAAGGAGGAGGAAACTAGCATTTTGAATATAGTTATTGTTTAACAACGTACTCAACCGTTGTCTTACGACGTTGGTTCCTTTGCCGCCTCTTAAGTCTTAAAAGCTACCCTGGTCTTATTCTCTCCCGGGCCATACGGGGAGGAAGTTGGAGGAATATATTTGAAGGCTAATGGGTGTTAATGGAAGGGCAAGTGATTCTTCTTTTCCCACTGTACGATGCTAAAACGTGTTCACAGGCGTTTTAAACGTCATAATATATGTCAACGAAGGCGAAACGCCTCCGACGGCCCAACCTGGTTGGGATGTTCGACCCCCCAATATGAACTACTGGATACGCAAATGTAAGGAAGGAAGGAAGGAAGGAAGGAAGGAAGGAAGGAATGAATGAATGAATGAATGAATGAATGAATGAATGAATGAATAAATGAAGGATTGAAGAAAGAAAGAAAATTAAAATGACATTTCACCACTGTAGCAAACTTAATATATTCACAACAAAGATAATACGCAATGGTCTGCAACATACATTATACTTACATTCTACAACATATATTCATACAACAACATATATTCATAACAAGCATATAACACATAATGGCGGTCTACAATTATTTAACAGTGAAATCATTCAATGACAAGAGACGTGTTCTCAGGGTTCTCGACGTATTTGTGTTTGTATTCTTCAAACAGGGCTACCAATTGTTCCTGAAACCTCCTGTGAAGGTCATCTATTTGCTCCTGAGTCGGCTCTGGGACATGCTCGGCCGCCATTGGCTTCCCGACTGAAAGCAACGAACACATGTTATGGTTGTATTATCAGACACAACTGTTAATTCAAAGGACTCTGTTGAATTAGTTACAAATCAATGATACTTTATATTTTCCATCCTACCAAAGATAATCTTTGATCCTACACAAAAATACACAACAATGGAACGAATACCACTTCGAGACGGCGGGGAAATTAATTTTCTCTGCTCGAGTCAAGGAAAAATAACTAAACCGATTTAGTTGGGTCGTTGTCTCAAGCTGTCTGGTTCTAAACATACCATTTTACATTACCTATCTATTCAAATTTACTTAAAAAGAATCCTGGCAGAAGTTGTTATAGGTAGCAAACAAACGTACAGTCAAGAATACACACTATTATCACATGGTTGTATTATAGGCCCTATACCAACATCAAAGAGTATTATTGAGTTTGTTAGATAATTTATTTAAAAAAATAAGTATATATATTTTGGATAAAGTATTATTATAAATGGTATGGATAAATTTAACTTATAAATAATATAATGCACATAATATGGGCGAGCTATAATGTAATCAATAGACCACCAAAGCACCAGTGAGACTCTTAGTAATGGTAAACGAATCAAACCATACATATAAGATAATATATGTACAACAGAAATGGAAGACTGACAGTCAAAGTTAAATTACACAGCTTTACCAAGTACAACACTAGATAACAACACTGCAACCAAAAACATAAATTCGTAAAAGTAAAACCAACCGCAAGACAAGTTTCTAAGTGAAGAGGAGAGAAAAAGCAGATTCACGTATTAGATATCTTAATGGTTAGGATAATAATTATGAAATTAAGATCGTTCGAACGAAGCCTATTCGACTTACGCAAAAGCGTCAGCGTCTAATGACTTGAAATGTCCCTTTCCCTTTAAAACCCAATAGGAGTGCACCTTCTTCATTGGCAGCAGGAATAAACCCAGGAAGAAGTATCCACTCACCGACTGTGGTGACGTGTCTTCTCCTGGGAATAACGCCAAACGAATACTGGAATAATCCTCGGCCAACAATCAGAACGGGAGCGATTCCCGTGACCTTGCGGAAAACGTCCTGACACCAGCGAACCCAACCTCCCTCAGGGTTGTTCACTTGGTCGTAGAGATCGTTCTCTCCAAACGAGAAGACTGGCACCAGACAGGCACTGTAACATTACATGGCATTACTCGTCATGGCGCCGTCCCTCCTCTAGACCCGTGAGTTCCTGACCCCAGCGAACCCAACCTCCCTCAGGGCTGTTTTCCCATATGAAGCTTTGTTTGATTAATAATTTATGATGAATTAATTGATTAACAAGTGAATGTGATAAATTGATTCATATATTGTCATCAAAAATATACGTCTGTGTGAACATTTTCAGCTCGATCAGACATTGGGAAGTGGGTGAAATATCGATTTCCATATAAAACCTTGATTAATGAACTAATAACTATGATTAATTAATTTATTAATTAGTGAATCTGTTAATTGATTCATCTATTGTCATCAAGAATACGTATGTGTGAGAATTTTTAGCTCGATTGGACAGTGAGAAGTGGGTGAAATATCGATTATAAGATTTCGTCCAACAAACACATTAAGCTAATATAAGTGTTTTAGTAATAAAGGCTGCTCAGTTTGACTACGGTTATTTATTGCCTAATTTATTGTGGTAAGTAATCTTCAACCTTCGCTTTCTTCTCTTTAATCCCAAATATATTAATTAAAGGTGAGATCGGCGGACTTCAACGTTATCCATGGTTCACAGTCCAACAGCTATAATTATAATTCTTCTCTCGTGGGTGTAGTAATCACTCACAACACTGACGTAGATAACCATAGGTTGTATACTTAGGTATTTGGATAAACCGTTCATGTGTCATGTCACGCATCCGAAACCGTAGCTTTTTTGTAAAGCTTACAATTTACATGTATAGTGACTATCGATGCTCTCATAAGGTGAAACAACTAATCAACATTGAAGATAGTGTATTTGTTGTTGCACTGAGATATGTATTCTCTTTTATTTTGTTTGTAAGTTTTACTATTTTATATTTGTTACAGAGGAAATTCAGTAGAAACGTTGGATTAGACGGAAATCTCGAAAACAAAATGAAACGAATATGTTATAACGATCACAAAATTAAGTAGTATGCCTGTTTTAGTAGGTTGGCTTCAGTGGGCCTGGTAACGCTTTATAACAAATTGTTTTCCTTTTGCAGCTTCTATGCATGTGTGTGAATTTGTGAGTATCACGTTGCTGCTAGGGTGGTGTGTAGTTGTAGTTGTAGCAGATAATATGGATTGTGGATCCAATCGAAAAAACTGATCCAATTATACCGAGATGGTTTGGTCCAAAGCCCAAAGCACCAAAGATAGATCAAAGATAGACGTATATTCCCTGTGGCCTGTCGGGTGGTTTGGACACTGATAGGGAATAGCTGAAAATAATGTTGTCCTCTATAGGCTTTTGTGGCTGTTGGGAGACATTAACGCTTCGTAGTGGTTACCAGCCAATATTTCGAGGATTGCCATGTTGAAGTGTTCAGATTGAATCTTAGCGTAAGTACTCGATTGGTAAATGGAGTGCGCTCTCAGTGCAATATTTTGTTTACTACTAGCTACTTGTCATAACCAGATTGTTTAAACATTTTCCATTCAAAAAGTTTTCTCGAAACTTCGTTTTTACGAAAGCGTTGTATTTTGTTTGTTTTATTATATCTCATTTCACTACTTTTAAATGTTTAGTTAATGCTAATGAAACATAATTTCAAACGCCAAGTGATATTTGTTTTTGTCAGAAGTCCCCACTGGAGTTTTCCCGTGAAGTTCCAGGAGCGGAAGTTAGCCTGTCTGTAGCCAACCCTCGTGCTCAATGTTAATATGGTAAATTCGTATATTTCATATTTGTGTGTTTATGTCTAGTGTACTGTCTACTGATATCGACATCGACTGGAAAACTGCATGAACACAATTCACATGTAAAGGTATATACTATAATAAAATCTCCGATATTTAGTGTAGGCTCCGGAGAGCAGCCATCTTTGATTGTGTGGCAGGCGTATATGAACACATAGTCAACCAGAAATTCTTAACCAAAAATTACCTAATGCATTATTTTTGGTAACCAGATTATGAAATGCTCAATCCTCACCCATTCTTCATTGCAAGTTTAACGAATCCCTTCCTGCTCTTGAGGACGACTCGATACGTCCCTGGCTTGGATTTCAGCGACTCAGCGGCGCCTCCAACGACCAAAACGACCGAACGACCGGTCCCTCGCGCTCTGTCGAGCAGGTAGTCGACGCTCTCTCGGTTAGCTGAGCACATTCCCAACCTGAGGATTACTTCGCGCACTATCGGCAACTTAAAGTTGTGGTCCAGCGTGATCGTATACTGCGTGATACCAGGGAATAGGTCACTAACTTTGTTTGCATCTGTTGCAAAGTTTGTGAACAGACCTGTAAAAGAAAAATAAACACAAATGAATATTCCCCCAACCCCCAGCCCACCCTTTCTAGGAATAAACAAAACTTCCTGAACAAACTTGTCTTGTGTATAGTTGGAATATAGTTTTGGAAGTTGCATTATCAGTCTACATATTCCATATTTTTGAAACCAGTGTGCAATGTGCATGGCTCTCTTTCCCGTACCACCAAATTCTCACTTGCCCCGTATTGGTCAGGAAATAATTTATATCTAATTACTCTCTCGTGCGGGAGCGAGGTATGTTGCTATATGGATTGATATATTACACATTTTCGCTTGAAAGGTTTGTCCGGAATAGCGAATTTCCGATTTTGGATCTGACAGTTTTCAAAACGAACTCTGTAACGCTTCATGCCACTATCAGTTTATTTCAACACACGCAGATGTACGTGGAAAGCTTGGCAAACGTTTTACAAACGATACACTGATTACAAAAATGAATCCCTCCTACTAAATTATTATGTGATCTGATATAAAACGATACTGTGAATTAACCTATATATAGATGATCAAACCTGTGGATAGAATCCCGTGCGGGAAAACACACAGCAAGTAGTTCTTTGAGGGGTCCAGTTCAGCCGTCTTGACCAGGTCCAGGGGGAAGTAGTTTCGCAAGTAGGTCCACCATGTCCAGCGGCGGACCCAAGGCGAGGGGCGGCTACCCCTGGAGGCGACGCCCCTCTCACCCAGGATGTAACAGACGTAGGCGATGGCCACCCAGTAGTATTGCGTGTAGAAGATCATATACACAATAATCAAGGCCAAAAAGGGACCCCCTGTCACCAGGAGAAACTGAAGCAGGGCTGCCAACGTCTGTAGGCGTCGCTCCATGGGTACGTCCAACGGAGCGAACTCGATTCCCATAATCTTCGTCATCTGTGCATAGAACGTTTTCCTAGTATTATCAAGAGCGAAATCACATCCATGCACCATTGATCACAATAATAAAAAAAATCGTAGGCATCCCTATTGAAGGAGGTTGTATCGTATGGGCCCGTCTGGCCCGGCTTGAAACTCGGTCCGAAAGTCAGCCCCTATTCCTATATACATTCCTATATATGCCTATATATTATATATATATTCATATATACATATTCCTATATATGCCTTCCGACTATTATCGTGTGGATTTTTAGACTCGGCAGGGCCTAGGGGCATCGTTTTAGACAGCAGATAGTATATTATAACGTATTTGAATTACTTAGTTCTACGATTATGTTTAATGTGTTTATGATTACTTCGTGTATTGTCATCGACAGAAGAGACGCATGTCGACAGTATGGGTTGCAGATGTGTGTTGTAAAGCTCTAGGGCTACCTGTTTCTGATAGGCGTATTGTACTGTAGGCGGCTCTAGGTTTAATTTTATATACGATTTTTTCAACTTTTTTAGTTATTGATGTCCAGGCCCGAAATGCTGGCCAGGAAAGCCAGAAGCCCGACCGGGCCTGAAAGCCTGGCCCGGCTCGGCTAGACTTTTCAATGCTTCGGCCCAAGCCGAGAGTGCCACATGTGCTCCTTGCAAAGGGAAGGGAAGTGGCTTACTGGACGGGCGGTCGGCAGGCTGTTCCATGGATGCACATCTTAATTGCAACAACACAAACTTTAACATTTTATTATCATCGGTTCACAAACGCTTCAACTTTGTTACGTTGCTTCGTGGCCAACCCCAAAGTTGCAATACCCAAAGCATTCGTGCGCGGTGCGCCTCATTTTTGAGTTTGCTGCTGACCCTCTCTTATCCCCCCCCCCCCCCCACCGCCCCCCTGCTCGCAAGATACGCTTCCCTCGAACGACGAATCATCCGTCAGATCTGGAGACTACAGCCTTGGACAACCAACATCACCACAATCAACACTACACTATGAAGTTATCTCTTGTCAGACATCGCCTACGAGGTGTTACGTCACACGCGCCTGAAATCTCCCAGGCAACACCCCTGTCAACTATTCACAACTACTGTCACGTTTGCTACTAAAATTAATATAATACCCCTTTTCCAGCACACATTATGACAATAACAGCTTTGAGTGTGACCTACAACAAAATTATAACCAAAGATTACTCAGTCATCTTTGATTATAACTAAATACTTGTTCCACTTCCAATATACGTAATACATACCCACACTAGGGATGGGATAGTGTAAACGTGTACACGCTTTAATGCGTGTACACGTTCTCTGTTTCTCTCGAAACAATAAATGCGCCGCGTGTAATACTATACTGTGTGCGACCGACCTCGGAGGGCTTGGCGCCGACGATGGTTTCATGCGATGTGCGACCGTCCTCACTCCTCAGTTGTCACTTGTCACAAGTGTACCGAGGTCAGAACCATGAAACACGCTGGATAACGTCTTGAAACCGTTTGTGGGAACAACACTTTAAAACATAATTTTTCGGCCTAGACAGAACATAATTTTTTTTTGAAAGCGGGACCCCACGGACGTGTACACGTGTACACGGCTTTGCAAGCAGCAGTGTACACGTTTAGTGAAGTACACGCTTTTGCCCATCCCTAACCCACACACATATATATCTGTTACTGAAATTGTGTGGGATAGTCATCTCCAGCAATATTATTTGTTTATATTTTACATATTTCTGTGTACGTGTGCTTTTGTAAACAATAATCTTATACATTGTAAAACATTATAAGAAAGCTAAAGAGAGTCCCATCTTATTGGGTTAGGTTAGTTCTATATAACTATTGCCACTATAGCCGTGTCCCCACCGATATACGCGGGAATACGCAATTAACCCATTAGACTTTTATGGCACTCGATCGTTCTGTTTGTTTTTGTTTCTTTATGTCACTCTGTCGAAAGCGGTCGAACGGAAGGTCCGATCAACTTCAAATTTGGACCATCCACATTTCTATTGCTGTCAAAAAGTGTTAAAGCACACGAAAATTCTTAGCAACGCGCATTCATTGCACAACATTCAACAATGTCGGGTAGTGTAATAGCTATGGGAATTAGAAACAAGTTTCAATGCGTGTTCATTGTTGTTTTTATTAGCTTTGAGAACTTTTCGCCAGAAAGTTCGTAGATATGGACGCTTATCAACGTGTCACAGAGCGTTTTCATAGTATAAACTAATCATTCATATCTAGCAGTAAACACAGATTCCATTTTTCAAACATGTACTTTTAAGTTTCAACCAAATGTGTTCAATTCAAATTCAAATACAATAAATAGTAAATTATGTTATCATTCAATTTAAAGAAAACGTTTTTACACAATAAATGCATGTGTTCATATTGTTATCTAAGATAAATAATTGTGCAATGTCGTCGATATGAGCCACAGATGACACAACTAGGTATTAGTGACTGATAATGGCTTATAGTTGGAATGATGCGATTAGTGATATCAATAATTTCTTAGGGACTATAAGTAGAATTGGTTGAACGGGGAAGGGAGCTCAATTCAAATGCAATGTTACGTGAGTCTATACTACTAAAGGAAAGAAACATATTCACGGACACACAGACACACGCCACACGGTATGCATGTAAACACCAGTAAACACACTTGGTCATACTGAAAAGGCTTGCCGACTACCGACTACCGACTACCTACTACCTTGTTAGTTACATAAACCCACCTTTTGTCATGAGTGAAGACCAAGGCGTTTCACCTCTCCATCTCGTTCTTTATATTTTTGCACGATTAGGAGATAGACGTGTGGAAAAGCAGTACTAGATTTTCCGTTAGTTGATTAGAAATATTTTTTTAAATTTTCTTGGAAAACAGAAAATATAGAAACAGAAAAATCAGCCAACACTTCTTGTAGTTTTCCTTTAAAATACCTACAATTTATTGTTCTTCAACGCGTCATTAATCTAAGTGGAGAAGGCGAATATTAGTAAGTTCGGCTAATTATTTTATCAGATAGTTATGATAGAGATGATGCTATTTTGTTTATTGATTGTACTTAGTAATAATAAACACAGTGGGCTATGTTACGCTATAGCACATTAGAGAATTATATTACATTTCTATTAAAAGTAGATTCAAATGATATTTCTTGGTGACATACTCTCGTGAGTGAATTCGGGTTAATTTTAATTTCTGAATTTCACAACAAGTAGATTGTAAATAGTTTTGAAAAACACGTAGTTAGAGAATAAATTTAATCAACTACAGTAAATAGCATGCCAAATGATTCCACAACGGCACTAGATACTAATTTTCCGCAAACACATTTTTCTGGACTATATTGTAGGTCTGTCTTTATGCTAGTGACCCCCAGTTGTTACCCTCCTGTTTTTAGACGTTATGCAATGTGTTTTTTTTTTTTTTTTTTTACCCACGGAAAGAAATCCCGTGGTTTGATACTTTTTAATGTCTCAATCACGGCTCCTGGCCTGGGTAGTAGTCCAGGCTGCTGGAATTAGTGATACTCGATTTTGATTGGTCCATCATCATTCGCGGGAACGACAGCAAACCAACTTCATATCATAACGCCAATACAAGTATTTATTCAAACCACAAAACGTCGACGTTATGAGATCACGTTTTGATTCAAAACGTCAGTTTCAAAACTTAGGTGTCTGTTTTCAATACAAACATTAGTAATGTTCATTAGGTACAAATAGGTACTTACTATTATGTGATATGGACGAAAGAAGGACGCAACCTACTCCGAGCTTGCCCGTCTTCGTACTGAGCGCCTCTCGTCAGCTGGCAGACGTTTCATTCATCTCGGCTCTATGTTATCACTATCGGTGATAACTTATCACGTCGGTATAACTTTTAATATGAGTCAAGTCGTAACTGCTATCACCGATATAGGTGGCTCAGCGGTAAGACCCGAGAATCTAACACGGGAAGTCACCGGTTTGATTCCAGCCACCGGCAGTCCTCTTTTGCCGAGATTAGGTTTTCCTCAATCTGGGATTGAGTATTTTATTTTATGACGGAACCAGAAGCACACAACCTTTGTCAGAAACAGCTTAGCTTTGTATATAGTCGGAAAACCTCGATCCATGACGTCAGGATGTCCTCAAGTAAAACCACGCACCTCTGCTGCTGGCAATATAAATACATGTATAAGAAATAGCATTCATTTTCTCATCGGTGGCCGAGCGGTCTAGTCGGCCCATACACCAAGGGGCACCCAATTGTTACTATATATAGATTTGTTTCGTTGATGGGAAAAACCATGCAAACAACTGTTACCTTGGTAACAATGGGCGCCCCTAGGTGTAGGGGCCGACTATGAATTCCAACCTAAGGGGGTGTTCTACTAATTGTATGTTATCTCTGTATCCATGTGTCTCTGGTTCGAGACCCGCCGCCGTCTAAACGTTACAACATGCCCATATTCATACGCATTCATGTACTCTTTCAGTGCTTTCACACGGTATCATTCAATTCATTGATCTATACTCGGTCGGATTCGATGTGTAGATTTATAAAATAATAATGATTTATTTGTTTTACTTTTTTTACTTACCTGATTGATTCTGATGAATATGATTCTCCATGAAATCTCCCTGAAATATTCTCCATGATCCCACAATGCGATCACTGCACATTTGCTGTACATCCTGTGGATATCCATATATTATTCTGACACTTAAGTACCTTGCACATCACACGAACATCCATGAAATATCTCCCTAAATCCCACAATTCCCTGCATATTCCATGTATATTATGTGGATATCCATAGATAATCCTAGGTTTTCTTAGTACCATGCATATCACATGAACATCCATGAAATATTTTCCTAGATCTCACAATTCCCCGTATATTTAGTGAAAATTCTGTGGATATCCATATATTATAAATGAATAAATGAAAATGAATTAATGACGAAGGAAAAAATAAAATAACATTGCATTTATAGAAAACTCATATAATGTTCATAGTCATAAAAAACATGTAATACGCATAATGGTCTACAACTATATAACAGCAAATAACAGTAACAACCTAACTTGAGCTAACAAGAAATCATTCAATGACAAGAGACGTGTTCTCAGGGTTCTCGACGTATTTGTGTTTGTATTCTTCAAACAGGGCTACCAATTGTTCCTGAAACCTCCTGTGAAGGTCATCTATTTGCTCCTGAGTCGGCTCTGGGACATGCTCGGCCGCCATTGGCTTCCCGACTGAAAGCAACGAACACGTGTGTTATGGTTGTATTATCTCTGACACAACTGTTACTTCAAGGGACTCAGTCGTATAAGTTACAAATCAAAGCACTGCCAAAAAGCACAACTATTCGCACATCCCTAATTAATTGTAAACGAACCCCTTAAGTCCCTCTACAAGCTGAACATATTCAAAATACATTCTGTGATTACTTATAAGATTCATGCATTTTGAAAATTAAATGTTTTTGGGGAATTTTTGGATTGTGTATAAAATCAAATTTATAGACCGAAATGAGTTCTTCCAAGAAATATCTTAATGTAGAGTTTTCCCTAAATTGTATGCACCTTACATTTTTGTCTCAAATGCAAGAAAAATAGAAATTAATGAAATTTCCGGGACATATACAAATGTTCCTGTTTTTAACGCTTCTCGCATGTACGGATATTGAAACGTCTCTAATCCAGGTACCTTTCGTCACATTCATTGAAACGAAACAAAATCACAGCAGTTTAAATTTCAATAATTTATTTTTTTGTACAGCGGTCAATGAGAACAAAGGTCCCATTTGACTAGAACAAACTAAACAAAATCGGTGTCCTCATCGAACAAGGACATGGTGACAGAGAAGATGAAGGATAATATAATAAACAATCAGTAACAATACTATATATTGTGTTTATATAAGGATTGGCTAAAAATACCTTACACAAAAATAAGACGTATAATTGTTTTTAAATGAAAAATAAGTGACAATATTTGTATTGAATTTTACGATTTATATGGGAATTTCTAGTTCTACTTCCCCTTATACATTTCCCTGCATCACACAACAATACACACTACACAGACTACTAAATAGTAAATAAAAAATAATAATAACCTGGACTTGTACATTACATTGAAAAAGAGATAAGAACCACCAAATATGATCATTATAGTAAATTTAAGATGTAACGTAATACTATATAACTTCTTTAACATCATATGTAACATGGTAGTATAAGGAAAATTCATCCGGCTTTATGGTGTTTTAACGTCGAAGATTATTCGCGTATTATAACGTCAAAATATTCCTAAATCGTGAAACGAAGAAACATGAAGGCACAATTCAAAGCAATCATACTCATTTAACATTTTTTTGAAAAGCCCAATAAAAAAAAAACGATAAAACCCACTTGGGAGGGTCATTGTCAACCCTGGAATAAACTCATGCAGAACCGATGTTTCAGTATCCACTCACCGACTGTGGTGACGTGTCTTCTCCTAGGAATAACGCCAAACGAATACTGGAACAATCCACGGCCGACCATCAGTACGGGAGCAGCTCGCGTGACCTTGCGGAACTTGTCCTGACACAAGCGAACCCAACCTCCCTCAGGGTTGTCCAGTTGGTCGTAGAGATCGTTCTCTCCAAACGAAAAGACTGGCACCAGGCTGGCACTGTAACATTACATGGCATTACTCGTCATGGCGCCTTCTCTCCTCTAGACCCGTCAGCTCATGATCCTAGCGAACCCAACCTCCCTCAGGGTTGTCCAGTTGGTCGTAGAGATCGTTCTCTCCAAACGAGAAGACTGGCACCAGGCAGGCACTGTAACATTACATGGCATTACTCGTCATGGCGCCTTCTCTCCTCTAGACCCGTGAGCTCCTGACCCCAGCGAACCCAACCTCCCTCAGGGTTGTCCAGTTGGTCGTAGAGATCGTTCTCTCCAAACGAGAAGACTGGCACCAGGCAGGCACTGTAACATTACATGGCATTACTCGTCATGGCGCCTTCTCTCCTCTAGACCCGTGAGCTCCTGACCCCAGCGAACCCAACCTCCCTCAGGGTTGTCCAGTTGGTCGTAGAGATCGTTCTCTCCAAACGAGAAGACTGGCACCAGGCAGGCACTGTAACATTACATGGCATTACTCGTCATAGCGCCTTCTCTCCTCTAGACCCGTGAGCTCCTGACCCCAGCGAACCCAACCTCCCTCAGGGTTGTCCAGTTGGTCGTGGAGATCGTTCTCTCCAAACGAGAAGACTGGCACCAGGCAGGCACTGTAACATTACATGGCATTACTCGTCATGGCGCCTTCTCTCCTCTAGACCCGTGAGCTCCTGACCCCAGCGAACCCAACCTCCCTCAGGGTTGTCCAGTTGGTCGTAGAGATCGTTCTCTCCAAACGAGAAGACTGGCACCAGGCAGGCACTGTAACATTACATGGCATTACTCGTCATGGCGCCTTCTCTCCTCTAGACCCGTGAGCTCCTGACCCCAGCGAACCCAACCTCCCTCAGGGTTGTCCAGTTGGTCGTAGAGATCGTTCTCTCCAAACGAGAAGACTGGCACCAGGCAGGCACTGTAACATTACATGGCATTACTCGTCATTGCGCCTTCTCTCCTCTAGACCCGTGAGCTCCTGACCCCAGCGAACCCAACCTCCCTCAGGGTTGTCCAGTTGGTCGTAGAGATCGTTCTCTCCAAACGAGAAGACTGGCACCAGGCAGGCACTGTAACATTACATGGCATTACTCGTCATGGCGCCTTCTCTCCTCTAGACCCGTGAGTTCCTGACCCCAGCGAACCCAACCTCCCTCAGGGTTGTCCAGTTGGTCGTAGAGATCGTTCTCTCCAAACGAGAAGACTGGCACCAGGCAGGCACTGTAACATTGCATGGCATTACTCGTCATGGCGCCGTCTCTCCTCTAGACCCGTGAGCTCCTGGCCCCAGCGAACCCAACTTCCCTCAGGGTTGTCCAGTTGGTCGTAGAGATCGTTCTCTCCAAACGAGAAGACTGGCACCAGGCAGGCACTGTAACATTACATGGCATTACTCGTCATGGCGCCTTCTCTCCTCTAGACCCGTGAGCTCCCATCATTCCTTGGAATGTCCCAACACGTGTGTGGTCTGCATGTAAGTTTTGCAGGGCTCTTCTACATACACTGAACCTGGAAGATGCTACATCAACGTGGGTGGCGGTGCGTGATACGCAAGGGTCGATGTCATCGACTACTGTTATTCAAATTCTTCGAACAGTGTTTGCGACGAAGGGCTTTCCGGAGACGCTCGTATCAGACAGTGGTGCATATTTCGTGTCGCATGATTTTGAAGAGCTTCTGGCAAGTAAGTTCATTACGCAAGTCCAGTCCCCGCCATATACCATCCCGCCATAAACGATTTAGCAAAATAATATGTGCAAACTGTCAAGAAACATCTAAAGAAGTGGCCACCTCAATATTCGCACCAAGAGCTTAGTAACATCCTACTGGCTATCAGAACAAGTCTTCCTAGTACTACCACAGGTAAACTCCATCCATATCAGATGCTGATGGGCCGACCCGTGAGAACCATGTTGGATGCATCTTGAGCCTTATAATGCGGTCGAAAGCAAGAGAGAACAGCGAGCTTTCGACGCAGCGTCTCGAGTAGCTCCCAGAAGGGTGTTCTCCGTCTGTGATCTACAGGAGCTATGAAAGAGGTCTTCGATGGCTTCCCGAGCAGATATCGTCTGTCGACGGCGTCACATCCTTCTGTGTGCAGCTGCTATATGCGTTACCAGAGCAGCACCGTAATTTGGAACAATTGCAGATCCGAAAGACAGCGATGTCCCTACCTACAACGGCAAGAGACATAAATGACTTTGCATCCCAGTCGGAGGCAGAAGAGCAGAGTGATTATGAAGACGCTGTCATTGATCCCCACGTGGCACTACCAACCACATAGTCGGGAACTACTGCATGACCTCTGGTGTCAGCAAGGAGATCAGATATTTCCGCGGACACCTCCTTTTCGAGATCAACCTACTATGGAAAAGAAGAAATTATATGTCTCCCTTCCAGTCCAGTAGTCCCTCCAGGCCAGTAGTCTCACAAGCACCTCCGGAAGTCAATGAAGTAGCACCCAAGAGCCCACACCCCTTCAAACGCGACAAGTTTCAACGTGAGCCGGATCCTTTGGTTCCTCAGGTTCGTAGAGCTGCAAACACGCACGGGCAACGTAGATCTTCTCGAGCCCGAAAGAAGCCAGGATTTTCAAGATATTTGTCTAAAAAGGAAGGAGTTGTGATGTTTGAATAGAACGTCAGTCCACACGCTCAGGGAGCTTAACTCCCGTGTAGGTGACAGTGAGACCTTCAGTCTCTTTCGGCCCTAGAACATGGATTGTGTGCCTTTGTTGTAGCGTGTTTTGTTTGTATCGCCAGCATAGCTGGACTGAATAAACTTGCGCTCCAAATAACACAATAACTAGGTGTCTTTAAATAATACTTCCTAATCTAATACTTCACAATTGTCATCATTTTGAAAAACAGTATTATAATACTTAGATTATACACGAAAGAAATTCTCTCTCCATAAACAAATACGTCAGCAGCGACTTCACAAAAAACCGTTCGGCTGGCCATGAGCCAAAATATGACATTTCTATTTTCTTCGACGTACACTGAATAGGTAGTAAAATTTGCAACATATTGTATCACCATTAACGTTTGTGTAATATGATCTGCTGTTTATGTCTGACCGATTTGGTCAAATCCAAGGATATCTTCACAGTGTATAATAAAATGTGATCGAGTAACATCAAAATTAATGTGTTTTCCATATTAACGTGTGTTGGTGTTGTTATCGTGTTGTCGTCGTCCAACTGAGTTTTCTCCCACTGTGGCCTTCCCATTTCCAAACCATGTAGCCTACATTTGGTTGTTAGTGTTGATAACCATGCAGATTGTATTCACTTTACGAAACTAATAAAACGTTGTCGACCAACGCATGTCAAAACCTCATACATCTTCCTCCTAACAATGTAATAAAGGTCACACGCGATAACATGTTCAACTCTACTCACCCATTCTTCATTGCCAGTTTAACGAACCCCTTCCTGCTCTTGAGGAAGACTCGATACGTCCCTGGCTTGGCTGTGAGCGACTCTGCGGCGCCTCCAACGATCAGCACGACGGAGCGACCGGTCCCTCGCGCTCTGTCCAGCAAGTAGTTCAAGCTCTCGCGCGATGAGGAAACCACTCCCAATCTGATGCCGAGTTCGCGCACGAGCGGCGTGTTGAAGAAGTGGTCTAGCGTGGTCAAATGCTGCGTGATACCAGGAAATAGTTCGCTTACTTTGTTGGCCTCCGTTGCAAAGTTTGTGAACACACCTGTAGAAGAAACATATACTGAAGTGAGTGATGCCCTTCTTCCAGTAGTAAACAATTCTTCTCGAACAAATTTGCTAGTCTTGTTCGTATTGAGGTGCTTTGTGTGTCCGTTTTGAAGTAGGCCTATGTTTGACACATACTGGAAGTGTGTTTTGTACCGGTGTCTAGAAACCTTGTTTATTATTAGCTATAATATTTCGATTTATGGTGATCATAGAGGAAAAATCAGGATACTACGGGCCGTGTGGACAGTCAAGTGTCAAATTAAGTACAGAATTAGTTGCTATGGAATTGTTTTATTACATGCTATTTTCCATAAGAACAAACTCCATAGCAACCATAAAATGGAGAAATGCAGAGTCGAGCTAAGTATGTGATTTGTTTATGGTTGCTATGGAGTTTGTTCTTCTGATGGAAAATAGCATGTAATAAAACAATTCCACACCAACAAATCCTGTACTTAACTTGACACTTGACTCTGCACACACCACACAACACAATCACACACTTTCAACATTGTAATCGAAAAACATTTGGAGTTCCTGCTTCGGTGGAAGAACACCCAGAAGGGACTAGCTTTGGGCACTTGGGGTCAGTGGCATAGTAATATGAAGAACAAGGGGTACAGTCACGCCCGTGCCTTGAGCAAAGAGCTCAAGGAGTGACTGAGAAAAATCTTTTTAAATTCAGGTAACTGTTTTGGCTCCATTCTCTTCAAATGACACTAGTGAAAATATGTATTCCACAACAACCATGCCACGAATGACGGTCTCTTTATGCGTAGGCTGGCGTGGAACGTGAGGTTGGCTTGTGTGAGGAAGATGTGGCGGATTGCCAGGCGGTGGGTCCGCAACAATCAAAGAAGAAAAAATCAATGTTTGGCTATTCAGTTTGTAACCAGAGGCTGAGAAACATACATGACAATAAATTTGGTTTCATTTAAATTATATCTTTTAAATACCATATTGGTGACCCCGACGTGATCCGAATAAGACGCATACCTTCTGTCTATCGGTAATCACATTTAAAATGGAAGCACAATTACAAGAGTTGACACAACGGTTGAAGTCGCTGACTGCCATCGTCGCCGCGCTCAGTAATGATCAGTTCCAAGGCCGTCGTCAGCGTTCAAGGTCACACAACAGGGCTCCATCACCAGCAGGCACGACCACTGACAGAGGATTTTGTTGGTACCACGCTACTTTCGGCAACCGCGCTCGCCACTGTGTGCCTCCATGTAAGTACCAGGAAAACATTCGGGGCAGTCAGTAATGGCGGCTGGCTATGGCCCCACTGCAAATCGCCTTTTTGTAACCGACAGGTTGACGCGCACAGAGTTCCTTATTGATACTGGGTCAGACCTTTGTGTTTACTCGAAAAACAAAGACCGCGTGTTGGCCGTGGTGAGACGGTTGAACCGGACGCAACTGTGAAAGGCGACGTCGAAGGCAGTCAACGTATGCTGATGTGGATTCTGGCGTCGCTGGAGGGGGCGAGAGATATTCGCCCGGTAGACGGAGTGTTGTGCCGTACACGAGCTCAGCGGGGGTGGCCTTGAGGTCCTCCTTCCATGAGGCACGGATGCCGAGCATTACCCATGGCAAAGCGTCCGTCCAGCGGTCATCTCCGTGGCATATGGCGAAAGAAAATTATGGTGTCGTACACTGCAAGAAGTTCACGGTCGTACGCACCGTAGTTACGCTGTGCGGTATTTAATTTTCGTGAGAAAAAAGCGAGAGGTTCCCATCCACGGCTCGTACGCTGCTGGAGTGCGGCTCCAATGCTGGTATCAGAGGCGTCGGTGATGATTGCTAATTCGGCGTTGATATGGGTGCGCCAGAAGCGTAGCCTGGGAGAGGCTGTTTTTGCATTCTTGAAACGCAGCCTGGAGTTCCGGTGTCCAAACAATGATTGTTTTGGCTGAAGGTTCGTCACCGGCGAGGAGGTTGTTAAGGGGGGCCTGTATCTTAGCTGCAGACGGAAGAAAACGGCGGTAAAAGTTTATCATTCCAAGAAATTGGCGAAGCTGCTTGACGTTGGCAGGTAAGGGGAAAGAGAGGATGGCCTCAACCTTCTCCGAAAGAGGGCAGGTGCCACTGGCGCTGACTGTGTACCCTAGAAACTTGACTTCTGGAACACCGAATACACATTTGGAGGAGTTGATCAAAACGCCGTATTCTGAAAGTCGCGTGAACAGGAGGCGAAGATGTTCTTCATGTTGTGTTGGGTTGGAGGAAGCGACAAGGATGTCGTCGATATAGACGTAGCAAAAATCGAGGTCCCGTGATACCTCATCGATAAAACGTTGAAATGTTTGAGCCGCGTTTCGTAGGCCAAAACTCATAAACGGAAATTCAAATAATCCGAAGGGAGTAGTGATCGCCGTCTTGGGAATGTCTTCAGCAGCAACAGGAATTTGATTGTACGCTCGCACTAAGTCAATGGTTGAAAAGATACACTTGCCTGAAAGATTCTGCGTGAAATCCTGGATATGTGGAACTGGATACCGGTCCGGAATAGTCCTGGCGTTCAAAGGGCGGTAATCTCCACAAGGCCTCCACTGATCACCTTTCTTGGGAACAAGGTGGAGAGCTGCGGACCAACTGCTAGATGACCGTCGCGCGACGCCTGTTTTCATCATACTGTCAAACTCCCGTTTCGCGATTTTTAGGCGGTCTGGCGCAAGACGTCTGGGCCTGCACGAAACCGGTGGCCCGGGCGTCGTATTGATGTGGTGTTGCGTTTGGTGTTTTGGCATTGTAGGATTGCCACTTGGGCGTGTGACTTCCGGAAACTGTGCGAGTAACGCGTGAAAGGGGGACTGAAGATCATTGTTGCGCGAAATTACCTTGACGTGTACTAGCGCGCCAGTAGATAGTTTTCCTGGAGTTGTTAATGTAGTGACGTTGTCAACCAATTGCCGTCGGCGCACGTCAATGAGTAGACTGTAATGCGCCAAAAAATCTACACCGATGATAGGCTGATCGACGTCGGCGACAATGAAACGCCATGTGAAATCTCGGCGTAAACCAAGATCCAGAGATAAAGTCAGAGGACCGTATGTGCAAATTGGGGATCCATTTGCTGCGAACAATGTGTAGTCGGTTTTCCCGGGATGACCGAAAACTTTGCTTTTCGGGTAAACACAAAGGTCTGACCCAGTATCAATAAGGAACTCTGTGCGCGTCAACCTGTCAGTTACAAAAAGGCGATTTGCAGTGGGGCCATAGCCAGCCGCCATTACTGACTGCCCCGAATGTTTTCCTGGTACTTACATGGAGGCACACAGTGGCGAGCGTGGTTGCCGAAAGTAGCGTGATACCAACACAATCCTCTGTCAGTGGTCGTGCCTGCTGGTGCTGGGGCCCTGTTGTGTGACCTTGAACGCTGACGACGGCCTTGGAACTGATCATCACTGAGCGCGGCGACGATGGCAGTCAGCGACTTCAACCGTTGTGTCAACTCTTGTAATTGTGCTTCCATTTTAAATGTGATTACCGATAGACAGAAGGTATGCGTCTTATTCGGATCACGTCGGGGTCACCAATATGGTATTTAAAAGATATAATTTAAATGAAACCAAATTTATTGTCATGTATGTTTCTCAGCCCCTGGTTACAAACTGAATAGCCAAACATTGATTTTTTCTTCTTTGATTGTTGCGGACCCACCGCCTGGCAATCCGCCACAATCTTGGTTTACGCCGAGATTTCACATGGCGTTTCATTGTCGCCGACGTCGATCAGCCTATCATCGGTGTAGATTTTTTGGCGCATTACAGTCTACTCATTGACGTGCGCCGACGGCAATTGGTTGACAACGTCACTACATTAACAACTCCAGGAAAACTATCTACTGGCGCGCTAGTACACGTCAAGGTAATTTCGCGCAACAATGATCTTCAGTCCCCCTTTCACGCGTTACTCGCACAGTTTCCGGAAATCACACGACCAAGTGGCAATCCTACAATGCCAAAACACCAAACGCAACACCACATCAATACGACGCCCGGGCCACCGGTTTCGTGCAGGCCCAGACGTCTTGCGCCAGACCGCCTAAAAATCGCGAAACGGGAGTTTGACAGTATGATGAAAACAGGCGTCGCGCGACGGTCATCTAGCAGTTGGTCCGCAGCTCTCCACCTTGTTCCAAAGAAAGGTGATCAGTGGAGGCCTTGTGGAGATTACCGCCCTTTGAACGCCAGGACTATTCCGGACCGGTATCCAGTTCCACATATCCAGGATTTCACGCAGAATCTTTCAGGCAAGTGTATCTTTTCAACCATTGACTTAGTGCGAGCGTACAATCAAATTCCTGTTGCTGCTGAAGACATTCCCAAGACGGCGATCACTACTCCCTTCGGATTATTTGAATTTCCGTTTATGAGTTTTGGCCTACGAAACGCGGCTCAGACATTTCAACGTTTTATCGATGAGGTATTACGGGACCTCGATTTTTGCTACGTCTATATCGACGACATCCTTGTCGCTTCCTCCAACCCAACACAACATGAAGAACATCTTCGCCTCCTGTTCACGCGACTTTCAGAATACGGCGTTTTGATCAACTCCTCCAAATGTGTATTCGGTGTTCCAGAAGTCAAGTTTCTAGGGTACACAGTCAGCGCCAGTGGCACCTGCCCTCTTTCGGAGAAGGTTGAAGCCATCCTCGCTTTCCCCTTACCTGCCAACGTCAAGCAGCTTCGCCAATTCCTTGGAATGATAAACTTTTACCGCCGTTTTCTTCCGTCTGCAGCTAAGATACAGGCCCCCCTTAACAACCTCCTCACCGGTGACGAACCTTCAGCCAAAACAATCATTGTTTGGACACCGGAACTCCAGGCTGCGTTTCAAGAATGCAAAAACAGCCTCTCCCAGGCTACGCTTCTGGCGCACCCAGATATCAACGCCGAATTAGCAATCATCACCGACGCCTCTGATACCAGCATTGGAGCCGCACTCCAGCAGCGTACGAGCCGTGGATGGGAACCTCTCGCTTTTTTCTCACGAAAATTAAATACCGCACAGCGTAACTACGGTGCGTACGACCGTGAACTTCTTGCAGTGTACGACACCATAATTTTCTTTCGCCATATGTTGGAAGCGCGAACTTTCACTGTGTACACCGACCACAAACCGTTGACTTTCGCATTTACACAGCGCCCTGAAAAATGTTCACCTAGACAGTTTCGCCACCTCGACTTAATCGGGCAATTCACAACAGACATACGTCATATTCCTGGTAAAGACAACGTCGTAGCCGATGCCCTGTCTCGTGTTGACGCCATCTCTTTTCCAGTCTGCTACGCTGATATTGCCCGTGCTCAACTGGACAACGCCGAACTACGTGATCTCTTACATGCTAACTCTACCCTGCAGTTGCACCCACAGCAGCTTAATGACACAGATTTGCCTCTCTACTGTGACATGTCACAATCACTTCCGCGGCCATTCGTACCACAGACTTTACGTCGACAAGTTTTCGATAGCCTGCACAGTTTGTCTCATCCAGGTGTCAAAGCAACGACCAAACTCGTCACTCAACGTTTTGTATGGCCCTCTATAAATAAAGATTGCCGTGACTGGGCCCGCGCCTGTATCACGTGTCAGCGTTCCAAAGTTACGCGTCACACCACAGCACCACTTGCACGTTTTTCTCCAACCGCCACCAGGTTCGAACACATACACCTCGACTTGGTCGGGCCTCTACCAATTTCCGATGGTTTCCGATATCTCCTCACTTGCGTGGACCGTTTCACGAGGTGGGCGGAAGCCATACCGCTTTCCGATATCACTGCCGAGACCGTGGCTACCGCACTCGTCACAGGTTGGATCTCACGGTTCGGGACACCGCTTAAGGTTACAACGGACTTGGGCCGCCAATTCGAGTCCCACCTCTTCCGTGCACTCAGTAACATTACTGGCATGACTCACCTCCGGACCGCAGCCTACCACCCTCAATCCAACGGTATGGTGGAACGACTTCATCGTCAGCTAAAGGCAGCACTTCGATGCCACGGAGATGAACGCTGGACCGACGCTTTGCCATGGGTAATGCTCGGCATCCGTGCCTCATGGAAGGAGGACCTCAAGGCCACCCCCGCTGAGCTCGTGTACGGCACAACACTCCGTCTACCGGGCGAATATCTCTCGCCCCCTCCAGCGACGCCAGAATCCACCTCAGCATACGTTGACCGCCTTCGACGTCGCCTTTCACAGTTGCGTCCGGTTCAACCGTCTCACCACGGCCAACACGCGGTCTTTGTTTTTCGAGATCTTGCAACCTGCTCGCATGTATTCGTGCGTCATGATGCGGTCCGTACTCCTCTTCAACAACCGTATGATGGCCCATACGAAGTCATTTCACGTAACGATAAATTTTTCACCATCCACCGTGCCGGCAAGAGTGTAGTGGTCTCCATCGACCGGCTCAAACCTGCATATGTGGATGCAGACAGCATCTTGGCTGTCAACGCACCTTCCAAACCGACGCCAGGCCACACTTTTCCTGGCAACGTATTGCCTATTGCAGCCACAACAACAACAACAACAACAACAACAACAACAACAACAACAACAACAACAACAACAACAACAACAACAACAACAACAACAACAACAACAACAACAACAACAACAACAACAACAACAACAACAACAACAACAACAACAACAACAACAACAACAACAACAACAACATCACACCCTCATCAACCACCATCATCGGTACACCCACCGCTCCGTCAAATGCAAAAACATCCGTCAAGCGCGTTCACTTTCCCGCCCAGCTGGTCCACACTTCTCCGTATCGTCACAACCCTCCGATACTGGGGGGAGGTACTGTGGCGGATTGCCAGGCGGTGGGTCCGCAACAATCAAAGAAGAAAAAATCAATGTTTGGCTATTCAGTTTGTAACCAGGGGCGGAGATAAATATACGATAATAAATTTGGTTCTATATAATTATTTCTTATAAAAACCATATTGGTGACCCCAGATATCAACGCCGAATTAGCAATCATCACCGACGCCTCTGATACCAGCATTGGAGCCGCACTCCAGCAGCGTACGAGCCGTGGATGGGAACCTCTCGCTTTTTTCTCACGAAAATTAAATACCGCACAGCGTAACTACGGTGCGTACGACCGTGAACTTCTTGCAGTGTACGACACCATAATTTTCTTTCGCCATATGTTGGAAGCGCGCACTTTCACTGTGTACACCGACCACAAACCGTTGACTTTCGCATTTACACAGCGCCCCGAAAAATGTTCACCTAGACAGTTTCGCCACCTTGATTTAATCGGGCAATTCACAACAGACATACGTCATATTCCTGGTAAAGACAACGTCGTAGCCGATGCCCTGTCTCGTGTTGACGCCACTACTTTTCCAGTCGGCTACGCTGATATTGCCCGTGCTCAACTGCACAACGCCGAACTACGCGATCTCTTACATGCTAACTCTACCCTGCAGTTGCACCCACAGCAGCTTAATGACGCAGATTTGCCTCTCTACTGTGACATGTCACAATCACTTCCGCGTCCATTCGTACCACAGACTTTACGTCGACAAGTTTTCGATAGCCTGCACAGTTTGTCTCATCCAGGTGTCAAAGCAACGACCAAACTCGTCACTCAACGTTTTGTATGGCCCTCTATAAATAAAGATTGCCGTGACTGGGCCCGCGCATGTATCACGTGTCAACGTTCCAAAGTTACGCGTCACACCACAGCACCGCTTGCACGTTTTGCTACAACCGCCACCAGGTTCGAACACATCCACCTCGACTTGGTCGGGCCTCTACCAATTTCCGATGGTTTCCGATATCTTCTCACTTGCGTGGACCGTTTCACGAGGTGGGCGGAAGCCATACCGCTTTCCGATATCACTGCCGAGACGGTGGCTACCGCACTCGTCACAGGTTGGATCTCAAGGTTCGGGACACCGCTTAAGGTTACAACGGACTTGGGCCGCCAGTTCGAGTCCCACCTCTTCCGTGCACTCAGTAACATTACTGGCATGACTCACCTCCGGACCGCAGCCTACCACCCTCAATCCAACGGTATGGTGGAACGACTTCACCGTCAGCTGAAGGCAGCACTTCGATGCCACGGAGATGACCGCTGGACGGACGCTTTGCCATGGGTAATGCTCGGCATCCGTGCCTCATGGAAGGAGGACCTCAAGGCCACCCCCGCTGAGCTCGTGTACGGCACAACACTCCGTCTACCGGGCGAATATCTCTCGCCCCCTCCAGCGACGCCAGAATCCACATCAGCATACGTTGACTGCCTTCGACGTCGCCTTTCACAGTTGCGTCCGGTTCAACCGTCTCACCACGGCCAACACGCGGTCTTTGTTTTTCGAGATCTTGCAACCTGCTCGCATGTATTCGTGCGTCATGATGCGGTCCGTACTCCTCTTCAACAACCGTATGATGGCCCATACGAAGTCATTTCACGTAACGATAAATTTTTCACCATCCACCGTGCCGGCAAGAGTGTAGTGGTCTCCATCGACCGGCTCAAACCTGCATATGTGGATGCAGACAGCATCTTGGCTGTCAACGCACCTTCCAAACCGACGCCAGGCCACACTTTTCCTGGCAACGTATTGCCTACTGCAGCCTACAACAACAACAACAACAACAACAACAACAACAACAACAACAACAACAACAACAAAAACAACAACAACAACAACAACAACAACAGCAACAACAACAACAACAACAACAACAACAACAACAACAACAACAACAACAACAACAACAACACACCCTCATCAACCATCATCGGTACACCCACCGCTCCGTTAAATGCAAAAGCATCCGTCAAGCGCGTTCACTTTCCCGCCCAGCTGGTCCACACTTCTCCGTATCGTCACAACCCTCCGATACTGGGGGGAGGTACTGTGGCGGATTGCCAGGCGGTGGGTCCGCAACAATCAAAGAAGAAAAAATCAATGTTTGGCTATTCAGTTTGTAACCAGAGGCTGAGAAACATACATGACAATAAATTTGGTTTCATTTAAATTATATCTTTTAAATACCATAAAGATAATAATGGCACCGTATCAATTCCTGGAGTGGTGTCTGCCTTATTTTAAAAGAGTCTGCTGGTGAGGAAATTGTTAAGCGAGCGTAGCGAGCGTCTCCGTTCTACTCTTATGGAACTGGAAAATACGCAGATGTACATGGAAAGCTTGGCAAACGTTTTACAAACAATACACTGATTACAAAAATGAATCCCTCCCACTAAATTAATATATGATATCAAACAATACTGTGTACGTACATAGATGATCATACCTGTGGCTAGAACCCCGTGCGGGAAAACACACAGCAAGTAGTTCTTCGAGGGGTCCAGTTCAGCCGTCTTGACCAGGTCCACTGGGAAGTAGTTTCGCAAGTAGGTCCACCATGTCCAGCGGCGGACCCAAGGCGAGGGGCGGCTACCCCTGGAGGCAACGCCCCTCTCACCCAAGATGTAACAGACGTAGGCGAGGGCCATCCAGTAGTATTGCGTGTAGAAGATCATATAGGCAATAATCAAGGCCAAAAAGGGACCCCCTGTCACCAGGAGAAACTGAATCAGGACTGCCAACGTCTGTAGGCGGCGCTCCATGGGTACGTCCAACGGAGCGAACTCGATTCCCATAATCTTCGTCATCTGTGCATTCAAATGATTGGTATAAAGCCTGTATTACACGGTCAAACTTTTTCATCCAACTCCTTGAATTCGAGGACAAAAGCGCATCAATAAATAATTCCTACGGTTGTTTTAGAGGATTTTTATGGGCGCTGACATCTTGAAATCTGACGGCATTGAAATGCTGCTGCAAATTAATTCCACACTATATAGAAGGCGTCTACCATTGTTACCAGTATTGTTTAATATTGTTGGTAAAAATAACACGGCCAACTATATGACACGAAAAATCCTACCAAGGTCTTCTTGATCTCTTATAGCAGCACTTTAATGGCGACAACTAAAACAACCGTCATACTGACTGTTTTTGATGCGCTTTTGTCCTTGAATTCAAGGAGTTGGATGAAAAAGTTACATCAAATGCACACATCAATAACCACAATACAAGTGTCTGGAGAAATCCCTGCTGTAGTGTGAACACTATTACTGTATCACGTGTCCCTCTACCCCCTGAATAACTATAGGTAGGTATGTTATGATGACTCGTTAACCGATTGAAAAACCGTTAACGGGGCCGTTATAGCTGACGGTCCGTGATCTGTAACCCAACAAACCCTATGCAGATAACGGACCGTCAGCTAACGGCCCCGTTACGACCGATTGAAAAACGGGACTTGGACTATTTGACGTTTTATCTATGATAAACATGCAATTTTGTATTTATTTATGTCCTTTGATATAGAAAAGGGAACAAATCAATAATTGTGTGTGTGTGTGTGTGTGTGTGTGTGTGTGTGTGTGTGTGTGTGTGTGTGTGTGTGTGTGTGTGTGTGTGTGTGTGTGTGTGTGTGTGTGTGTGTGTGTGTGTGTGTGTGTGTGTGTGTGTGTGTGTGTGTGTGTGTGTGTGTGTGTGTGTGTGTGTGTGTGTGTGTGTGTGTGTGTGTGTGTGTGTGTGTGTGTGTGTGTGTGTGTGTGTGTGTGTGTGTGTGTGTGTGTGTGTGTGTGTGTGTGTGTGTGTGTGTGTGTGTGTGTGTGTGTGTGTGTGTGTGTGTGTGTGTGTGTGTGTGTGTGTGTGTGTGTGTGTGTGTGTGTGTGTGTGTGTGTGTGTGTGTGTGTGTGTGTGTGTGTGTGTGTGTGTGTGTGTGTGTGTGTGTGTGTGTGTGTGTGTGTGTGTGTGTGTGTGTGTGTGTGTGTGTGTGTGTGTGTGTGTGTGTGTGTGTGTGTGTGTGTGTGTGTGTGTGTGTGTGTGTGTGTGTGTGTGTGTGTGTGTGTGTGTGTGTGTGTGTGTGTGTGTGTGTGTGTGTGTGTGTGTGTGTGTGTGTGTGTTTATTTTGAGCATTAAATCTATATATAAAAGCAAGTGCCTTACTGAGTGCTGACCAAACGTGACAATTGATATTTATAGATTCTTCTTTACAAAAAACGAAACATGTGTTTTGCTATTTTCCGAAAATCCAGTGTAGAGGAGGAAACTGAGGGTGTTTTAAAATCTCGAAAACTGAACGTGTTACAGATGTGAAAATTGATTATAAGATTCTGCATTAAAAATAAATAAACATGTGTTTTACCATTTTCCGAAAATCCATTAACGGGGGCGAAAAGAGGGTGTAAATTATTCTATGAGTACAACAATATCTCAAAAACCAAAGGTGTTACAGACGTGAAAATTTGTGGTAAGACTCTCCTTTAAAAATAATGGAATACGTGGTTTACCATTTTCCTAACATCCGGTTACGGAGGATGAAAATGGGTGGTGAAGTGGAAGGGGTGAATTTTTGTATTCCTAAAACCGAAGATATTCGAGACGTGAAAATTGGTACATAGATTCTTCTTCGAAAATAAAGAAACAATTATTTTACAATTTAAAAAAAAATCCAGTCAAGGGCGGCGAAAAAAAGGAGTGTTTAAAAAAAATATTGAAAAGTATAACTCAAAAACCGTTACAGCCGTGAAAATTGATATTTATATGTACCTTCAAAAACCAATTAGCACGTGTTATACCAATAACTGAAAATCCAGTTAATGGGGGTGAGAAGCGGGGCTGGATTTAGTTTTAAGATTCCTATATTAGAAAAACAGAACGATAATCATTAAAATTGTTATATTTCTTTAAACATAAAGAAAAACGTATTTTAATATTTGTCGTAAATCTACTTAAGGGGTTGAAAACAGGACGATATGTAAATACAAAATGAAGATGTTTATGTTACAGGTTACAGACGTGAAAATTGCTATTTAGGGTCTTAAAAATGAGGGGGTGAATTTTTAATTTAAAAAACTAAAATTATTCTAGATAAAACTAGGCAATTATATTTTCTTTTAGAATAAAAAGCAAAAATTTTACCATTTTTTAACAATCCAGTTTAGGGGGGGGGGGGGGGGGGGTCGAAACGTGGGGGTGAATTTTATTTTGATTAAACGTAAACCTAAAAAATATAAGATGCTACAGACGTTAAACTTCTTATTTATATTCATAAATAAACAAACGTGTGATCTTACCACTTTCCAAAAATCAAATGAAGGGGTCTAAAAGGGGTGATTTTATTTTATTTTTAAAGATACATATCTCAACAACCGAACATTTTACAGACTTGAAAAATCATATTTTAGTTCTTCTTTAGAAATAAATAAAAACGTGTTTTACTATTTTGTGTGCCACAATAATTGTACAAACTCCTAAAATCTACGTGAGCGAAGCCCCGGCGGGCAAATGCTAGTTTGTATGTAACTCCCAGAGGCGAGTTCAGATTATTTGGGGCCCTAGGCGCTGAGAAATTTGGGGCCCCGGCTATTGAAATTCAATTCCACAAACATTTTTACTGCGTTACCTCACAATCACTTCTTCCTACACTTTGCATTGATTGATAAAAAGCTGTAAATTTGATTATTAAAGTTACAAGGTTTAAAGTTGAGTCTCTGACACTCATTGCACAGTTTTGCAAGATTCTCAAGTCGCTCTTGTCCCAAAGTCTTTCTTAAATAGCTCTTAACTCTTCACAGTGTTAAAAACGAGCGTTTTCAACCAACAACTAACTGAGATTAGTAATCAATCATTTTATAAGAAATCTTCGTTTCCTACCAGTTTTCTTGCGTTATTTCATTTGTTTGGGGGCTCCCTAGAGAGCACCTGTTGGGCCTAGGCCTAAAATTGCCACTGGTAACTCCCCGTTCCCTACATGATGGAAGTTATGGAACTCATTTTGAGTTCCTTTTCAATTTTCATTAAACAACCAACAATAACATGGGTTTATAGTTAACGGATTACCAATCAGGATAGCCAAAATATACTGTCTTAAATGTGTACAAACGGTAAATATATTGCGTTTCTTGAGAGTTTATATAAGTATGCTTTTTACATGAATTTGTTTTTTAAGGGGTGCACAAACCATAAATATTTGTGTTTTTATTTTAAGGCCATCAATAAAATATGTTTGAAACATTTAAATTTAAAATTTAAAATAATTCAAAATTCAAAATAATTTAAAATAAATTGAAAATAATTATCTAGCTACATTATGCCAATGAATTAAATATGAACTATTGAATACCACTTTTGGATATTCTTAACCATACATTTAAATAAAAATCGCGGAAATCTCACTTTTTAGCCAGCATTGCAAAATTACTGAGCAAAAATGGGTGTTGACGTTTAATGCGTGATTACTTCTGAAACTGACAAACTTACATTAAATTATTTTTTCGTAATATTCTTATCGAGATCGCTTATTTAAGTGGTCACATAAGATTTGCGACTAGACAATTTCATGATGTGCAAAAAATGTAGAGAACGATATCTCCGAAGTTATAAATGCCAAGTTATAGTAGATATTGAATAATTTTTGTTATTAACTGTTTATTCTTGTCACAATAATATGCAACCTTGCTAAAACACAAACAAAACTAACACGTCACACATCATAGGTTTGCCACATGTGCTCCTTGCACAGAAGGGAAGTGAAGTAAAGTGAAAAGTACAAAATTATATATCAAATTACAAACTAAGTTATACTAACTAACGTTTAATTACTGATTTCTTGCTATTAGGCTCACAAGTAATACAAAATGTATTTAATGGACCAAGATGTTTGGACACCCTAGTTAGTTGTACCACTGTAACACCAAAAATTGGTTGGCTAATAAAAGTGAAATTCAAAATAAAATATTAATAACTAAGAGAAACACAAAATCACTCAACCTTTCAAAGCTATCACACACGGCGGTTATGTTGTCCCGTGCACTAAGGGCTAATGTGATACCAAGTCGCACATCAATGCGTGCACCAAATTACACGCCTACCGAGATTCGTTCAAAGCTGAGTAGTATTTTATAGACGAACGGGAAGAGTTGGACACCCACTCCGGGTGTCTGAACGGAACAAAAACGTTTAAACTCCAAGTACTAACCTTGACATTAGACCTGATAGCCCAGCTGTTATCTGTGCTGGTGCATAGGCGTAGAAAATTATATCCGTTTCTAAAAGAATATATAAATTAAGAACAGTACACATGGAATACATTAGTAATAAATTATACTAGGAAAACGCTCTGTAAGACGCGTTGATAGGCGAGCGCGTCCATATCTACGAACTTTCTGGCGAAATGTTCTCAAAGCTAATGAAAACAACAATTAACAACAACATTAGAATGCGCATTGCAAATGTTTTTCTAGTTTCCATAGCTATTATACTTCCCGACATTGTTGAATGCTGTGCAATGTGCGTTGCTAAGAATTTTCGTTGTCATTAAGTATAGTATTTTCTACACGGTCCACTATCGTTACTAATACTTATTAGCAGCAATACAATTAATGTAATTTCTGCCTCTACTGTATACGTATCAGATCACGTTTCAATTAGAATATTCGTGACCGGACAAAAATTTACAATAATATAACCACCTCACATTTTGCCGATACTGTGTTGCAGAAAAATGTTTTCGAGTAACTTTTATGTAACTTTGCCAATACGCCAAGATCGCCATAAAAGAACCACATTCGTTATCTAAAAAATCTTTCTAAAAATATGGCTATCTCACATTTTGCTGCCATTTTGTCTCAAACAAATATTTTACAGTAACTGTGTAACGTCTGATGTCTCGACGATTTTGCCACAAAACTATACGCCTTCAACCCACATCTAGACTTGTGTGGATGGTCCAAATTTCACGTTGATACATACCTACCTCTACCACTACCACTACCATCACTACCACTACCACTACCACTACCACTACCACCACCTTCATCACCACCACCACCACCACCACCACCACCACCACTACAACCACCACTACAACTACCACTACCACGTCTCAGCAACTTCTTTACTACCTCCACGTTTACTTCAACAACATTATTTGTGTGTGAAACATACAAAGAATGACTGTTAAAAGTAATTAGGCTAGTGTGTGACAGTTGTAAACAAGCCCCTATAGGCCCACGAAACTTCCGTACTGTTTCAATACAAACGTTAGTTCATTACATGTAGGTACTTACTATGTGATATGGATGAAAGACGCAACCTTCAACCTACTCCGAGTAGTACGTCCTACGTCTTCGTACTGAGCGCCTCTCGTCAGCCGGCAGACGAATGATTCATCTCGCTAGACTTGTCACAGTCGCTCTGTGATAGTCGCGGTCCGCTACACTTCTACCACAGGCTGTGCTTCTACTGTACTATTGTACCTTAAAATGTACACATTCATCAGGCGAGGGACCAATCAGCGATCGCTATTTGCGCGGGCTTGTCTAGGGCGGTTCGCTGGTTGGCTACGAGTGCCTCGCCTGTGACGAAAGCATCTGTAACGTAGTCTTGGGATTATTTATGATGGCCGTGCGCCGATGATTCACATTTCAAGCTTTCAACGGCCCTGGCTATAACCCTACAACTTTTGCTTAGTGGTGGATTAGTGACGTAGATGCGTACACCGAGTAACGGTGGATCTCGGACGAGCAGACTTGGGTCAGGCTAGGGGGGGGGGGGGGGGGGGGGGTGCAAGGGGGGCACTTCTCCATCCTCTGGATTTTAAGAATTTCCAAAATTTACAGATTTAACCATTGCTATACGATACGCGCTATATGCGCCATTTCATATAAAGTATGTAAATAAAGAATAAATATAAATAATAATCTAAATTCTATAGTCAAGCAGTCCCATCACGAATATGTTCATTTCAACGCGATCCAATAAGTACTTTTATTTCGTATTTTCAGATATTGCATTTAAATATGCATTTTACATTTTGTTTCTAGTCAATCACGCCAGACGGGCCAGTTATCGTATCTAAAACAAATTCTAAAACAATATCACAGACAATATTGTTCCTACGTTTTTGATGATTTCATACGATTTTATTTAAATCAAAATGGAACTCTGTTTTGAGTTTTTGACGTTTGTTTTGACGTGTTTCAAGTACGTGGTTAAATTAATTTCATTCAGAACCTACTTTAACCTGCTAAAATCGGTTTAAAAGTGCTGAAAATCCAAAGGTCGCCCTGCGGGGCACGTTTAGAGGCTTACGCCCTCCCCCACCCCCTGAAAAATATTCAGGTGGCGCCCAAGAATTGGATAATGCTTCTCTACACTATGCGGTAGTTGGGGGGGGGGGGGGGGGGTCACGACGACTTATTACGTCTATCCTGTTCAGTTATAAAATTTACAGTCGTGGGCAAGGTTCTCCAAAAAAGGAACTTCGAAAAGTGAAGTTACTTCTGCTCAAAAAGGAACTTGGTTCCTTTCACTTAATCTAAATAAAACAAAAATAATGCTTGTAAGCAGGAAAAAAAGTGCAATGAATTAACAGATACATCTGGAGGCTAATGATGCACAGAATACAACGATTGAGCAAGTTGAAAATATTGAACTTTTAGGATTAACAATTGACAAACATTTAAATTGGAATCTGCAGTGTGAATTACTGGCTAATAAGTTGAGTGGAAGTTTGTTTGTATTAAGGAAGCTAAAAATGTATAATAATAGGGAATTGTTGCTTTTGGCTTATCATGCGTTAATTGTATCCCACATAAGTTATGGAATTTTAGTTTGGGGATGGTCACGTAAAGATAATGTTAGAAGAATATTTTCTAAACAAAAAAGAGCAATAAGGATTTTATGTAACATTGGAAAACGTGAATCATGCAGAGGTCTGTTTAGAGGGCTAGGGTTGTTGACCCTCCCAAGTTTATATATAATGAAAACCATTTTGTATGTAAGGTCACACAAGCCTGAAATTTTGACAAATGCTGATTTGCATTGCTATAATACAAGAAGGAGGATGGATGTACATGTGGTTGCCCATAACCTAGAATCCTATAAAAAGGGACCAACTTTTGCAGGAGCAACTTTTTTCAATGCACTCCCTCTAGAGATCAAGAGACTAGATAATATTAAAATTTTCAAGGAAAAATTGAAAGTATACTTGTTAGAGAAGGAATTTTACTCTGTTGAGGAGATGCTGGATAGGGATTAATATGGCATCTTCTTTGTTTTAGTGGGTTTAGCATATGCTACAATGTACTGTTTATTGTTGTACCACTGATTTGTACTGTTATATTGTTTTTAAACTGTGACATGTGCGAAACAATGACATTGTAATATGCACGAATAAAAAATGAAATGAAATGAAATGAAATTCAGGTTCCTTTTAAAATTCCTTACAATCTAATTTTTCTATCACTCGCGGACTAGCCCGGTCTCCGTCCGCTCCACTCCACTAACTAACTCAATGTTAATACATATTATGAGTACGTACGTCGTACAAAGATGATAACAATAATAATAATAATAATAATAATAATAATAATAATAATAATAATAATAATAATAATAATAATAATAATAATAATAATAATAATAATAATAATAATAATAATAATAATAATAATAATAATAACAATAATAATACATAGATATTGTGAAAGGGTTGAAATTATGATTAGGCCTACCCACATTATACAAACCCTGTAATAATCTTCAAAGAACTAGTGCTATTGTCTTACCATGGAGTTGTACCGTAAGTACTATTTATTATAAATCCATGGTCTAACCATGGATTTATAATAATATGGTCTAACCTCAAAAAATAAATGAGTTTACTGGATGGGCTAGTTTGATTTGAATATTACCACGCATTCCGTATTCCGTAACGGAAGTGTAACCCAGATTGTGTATTTACTGCTTTATTAAAAACGCGCGCTTCTGTGGCATATCTACTTGTTGTTTCCCGCGCTCGCTTGCTCGTTCGCATGTGCTGTTGTTAAATAGTTTCTTTTGAAGGTATACCTTTGCTGGTTGCAGCAAAAATGCCAGGTATAATAAATAGACATTCAAATCTTCCTGAGGATGTGATGATTAAGTAAGTATTGTATTGTACCTATGGCTTTAGCTTTTGCCAACCTAGTCCTAGCGTGTAGGCCTAGGCCTAGGCTAGTACCCTGTCTGTGTCGGTTTGCTGGCCTATGCCTATTTGTTCATTATTTGGTGTTTTAGCGACTTCGGCTGGGTAGGCCTAGGGCCCCTACGTCAAACCCAATGCCTAGGCCTAGGCTTAGGTCTCTGCGTTGTCATATGACAACACCAAAGCCTAGGCCTAGGACCTAACCAACGTTGGTTGGAGTCCCTAGAGTAGGCATACGATCGAGACATGATGGCAGGCTAACATAAGTCTAAACAACAAACCTGACCATGTCTATGCATAGCTAGCCTTATGCCTCGACACCTAGCGCTACGATATGTTATGCCCTAGATTTGGCTTTGAAACCCAAAGGCCCTAGACATAGCCTAGGCCCTATATATAGGCCTAGGCTATATCTGCTAGGAACTTGAGTGTAGGCCTAGGCCTAGATAGCTCTCACCTACGTACACCTAGTGCTAGGTCTTGGGCAAGAATATCACACTAAGTGACGAGGCATGCACAGGATAGTGTAGGCGTAGATGCCACATGCTCGGCTCTGTGGTGCTTTACTTGTAGGGCTGAGTCGTTTGAACGTGTAAATGCCCGCGCGAAAATATACGTGTACAAATATTAATACACGTGTAACCGTGACACCCGTGATACCCCGCCCGACTAATCCCCTTCCCCCGCCACCCTCCACCCAAAAACCAAACTGGCAGATTTTTCCTATGTGGCGACGAGTTCGGGGACCGGGCGATGAGCAAACGATGAGGCATTTGTGGGGTCAAAATGACTGGACAGTTAGCCACAAAAAGGTAGAAATATATTCAACAACGAATATAATAAATCACAAATGTTATTTTGTTGATTTTTTTTCGCAAACATTACAACAGCTAATTTTTATCATTCTTTGATCAGGAGGGGTGTTATGTTTGAACGTTTAAACGCCCAAAATTCAGAAAAATAAACGTTTACAAAATTAAACGTTTTCTCCCAGCCCTATTTACTTGGTTTGATTGTAATCGAAGAATCAATATTTAGTGGTTCATTAGAAAAGTGGGCCTACCCACTTGATTTACAACCCGGGTCTTTACAATCCTAATCAGGATGTCAAAAACAGTTTGAAAGTTATCAGTTTGATATTTTTGTGTAGGCAGGGTTACCATACATCCGGTTACAGCCAGACACGTCCCCTTTTCTGCAGACTGCACGGGCGTCCCGGATTACCCCCTAATACAACAATAGGCAATATAACAATAGGCCTACCTCAGATTGCTTTAAAGACTGTTTTGAGGACAAAAATACCACAAAAAGTTTGGCTTCTGAGCCCTAGACCCCTTTTTGCCCGGGTACAACTATTGTTGGGACATTCCCCCCCCCCCCTGCAAAACCGACAATTCGTACGCCCGGTATAGGCCTACACATTACAAAGTAACGACGAATACATGTCATAGTTTTTGTGGAATGCTGACATACCCTACATTATTTTGAAGTAAAAATAGCCTATATATTCTGTATGCAAAAAGTGTGGTTTCATCTCCATCAAAATAATAACATCACCACCAAAAGTATCGACAAGTTCCTTCCCCATCTAGGCACGCGGGACCACGCCGGGCCAAGCCATGTGCGAGCTTCCACTATGCGGCTCATACTGCATGCATCGAAGTGCACTTAACACGATGTTGCTGATGCAAAACCATAATAGATGGAAACCTAAAATTTTCTTTAATCCGTGGGCTTTTACCACGAGACTACCCATTTCAAATTTCATCCCGATCAGATGTTGCGTGTGGAAGGTATTAAGCCGTAAATATCATTACAAAATTCATAAATTCTTCAGTTAACTACTACTACTGGCTAATTCCTTGTCGGTCTGTGAGCCCAAAACGAATAAAGATGTAAACACCAAATTTTGCACCAATTTTGTTCACCTTCCGGGGCATCCTCTTTCACACACAAAATTGTAATAGGACAGAATGCCAACCTGAAAAAAAATAAATACTCCCAGAAAAGTAGTTATTAGCTGTTAATAAAAGTTGCAGACGAAAAAAAATAATTTTGTGACGCAACGTTCTTGCCATCGATGTAGACAACTGTGTAAATTTTCAGAATCCTATCTTGGACAGTGACCATGTAAGAAAACAATTACGTAGGCCTAGTTTTAATCATGGGATAGAAAATCACCAACAAAATGACAAGGTCCGCTTGATCTCCGACTAGCGGAGGCTCGCCGAACTTGCAAGTTGGGAGTTCGACGAGCCTCTGCTAGGTGGAGATGAAGTTGACCTTGAGAAAATGATAAAGCCAACACAACAAGGCAGTGCATGCCAGTCAGCATGGGGAGACGTAACAAGTTCACAGAGAGTGTGGCGAGCTATACGTCCAACGGTCACTGCATACACACAACTTTCAATAATGCGAATTTCTAAGACATTGAAAGAAAGACTACTGGACTTCTTTGGAATCGATGGATATTTTTCCTATAATAATTAGTGCACTGGCTTCTAGTGTGGTTTTCTGTGACTTCTAGCAGGCAGAGCTCAGTGGCCGGAACGCTTGAAGCGCTGTAGTGTAGTCGTTTGTTGTACGCCTCCCCTTTGACATTAAGTTGTTTGACTTGGATAAATGCCAAGATTAGTCTTTTTAAATAAAAAGCATTGATGTACCAAACAAAAATGCAAAAACTTTGCAAAAATAAAGGCCTAGCCCAAAACGGAGAAGATCCACCGTTACAAACCAGAGGGCACACGTACAAAAAACGCCGATTTCAAAAGAGGCTCAACATTTAAAGGGGTGATATTTAAAATTGTAGCCAAGCCAATTATTTTATTTCCAATATATATAAATAATAAATATAGTAATTAATGAAATAAACAAATATAAATGTTTAGCCTACATCACTTAATAATTGATAAATAAATATATAAACAATAATTACAAAATTAAAATGACTAATTGAAACATTTCGAGGTGGGAAAAACAGAATTAAGTATTAACACACTTTATTTATAATTAAAAGCTTAGCCGATGAATTTACATTCTCAGTATTATTTTCTTAGTCCTGAAATGTTTCTTGAATTACAATTAAATTAATTTTAAAATTCATTACCGTGATTAGATATTACCATTATTAATTCATAGTATATAATATTAATAGGTAATATGTGACCCAAAGCCAAATTACAAATTCATCGGCCAAGCTTTTAATTATAAATAAAGTGTTCATTTTGTTTTTCCCACCTTGAATTGTTTCAATAAGTTAAATTTAATTTTGTTATTGTTGTTAATATATTTATTTATCAATTACTGTTGTAAACATTTATATATAGGCCTATTTGTTTATTTCATTAATTACTATATTTATATATTGGAAATAAAATAATTTGCTTGGCCACAGCTTTACAGGCATTATAGATATAACCCCTTTAAATGTTGAGCCTCTTTTAAATTGGTGTTTTTGTGTAGTTGAGAAACTGTAAGAATGACGGCCCCCTTCATATCCCTGCCACAGCTACCCGACCCCCCTCAACTCCGTGACCACCTGACAAAATGAAATACGTAACTGAAAATCAGTTTGTTTCAGTTGTTCAGTTTGCTGTTTCATGGAGTTGAGGGGGGTCGGGTAGCAGTGGTGGGGATAAAGAGGGAGCCGTCATTCTTACAGTTTCTCGCCCTCTTTGGTTTGTAACGGTTGATCTTCTCCATTTTGGGCTTGGCCTTTTTTTTGGCAAATTTTTTGCATTTTTGTTGGATTGTTATCTATCTAGGTATAGCACAAATACATATATATAGTCCTATTTACTAGATTGTTCAATGAAATCATTCAAGTCCTCTTATTTAAGTGCAAGTGTCCTCCTTTTTGCTCTCACACATAGGTAGGCCTATTGGTAACCCTAGCTGCAGGCCTATAAAATTGAAACCTTCCTTTATTTAGCACAGTTGCATGATTTTTTTCTTAAAACTATTAAATTTTTAGTTTCCTTGATATTTAGGGATAGAATTTATTATAGAACTACTCTATAGCAGCGTTTCTGAATGGGATGTCTGCGGCGGTAGAGAGAATATATCAAGATGTGTATTATGTAACGCAATTTTTTGGTAAATATCATTCTAAAAGAACGAAGGTTAGCTCCACGTTAAAAAACGCACATCATTTTCATTTTTTAAGTCTCAAGAATGCTACTCGAAATAAAAAATCTGAGTGAAGAGCGAACTGTGGTTGGTAAGCCTTACACTCTACAGAGTGCAGACTAAATGATAAATGTAACGAATTATAATCTGTTAGTTATTTTGATTCTTACATTCATAATTATTAATTAGTAATACAAATTCATTCTTGAAAAAAAAATGCACTGGTCCATGGGATTTTTGAGAAATGTAGTACTGGTAGTGGGCCCTAGGACAGCAAAGGTTGAGAAAACACTTATCTATGCTATGCGTCCGGTTTATAATAGCAGACTAAAGGTAATACGATGTGACTCACTGAGACACACTGCTAGCATTGGTTCTCTAACTAGGGGTACACCATGAACAATGTGATTATCGGTAATTGCACTGTATTGCACAAGCCAACTGTAGACCTATTTTTAAACAAAGTTACCCAATTGTTATAGGCTTGAAGAATTGGATGCTGATTATCAAGAAGGTTGCCTTACTTCGAAAGGTTATTGTAATAAGAAGTGGAAGCTCCTTGAATCTCACGTATCGGGATCAATTGTTGATCAAGTAAAGCTTTTACGAAATCAGCTCGAAGCCAACAAATTATCAGAGGTAAGTGTATAGAAGTGGTCATCGACTGGTTCTCTGTCATCTAACGTTCCTATTTGATTTGGCCGTATGCTACTGCCTGCACCAGAGAACATTACGAGAAGTAAGCCTACATACACGTAAAAAAAAACTGTGATTTTTTTCACTTAAGTATGCAAATGCACTATGCACCAATTTAAAGTGAACTTGTTAAAAGAGAGTGGAAACATCATAGAAGAGGAAAATTAATTGATTGAGATGGAAAAATCGTGTTCTGCCTTGTTGAATGAATGTGAGCGAAATGTTTTTGTGCTTCCTACTTGCAAAGTCTTTGTTCCAACCTTACAAATCTGAAGCATATCCCTAGTGTCAGCCCAGGATTAAGTGTATTATTAATCTTTGACCATAGGGCCCAAGCCAAGTTTGTGATACTAATAATAATCTTTATTCAATGGAACATATGGTATTTATACATAAGATAAATACATTAATAGAATGCATCAATTAAAACTAAATTAAAACTTAAAGTCCATTTAGTCTTTGACAGTATATATGGGCACAACAGGACTAGGTAATCTTTAAGTTGAAACCTGAGGCTGTGCCTGGTCATGTCCTTGAGGTGTCTTGGGAGCTTGTTGTACAGGATGATGTTTGAATATGCTGGATTACTCTGTACTAAGGCTAAGTTGTGCGATGGAATATGAAAATCTTTTTTACTTCTGGTGTCGTGGTCGTGGATATCTTTATTAGTGAGGAGAAGACTGTGCTGAATTGCGTAGGCCTACATGATGAATTGATAAATGTATACTGCTGGAAAAGTTAATAAACCAAGTGATTTGAAGATGGGTCGGCATGTTGTATTGAACGGAGCCCCAATCATTGCTCTGACTTTCCTTTTTTGTATAAAAAATATTCTTTGTGCTTGTGGTGATCTGCCCCAGAAGATGATGCCATAGGACAGATGACTGTATACTAGGTCATAGTAGACTAAGCTTAAGGTGTTGTAGCTAACCACTTTGCGTAGGATGCTAATAAATACATATATACATTATACATACATACATACATACATACATACATACATACTCACTTTAAGTGATATTTATGTAGCAATCACTTGCCATTGAATTGGCTGATTGAATAGCAATCAGCCAATGGCAAGTGATAACTACGTTAACATAGATATCACTTAAAGTGAGATACCGTATGTCACTGTGACAACTTTCAGGAATAGCCCCCCCCCCCCCCAAGTTATTGTACCCACCTTCTATCAACACTCCAGAATATAATTGTTGAGCTGTAGACATTTAAAATAGTCTGTACTCACCTCACTTTACCTTATATTCATATGGTAAGCATCAAATTTCAGTAGCAAAACACATAAAGAAGACATTTTGAGGGATGTATTTTGCTGATTGCGATTGCTTGGTTTAAATCTCAACTAGGCCCTATGCATTGATAATGTTGTTTTATTTAATGTCAGTAATCCGTTGTCAGAACCACTAATGAATCATTTTTATTCCTGTCAGGATAATTACTATGGCCAAGTCGTGGACCTTCTCCAATTTAAAGCAGATGCCACTGAAGTTGGCAATGAATCAGATACTCCTGAAATTGCTCTTCAAGAGGACAAGACTCTTGAAACGTCTCCTTCCAACAACTATGAACCTGAAAATAAAAAGACTAGGCTCAGTCGAGGAACTAGAAGACAAGTCTCTGGCCCATTGTCATCTAGTAGTAGTGTAGAACAATCCTTACCACTCGTTAAGAGGAAAAAGCATTCTGATAGTAAACCATGCAGCAGTCCGGCTACCACAAAGAAAGAAGAAAAATCTAATGACAAATCTCAACCCTCTATTTCATCATTCTTTACTGCTTCTGGTACAAAAAAAAGCAAAAAAAACATGGAAAGTAGTTCAGAAATTAAGCAGGAATTAAAGACTGAAGGAAATAGCATTGAAGTTGACGGAGAAAGTGAAAATGAACAAATTGAAAAGAAACTCAAACTGGAAGAATGCTCAGATGAAAGTAAATCTAACGTTGCTGATATGGATGAAGATACAAACATAGATAAAACGAAGACTTCGTCTAAAAGTTCTATCCCAACTAAATGTAATATATGCCGCCAACTTCTAGATGACTCTGACCTTCATCTGTACCAGGGCCATCCAGATGGTGCAGTCGAAGAATTTATTGCACTTACTGATCCAAAGTTGTCATTGTTCACGGGCGAGGAAGACATTGTCAACGAGAGTGATGAACGTCCTCAAAATAAGCTCACCCATTTCAGTGTTTATGACAAAGCTGGGCATCTTTGCCCTTTTGACAGTGGTCTCATCGAGAGGAATGTGTTGCTCTATTTCTCTGGCTACCTTAAGCCTATCTATGATGAGAGTGCTGATCCAGAGAATGGCATACCCACTAAAGACCTAGGGCCTATTAATGAGTGGTGGGTGTCTGGTTTTGATGGAGGTGAACGTGCCCTTATAGGGTTCTCCACTGGATATGGAGAATACTATTTGATGGAGCCAAGTGAAGAGTATGAACCATTCATGGCTGCTATCCGTGAGAAAATTTTCCTTAGTAAGGTATGGAAATATCTGTAGGCCCTATGTTTCTTATTTTTTTTTTTGCAGTTTTTAGTCTTACCCCTGTCTAGCCTCAGGGGCTGAGTTTTCACTTTTCACTCAAACAAAAACATAGCCCTACACAATAAAAAAAACTTATCCATACATATGCTACAAGTCTTATTTTTATGCCACCATTCATGAGCATGGTAGTTTGCAAGCATGAGTTTTTGTGCTTATCATGGCACATCTTCTAACAAGACGGTACTTGCTATCACAGTTGAAAATATGATGGCTACAATGGGTAGGCTTCTTCTATTTCCTTATATGCGAAATGAATCTCGAAAGATATTCGAATGAAATTGTGCTGTTTAGGTTGTGATCGAGTTCCTTTTGGACGAAGTAAATCCAACGTATGAGGATCTGCTCAACAAGTTGCAAACAACAGTGCCACCCAGCAATTTAGGAATGTTTACCGAGGACATACTTCTGAAGCATGCACAGTTTATCTGTGATCAAGTAATGAGCTTCGATGCTGCAGCTTTTGCTAATGAGGATCTTCTCATCACAACCTCCTGTATGCGATCTCTCATCAAGCTATCTGGGGTCACATTTGGAAAAAGGTACATATGGCATAATTTTAATGTTTTCTATGAAGTCTCAGCCATATACAGTATTCAAAATACATAACTTTATAGCCTAAGCGATATCTCAGTTGATAATGGGTAGACTAGAGCCTGTAGTGTTAGATTGATTGTTTGTTCGATTGTCTATTCCAATCAACTTATAGTATATAATGTGAGGAAAGGATCCAACAGCTTACCTTTGTGTAAGATGACGGATATGCGAGTTTGAAGTACACATAAAAAACATAATACATATAACGATGAATCGTATAACGAATATAACGAACGATCGTTATATTTGTATTATGTTTTTTATGTGTACTTCAAACTCGCAAATCCGTCATCTTACACGAAGGTAAGCTGTTGGATCCTTTCCTCACATTATATACCATTCCAGCCGATTGGCACCTACTTTCATAACCAATCAACGTATACTAATTCTGACAATAGGAAGATCTTGGTTTACATCATATCTCACAACACAGATACATATATCCTATTGAAAAATGCTGCTACATATTTCATTTTAAAATTTGGCTTAATTTAGGACAGGACACGTCTCATCATTGCAAATTAAAACTATCTTTAATTTGTATTTGTTATTGTAACTTCTGGGCTAAGGTACCTACATAAAGTTGCAAATGTGATATAATATGTAGAGAATAAATATGGTAAACAGAAATACATGAGACATGTTGGCACGAGGTCTTCTTCAGAAGATGGGTGTCTTGCACCCATGTCTTCCTAGGCCTACATCATGCACCTATGCAAAATAGCTTTTCATTTCGTTACCTCACGCATGTTTCCTTCATGTATTGTTTTCTTCATTCATCAGTGTTGCAATGTGCAACACTTCATAATGAAATAAATGTTTTAGGCGAGCCATGCGTCGAGCCGAAAGAAAGAACTTCAAAGAACACAAGCCGAAATCTGTATGGAGTAAGGCTACCACCACTGAACTGGTTCAAGACGTATTTGAGACGTTCTTTACCGAACAGCTCGACAACGATCAAGACAAGGAGAAACTAGGTCCTAGACGCAAACGTTGTGGCGTCTGTGAGGCGTGTCAGCAGCCAGACTGTGGCACTTGTTTGCTTTGTAAAAACATGGTTAAGTTTGGAGGCAAAGGTACCAGCAAGCAGGCATGTGAAAAACGTCGCTGTCCCAATATGGCAATACAGGTGAGCTACCTGACCATCTTTTATGATTAGTGTTTTAGGTGTTACATGTACTGCTGTCTTTTTATTATAGGCACTTGTTAAATGTTCAAGCACTCAGTATTTTTTTTTTCTCTTATCAATACTAGGAAGCTGATGACTCTGAACCTGAGGACGAAGAAGATTACCGCGTCCTTGCTGAGCTGACCTCAAAGGCTTCCAGTGTGAAAAAGAATGTGAAGGAACATACTGGAGACCGTACCATAAAGTGGGTAGGAGACGCCATTGCCGAAGACGGAAGGCGGACTTTTTATGCTGCTGTGCAAGTTGGTGATGAAGAGATTAAAAACAATGACTGTGTAATGGTTGAGCCCAATGATCCAGCTATACCGTTGTTCATTGCTCGAGTCATGTACATGTGGGAGGACAAAGTGGGCCACAAATATTTCCATGCTCAATGGTTCTGGTGAGTTAAAAATCCCACCTTTGATTATGTAATTGTAATTATGTCATGTCATCTCAAACTTCAAGGCTGCCAAACATGTTCAGGGTAAGCTGTTGGTTCCTATCCTCAACAGTTATTTGATTTTCGGCAATGGAAGGCAGACAAAATATGCTAGACTGAGAAATCGCATCATATCATTTTATGTGTCTTGAAGACAATTTCAGCTAATTTTAAGCTTCCATTATTCTATTCATAACCATTAAGTGTGCAGATAAGAATCGTATATTGATAATGATATACATCATGTATCGATAATTACACTAACCCCGTGCCAATATTCAATGGCTGGCCCGAAATCAATCTGCTTTTTCTGCTGGCTATATAGCCTAGAATTGCTTGCAAGTGAAGCAATTACTTAGCCGCTGAACATTGGTGTAATTGTAAATTTAAAATTAAATGTAATTGTCGGCCGTTGCAGATACACGCTCCTAAAAGTGACCTTGATCCAATTTCTTTTTAGGCATTGCCCCCAAACCACTTTGTTTTTAGTTGTTTTTTAGTTGCCTTGCCTTTTCTGCCTCTATTACCTTTGTAGTCCATAGTTATGACTGCCTGAATGGAAGGGGTTCACAAAGACTGTCGCTAGAAAGTATTATACTTTTAGTAAGAAGTAGAGCAAACTATGAAACAAAACCTTAATGTAACAAGAATCTATCTTTAGGGTGTACAGTATTATTATATTAAGGCAGACTTGTAACCACTCACCCTTTCAAACCTTCGCAATCCCCTAGAGATTAAGACTAATTTCTGTGCTTTGTAAGACAGTTTGACGTTTGTTGTCTGATGTAGAATAAAATCTTACTTTATTCAGTATTTTGAATTTTGAAATACAGTGGGTGCACTAAGTAGTGAGTACACCCATTTATTTTACAAAACGTCAAACTAGGTACTACATTTAAATTTGAATTTCAAACATAATATGATAACACTATGCCTTCTTCTTCTACTCCGTTCATCAAGACCATCCACGTGCTGCAGGTTTTGATTCGATGAAACCACTTTGCGACTTATTTGTTATTTGTTCCAGTCGAGCATCCAACTCTGTGATTGGAGAGACTGCCGACCCTGTTGAGTTGTTCTTGGTGGACGAGTGTGAAAACTGCTCCATGTCTACGATTAGTCGGAAGACGGAGGTCACGTTCCGCCCCCTACCCGACAACTGGGCGTTGCTCGGCGGTGAGCCACTAACCCAAGACGAGCACGTGCGCAACGAAGACACGAAAATATTCTTTTACCAGAAGCATTACAATCTCAACTATGCTCGATTCGAAGACCCTGAACCGGTAGGTACTCGGATGAGCTGCTCTTAAATTACATATGCTCAATTTGCTTGGTTGTAAGTTAAAGTGATACTGTTTTTTTGACTTCTAAGTTAAAATCATAGTAAAAGCCATTGTGAATAAAGATAAATAAATAATAATTCAAAATCTGTTAATTTAAATTTATGTATAATTCAAAGTAGGGATGTCATAGGGTAGGAAAATTCGGATCCGGTTCCAGACCTTCCAGGAACCGGGTTACCCGAATCCTGAAAGCCTAAATTATGTTATCTTATATTGGTTGCCCCCCCCCCCCCCCCCCCCCCCCCGAAACCATCCGGTTGAAGGCCGTTCTCTGCCCGTGGCAGCTGCCGGCCGCTGTGTAGGTTGGGCTCTGTTCGGCCGCTGCGCGCGGGAAAGGCGAGAGGAGGGGGAGGAGGGGAGTGTATGTGTATGTGTAGGGGAGAACTGGCCTGCAGTAATGACATCGTGTACTACCAGCGACCAGCTGGCCATGCCCACAAGCAGGAATTCACTGTAGCTTCAAGGAAAGTAGTTGCAAAAATATTAGGGCTGCCCAACGATAAAAAAGATCATATCGATATCGCGGGAAGAATTATCGATATCGTGTCGCGATATCGAACTTATCAAGAAACAAATCGATATCGGCGATATCGAAACTTTTCTCGTGTGTTTTTAGGATTTCCAGACCAGCCAGAGGCCACTTATTATAAACAACATTACCGTAATACGTTAATAAATGTTTGAACTTTGAAATGTCTTATAATGTATGTCAATATGTGTGTATACAATTCAAAATTTAAAATATCCACACAAAACAGTGATATTGTGATTGGCGTAACGTGACGTAATCGTTTTCTTTCCAAACAATCAGCTTATAAGGCGCAAGTTCGATATCGCTATATGTACGATATAGCCTAATAATTCCATATCGATATCGAATTATTTTTCCATTATCGATATCGTATCGAATTATCGATATCGTTGGGCAGCCCTAAAAAATATCGTGTTTTTTTTTTTTTTTTTTTTTTTTTTTTACAAATATTACTACCCGATTAAGATTCGAATCCTAAAAATGGATTTGGGTAATTTCTGGATCCGGGTAACCCGGGTACCCTATGACATCCCTAATTCAAAGTACATAGTGATTATTAAGTGAGCAAAGACTTTCTACATGTTAAATGTTCTTTAAATTCAAACTTTTTAAATTCAAAAATTGGTGTTTCTTAGGTCCCTTGCAATTTCAATTAAAGAGGTTTCCTGAAAAGAAATGTTATAGGCCTAATTTCATAATTTATCTTCAAGGATGGCATTATTTGCTGAAGTCCAAGCCAGTAGACCAAGCAAAGAATAATGTTTCAATTTTTTTCATTTTGGACATGAGAACAAAATATGAATTTTACTTTTTTGCATTGGGTGCTTGATTTTGGATGACTAAAGTTGATATAATTTGATAAATTATTTATGGTTGTAAAAGTTTGGTTTAAGTTCGAAGTTCAAACCTATTGAAAGCAAGGTACACTCATCCCTAAAAATAATTTTTCTTTTAAGCCAGCCATGTGGTGTCGCAAAAGAGCCTTGAATTAGTGCGTTCTGCTAGCGAAGAATATCTCGCAACGCACTTCAATGGCGAGGAAGTCTGTGAAATGTTCAAAATGCGTTGTTATAAAATATTCTTATCATCTTAATACGTACTGCATTGTACATACCGGTACATAGATAATTGTTCCACAATTCTCTTGAGTAGCCTAAATAGAGCTGCAGTATGCTCCAAAGACCACTTCTTTACTGAAGCAGAGCATTTACAAATATTTCTTGCAAACATAATTGCTCTTATACAAATGATTCTGCTTTGTCTAACGCTTGTTTGATTTTTGTTTCACAGGATCCTCCATGTCAGAATGAAAAGTTCCGTCATCGTTTCTGCTCTGCATGTGAGCGCCAACATTTGAAAGAAAAAATAAAAACGCCAGCTGTTGATGAAAAGTTGGTTGAAAAGGAGGAGGATAATGAAGCACTGTATGGGGTTGTAAGGTGGAAAGGGGAGGAATATAGAGTGGGCAGCTCAGTTTTTCTTGAGCCTGGTACTTTTAGGTTCAAAACATCGACTCTGACCAATGACAAAAAAGATAAGATGAAGCCAGCAAAAGTGGATGAGAGTGTGTACCCAGAATTCTACCGCAAACATACCGAACACGTGGGTGGAAATATGGAAACTGGTCAACCATTTTGCGTCGGCTATATATCGGCAATAGTAGTCCGCAGCTTGAGCAAGCTTGTCACTACCAGTGACATATGGCTGAAAGTTATGAAGTTTTATCGACCTGAAAACACTCACCGCGGTGCAGCTCTGAGCCAGCAGATGGATCTCAATATGTTGTATTGGAGCAATGAAGGTTTGTTAGCTCAATATGTAAACTAAAATAATCACACCACAAATGACACCAAGGGGGCTAAGTTCCTGAAAGTTGTCACAGTGACATAATTCACTTATAAATCTACGTAGTTATTGCTTGCTATTGGCTGATTGCTATTCAATCAATTAATTTGGGGGGGTACACTTCAAATCATCAAAGAAAAATGCTTCCGGTTTCAATTGCTCCTACATGATAAAAACGGGGCTCCACGCAGCGAGCTACCTATACTTCCCTTGTTGAATGGGCGGGGTGGCAGAAACGTGATTATAACCTGCCATATCTCCATTCACAGAATAGTAGCTATGCAGACAACAAAATTGGACCTACTGAAGTTTAATTTACAAACTTTGTTAATCAGATTTCTAGGAGAAAGCGATAACCACATGTTATGTATGTATGTTATTAATGGACGCGGCAAAACCCGACAGTTAAGTTTAAATAATGATAACACATGCTCACTAAAACTGCATAATTAATGTTTTCACAGATTACAATTTTAATTTAGTGTATTCTGTTTACTGGTGCCCGCAAATAGGGCTCTCGTGTAAAATCTTTGACAATCCCTTTACTCATTTCTTGTGCATGATTTTCCAGAAGGTAAACCATTTGTTTATTTATTGCCCAAAATCTGTACTACTAAATTTCCATTGTATATAACTTTTAAGGTCCTGTTTATGTTGCTAAGACTTGGCTACTAGTTTTCATTATCACGGAATTTTGCAAAATCAGAGTTCATGATATCAAAGTTGACTATTAGATTTTCATGCTGACTGTGCATGATTGGACCAATGCTTGCTCGTGTCGTGACGCAACATGCGACGTGCTTATCCCTAACGCACAGCAACGGACACTTAAGCCCCCGTCCATTTCATACATTCGGTTCCTAGGGACCCCCCCTTCGATTTTTGTCACCGTTTTTCGTTAGTTCTAAATTAATAAGATTTAACCCTTCTTTAAATAGGTGTAGGCCTACTGTTACATAATAGTACACATTTAACTAATTACTCAATTCATGTTATGTATTCTTCATTTTGTTGTTTGTTTTTTACAGAGAAAATGGTGAACTTTGGTGAAGTTTTAGGCAAGTGCAATGTTGTGTTCAGTGACAATTTAGATGAAGTGTCAACAAGTGAATGGGCATTAGCTGGCCAAAATCGTTTCTACTTCACACAGGCATACAATAGTAAAACTCAGACCTTTGAAGAACCACCCTACAATGCTACTAACATAGGCAAGAAAGGCAAAGGCAAGGGAAAAGGAAAAGGAAAGGGTAAATGCAAGAACAGTACTGTTGAAGATGAAAGCAAAAAAGAGGACCACAAAGTTGATGAGTGGCCCGAAATCCATCAGAAACTGCGGTCCTTGGATGTGTTTGCTGGATGCGGAGGATTATCTGAGGGTTTGCACCAATCTGGTGTAGCCGAAAGTTGGTGGGCTATAGAGAAAGAAGAAGCAGCAGCCAATGCGTTTAAGTTAAACAATCCAAAAGCTACTGTGTTTACAGAAGATTGCAATCTGTTGCTGAGACTGGCTATGAATGTAAGTTATACACTCATAGTCGCACTGTGCATGTTTTCTTAGCAGTGAATACTTAAGTAGAGTCATATGTGCAATCATATAGTAATGGAACTATGATTATGATGAAAAATAATGGTATTTATTTTATAAAGTGAGGAACACAGACAGTGGTAAACTAAATACTAAATAGTAATGACAAATTTTACTTACAGAATATGATTCAAAAATTTCATTCTCATTTCATTTATACAGAAAACGTCTTTATAACAAACTCTTAGGGACCAGATTATTATTTTGTTATAAAGAATATTTCTTTATAAAGATGGTACCTTGACATGCATAAGAAGCTTTCGGGTCCTCAAAAACAGTTTGTTAAATATAGGTACAGTAGATCAGTTTGTTACAAAGAAGTTTCACTGTATTGTATGTATATAGGCCTTTAGTAAGCACCTTAAACGATGCAACTTTAATGTCTGTGGCCTGTTTACAATTGTAATACAGACAGTAAGTAAAAGCATTATGATTGGATTATAATGTAGACTAAGTGTTTGTATGTAATTGTGGGATATTGGGAAAAAGATACCTCCTGATACTAAAAAAGTGGATTGACATATTGTGGTGCACCATGATTCCACACTGACCTAAGATTGAATGTACGTGGGCGGATGGAGGTCTGTAACCTCCACTCTCACACGTGTGCACTGTTCCTTCCATCAGCAGTTACCTACTGAGTTTATTTCCAGGGAGAGAAGTCGAATGAAAAGGGTCAGCCGTTGCCACAGAAGGGAGATGTGCAGCTCCTGTGTGGCGGGCCTCCTTGCCAAGGATTCAGTGGCATGAATAGATTCAACTCGAGGCAATATTCCTTGTTCAAGGTAAGGTTTGATTGCTTGATATTCTTGAAATCAGAGATGGAACATTTATGGATGGTAACTGATCAGAAATATTTCTAGTTGGCATTTAAGGAGGGACAACACTGAAATTCTGAATAAAATCTCGTTTTTTCCATTTTTTTTTTTTTTGAATCAAATATTATGTTGTGTTCTAAACCTAAGATTGAACACACAATACTTACATTTCATTATTGATATCTGTTTTTGAAGTTTGTTTGAACTCGATTACTATGATCATTTCACAACTTACTAAACTTTGACAGTCATTTCTAGGATAACTTTTTTTTTACATTTTTCAGAAGGTGAGACATTTTAGTGTCTAGAATATTTGAGCAATCAAAGTGAAACTTTCTGTGAATATTCTTTAATAGTAAAGGAAGGTCCCCGAGGATGGAATAATTTTTACCTTTGGTAGATTAATAATAAAAAAATCTTAAACTTTAACGTGCAATGTAAATCGAAGAATGTAAATAATTGTTATAAGTAAAAAATAAATTGTTCCTGTATTTTAAATCTGAAAAAATAATCCATCCGTGTGTACCTCAAATGGTTATTAAGCTTCACAAAAATATATATATATATCAATTATGGTGTTTGGTGCTCATGTGAAAATGTCCCGGCTAATTCATTGTTGAATCAACAATACGAAATTTATAACAATGCCATTTTTCCTTTTTTAAATTTTATTTTGTTGCTATTAATATCTCAGCCATTGATTAATGCACACACAAAAACACATCAAATTCTGATGGAAACTTTAGAAGTTAGAAATTTCAGTGTTGTCCCTCCTTAAGTTATATGCACACATTACCTTAAAACTGCCTAGACTCAGGACCATTGTAACTTGTAACATTATGACTTCCGATGTTTAAATTCATATATTGATTTCAAAGTAATTTGTATCCTATTGACAATAGAAGAGTTCCAAAATATATCCTAAATACATTTTTGACTTACTACTGTAGTAACTACGGAGACCCAGCCAAGTAATATTTAGGGGCATTGTAATATTGGTCGACAGTCGAGCCATATCAAAGTCGAAAGTCGAAAATCAATGTGATCAATGTGACTACCACAATTTTAGAAAATTCACATTTTTTAAAATTATTCTAATTACGAATAGTAATTATTCGAATTTTGAATAATGTTATGAACTATAAAACTGCAGTATTTGCAATTTTAATATTTGTATAGATCTAATAAATCTATTTTATTAATACATAATTGAATTGAATTTATTGAAGCTCAAAGGACATATATCCTATACATAGTACATGTGTGCGGTACAACTACATCCATTTGTAATTAGCTTTATCTCAGCCCTTATAAATCACCAAACTATTATAATTATATTACCACCATAATTTTAATATTTGTTTTCCATTCTTCTTTGCAGAATTCACTGATCGTTTCATACCTATCTTACTGTGACTATTATCGGCCAAAGTTCTTCATCTTGGAGAATGTCCGCAATTTTGTGTCCTTCAAAAACAGCATCGTTCTCAAACTAACTCTGCGTTGCTTGCTGCGGATGGGTTACCAATGCACGTTCGGCGTCCTTCAAGCCGGTAACTACGGTGTGCCGCAGACGCGTAGGAGGTTGATAATCCTTGCCGCCGCTCCGGGCGAGGTGCTGCCCAACTATCCCGAGCCGACGCACGTGTTCACCCGGAAGGCCTGTCAATTGCCCGTCGTGGTAGACGGCAGAAAGTACACGACCAACTGCGAGTGGGACCTCGCGGCTCCTCGGCGCACCATCACCGTACGAGACTCCATGTCCGATCTGCCGGCCGTACGCAACGGACATTCCAAGGAAGAGATGCCTTACGGTGGAGAGCCGCTCTCACACTTCCAAAGATTGGTTAGTTACTCCGTTATCTGTGTTACAAATAATCATGCAATGATATTTAGTGACCCAGTACTAATTTATTTTACAGTATGTGTTAACTATTGTTTTTTCATGTTGTAATTCTTTTAGGTTCGTGGCAACCAATACCAGCCTTCTTTGCTCGACCATATCTGTAAAGTGATGGCACCGGTTACGGAGGCTCGAATCTCGAATATTCCCACCGCCCCTGGGTCCGACTGGCGTGATCTACCCAATATCATTGTTCGTCTCAGTGATGGATCCTTTACAAAGACTTTGTAAGTGTTTCCAACTGTTAATAGGTCAAAACATGTAGTCCTACTGCCCACTACATTTACCTAGATAATTTGCCCTCGCAACCCCATAGCTTCTACATGTGCACCTTTAGTTCCTTAATTATTTTCCGTATTTACCTGAATCTAAGACTATAATTATTTCCATTTTATATAGTTAAAATATCGGGGATTGTCTTAAATTTGCATGTTAAGATTATGAAAATGAATTTTTCCAGTTTAAAATTCTCGAAAATAGGGGTTCGTCTTAAATTCGAGGTCATCTTCTATTCGGGTAAATACGGTATATACAGTCAAATGTCATTACAACGAACTCGAAGGGACCTTACGTTTTTCTCGTTATAATGATTATTTCGTTAAAATGCTCAGTGTTTTTTTTGTGCTGGAACCTTGATTCCCAGTCCCCAAATTGGTCAAAATTGCGTTTAGAAAGCCTAAAAGTCACGTAGCGCGCGAGTAATGTGAGGAAACGCATGGCCCCTGTATGGCCCGCAACCAGCATTGCACATCTGTGTTACGGGCAGTAGGCTCGCAGGCGAATAGCGCAGGACCCTTCAAAGTGAGAACCAATGCGGCCGGTCGTGCGAGAGAGAACAATGGAGTGGCATCGTGTCTGAGCGAGACGCGACAAACGGTCGTCGTGAGAGAGAGAGAACGCGCTAGGCGCAGGATGCGTGAGTGGAAGCGAGACAGCGATAGCCGCAGGCAAGTGCAACATGCAAGCTAGCCGCCTGTTGACAGTTCAGTTCGTCCCTCGCTTTGTAACCTCGATCGTGATTAGCCGGTTGGGGTTCTCTCGTCTTGCGGCGGCCAATGACCTTGCCCGACTCTCGTGGATGGCCAGCCGGCCCATCTAACGAGGCGATACATGGAAAAACACCAATCTACGCGACTGGGAATTCCAAATAATCCACATCTCGGATGATAATTTTGTTGTACGAACGTTTAATAATACCAAGGGGAACCAAAATTTGTTCGTTAAAATGATCTTTTCATAATAACGAATTTTTGTTGTAATGATAACAAATTAACATTGTGAACATAGGGATTCGGGCGGGACCACAAATAAATTTCGTTAATATGACGATTTTGTTGTAAGGACGTTCGTTGTAACGACTTTTGATTGTACCATGAATCTCCATAACTTGACACCCAACTTACATGAATGTGTCCGACTTTATTGTTGCCATAGTTTATTTCCCTGATTTTTTTTGGCACATTTCTTCCTGTGACAAATTAAAAATTGCTCATAAAAAAAAACTTGACTTTAAATATTTTTTATAACCATACCAACGGATCCGAGTTGTATTTAGTTTTTAAAATGTGTGAGGTCTAGATTTTTATTTTTAAAATTTTTGTTAACTGTGGGGAATCCAAAAACCAAAATTATTTGAATAAATCACAAAAAAATTGTTTTGGCCTAATTTTACCATACCGAAATTATATTATTTGCAAAGTGTCATCTCAGGTCTGAAAAGGCCGAGAATAATATCGTAACCTTACAATCGTCAGGAAGTACACTCACCACGACAAGAAGAACGGCAAGTCTGCAAACGGAGCTCTACGCGGCGTGTGCGCTTGTGCATCCGGACAGCCATGTGATCCCATGGACAGGCAGTTCAACACGTTGATACCCTGGTGTCTACCGCACACGGGCAACAGACACAACAACTGGGCCGGCCTCTACGGACGCCTCGAGTGGGACGGCTTCTTCAAAACAACCGTCACCAATCCAGAGCCAATGGGAAAACAAGTACGGCTACATTTTATAGTTTTTTGTTGGACGTCGGACTTGTAATCACCGGTTTCGGACTCGAATCCTGGCATGGATGTTTCTTTGTTTTCGTAATACCTTCTCATCGTCTCTTTAAATTTTATTATATTTATTTTTATTTTTATTTTAGATGTTTCTTCATAATGGTTTAATGTTTATAGGGTCGAGTGCTCCATCCCGAACAAACGCGAGTGGTAACCGTGCGCGAGTGCGCTCGTTCGCAAGGATTTCCAGATACATACCGTTTCTATGGTTCCATTCTGGATAAACATCGCCAGGTAATAGCAGCACCCTTACAGGTGTTGAATTTGTGCAATTGTTTTGTACTATTTACTAAGTTACAGTCCGTTGCAAGACAATACTTCTTTCCTTTCTTTGTGCAGTTAAATGTGCACCTTTGTTTGAATTGTTTGTTAGCTGGTATATTCGGGTGGAAGGAGAAGTCAGGATACTCACTTTACGTAATAACGAAACTGGTAGAAGATTGAATTAATATACTTTACTAAAAGGAGACAGGTGAATTACAGGTTAAATTAACTGAAGAGTAGGCGCGAGCTATCGGGTGAGCTCTCGGGTAGCCATCTTCCACACTCCTCCTCTCCTTTCACTTTCATCCCCTTACCCACGCTAGTCTCGTATTGGCGGGGGATTTAAACACAAAATATGCTACTTCATGTATTAGAATAATAAATTGCTTACATTCGACCATCCTGATAAATGAATTGTCCTCAATACAATATAGAATATTATAAAATTACAGTAAATATGAGTGTATTTATGAGAACATTAGTTAATTATTACTAAATCTTATTCCTTAAATGCTTAAAATTAACTTAATCTATGAGACGCTCACTCGCTGGGGTCGTGTAGTCGCAACGCCTGAATCTGACTCATCATCTCCGGAAGAGGTTGCCGGATCACCATCGTCTACACATTCTCCGTCTCTGGTGCCCCAGGACTTGAGTTGATCGACATTTGCCGTAGACGCATAACAACGACCAGACTCAGGTTGAAGCTGGGAGACTCGGTATATGTTACTCGGGAGCTTGGCTGTGATTACCAGAGGACCCCTGTATTTGTCTTGTGTCTTGGTCGGCTCTCCCGTTTGGACCGGTCCTCTTCTCATCATCACCAATTCACCTACATCGTAATCCGTGGCAGCGTAGCGTTTATCATCATAAAGCCGTTTCATCTTTTCTTGATTCTTATGAATGTTCTCCCTTGCGGCTGCTTGAATTTCTGTCGGCGGCTGCCAGACGGTGTTTTCTGCTTGATCAGTTACCATTCGTTGAAGTCCATCGTGGAACCTGGGCTGGTATCCATACAACATCTCACATGGAGTCTTATTTGTCGCTTTGTTGTACGAGTTATTTAGATCTCGTTCGACAACCTTGAGACGGACATCCCAATCACGATGAGTAGTTTCATTCATCGAGGACACGATAACTGGCATGACCGTACGATTGACACGCTCGATCTGTCCATTAGCTCTTGGGCATTTTGTAGCATTTAGGGTGTGCGCTATTCCTCGACTAGTACAAAATTCTTCAAAAGCACGGGCAGTGAAGCAACTTCCTCGGTCACTTATTACTCTGAGTGGAAGTCCTCGTTCGTTGATCAAGCCTTCAAGGCACCTTAGTACATACTTGGTGGATGTGTCACGTACAGCATACAAATGAACATACTTAGTGAAGTTATCGATGACTAGAAATATATACATATTGCCCTTCGAGCTCCTCACGAAGGGGCCCAAATGATCGACATTGAGAATTTCAAAGGGTCGTTTACCAGGTGCAATCGGATTCAAGAATCCGGGTCGTTTACCAGATGGTACCTTGCTAGTTAGGCATTCAAAACAGTGTTTGATGTGGAACTTGACGTAACGTCTGATACCAGGAAACCAGTAATTTTCCATAATCTTAGCTACCGTTCGGTCCACTCCGAAATGGCCTGACAAGTCATGAGCTTTCACAACAATACTTTTACGCATTGTCTTGGGTACAACGTATAATAGTTTTGTGTCATCGTTACCTTTTGAGGTTTTGTACAAGAGGTGATTCTTCAGCACAAAGGCCTCCGTCGATTTTCGTTCTTCTTTCGTTCGGTCTTCTTTCTTTTTTCTCAGAATATTTATCTTCTTCTGCAGTTCCTCATCATGGTGCTGCATCAAAAGTACTTGATCGGGTAGAGACAAGGTGACAAACATCCCAAGTCGGTCGTTTACTATGTGCTCCAAAGTGTCGTAACTCTTCGATAGGAGCACGGCTTAAGGCGTCAGCGTGAGCCATTTTGCTGCCTGGACGATGACGGATGTCGGCTATGTCGTTCTCCTGAAGCAGGTAACTCCAGCGAGCAATCCGAGGGTTCTTTATTTCTTCACGATTTTCTGCGTTCGTTCCGTAGGGACGGAATTGTACAGGAGTACTTCCTTCTTGCAGCAAAATCGCAGCAAGTCCTTTGGCGCTGGCGTCGGTGTGTAACTCCGTCCTAATCGCCTTCGGGTTGTACAGCGCAAGTACTGGATCTGAAGTAAGGTGCAATTTTGTTTTCATTGATGCGGTATAGACACAACTATCGTCAACGACTTCAACAGGTTCTGCCTGTCCAATAGTTAGTCCTTGCTTCAGGTATACAGGATCATTCCTATTAGTTGTCATGGGTATTTTCGCTAAACCATCCTCAAAATTGCAAAATCCTTCATATTGATCGTCCACTTGAAGGAGACAGGTTTCACTTTTTCCTGATGAATTCTTGACGGAAACAAAGTTTATGGTGTTACTATGTAAGCAGGTATCTTCTGCTACTGTGAGTCTTATCTTGGTTTCCAGGGGAGCTATTTCGAGGTCCTTAAATGGTTCTTGATTCCGATATCCTAACACAAGGCGATTGTCGATTTTTAGGTACGCAATGTGGTCCTGATCAGTGTATGTTCTACCAACAACCACAGGTATCGCCTGGGCATTGTCGGGCACAACCAAGAGCGAAATGTTTTGCGCCTCGATGCCATCGATGCAGAGATCGGCAATGATTTTTCCCAAGGGTTTTAGTACTGGGGTGTCTTTATTTCCAAACGCGTAGAGTTCGGTCGTTACCGGGTGTAGCGGAAGTCCACAAAGGGTAGCTGCGGAAACGGTTATTGTACAGCTGGAACTACCAGGATCTATCAGTGCATTCAGTTTGTGTGTTTTGTTGAGTTCGACCAGTTTTAAATATTAACTGGGTTGACCCCATCATCACTCTCAATTACGTTTATTGTGCTGTTGCTGGGCGGGTTATTGCTTGTTGGATACATTGGTCCAGGGAACGTTGGGCAGTGACGCTGCGTATGTCCATCTTGTTTACACTTCAAGCAATGGTAAACTCGTTTTGGTTTCGGGCAGTCTCGTGAGATGTGTCCGTACGTATTGCAATTGAAGCATAGAATCGCTCCCTCCGCGTTTCGGAAAGCTAATCTTGGTCTAGCTGGCGATGCAGTAGGTTTGCTTGATTGGCTAGCCTCCGCTTCTGTCTTCACAGTTGATTCAGGTGGGGACGGTTGACATACACTTGAAGCTGTCTGCGTTTGACGTTGAGGGTATTTTTTTCGATTATCGTCAGCAGAACCACGTTCAGCACTTATACGTTGGCTTCTACTAGTGTCGATCTGTTCGTACTCCCGCAAGTCACTCAACAGCTCGTCCAGATCAGTATGACGGGTAGACATGAGCTGAGAACAAAGCTGGTGGAACCACAAACCCAGCAGTATCTGCTGCTTTGTGTCCCGGAATGACAAGTTCAAATCCAAGCAATATCGTGCCTTTTCGTGAAAGTAGTTGTGTGTGCTTTCATTCCTCGATTGCACACGACCTTGCATTCTCTTCCACAAGTCGGGAAGCGAAAGAGTTCCAATAAAGGTTCGTTTGAATACGGTCTTGAATTCTGGCCACGTTGTGATATCTGCACTATGCGCTGCAAACCAGTGCCGTGCTGCGCCAGTCATGTGCATGCGTGCAGATTCCAGCATGAATGTTTCCGGCCATCTGTGTAGTTGGGCTAGCGCTTCCATAGACCTCAACCACTCAGATGCAAGTCCGCAGTCGCCGTCACCTGCAAAGTCCTTCACAGATTTCGTTAGGTCGGGCATGATCTGATAAGATTCTGCAGTTGAGACGGTCGGTCGTTCAGATGATGTGCCTATGCGACTTATCAGCTCCATCATCATTTGGTCTCTTCGTTTGTTTTCCTCAACCATCATACGGAACAGAGATTCTGTAGAAGACATAGCTTGTAGTTGGGAGGCAGCGGACGTTTGTTGGTCTGGTAGAGCAGGTGTTACGTTGTTGGAGATACCCACATTAGTTGGAATGTTTTCATGTTGCGGGTTTATCTGGCCTACACCCACGTGGCTGGTACAAATGTTTGCTAAAGCTTCCAAGGGGCTAACATCATCTCCAGAAATTGACATTATGTAGGCTGACTTTAACAATATATAGACTAGATTTCTTAAGTTACAAAGGCTTACAAGCAAACATAATAAATTGACATTACAAACATGTGCCTACGCGTAAACATACATTAAGACAACTACAGACATGTGCTAACAAGTTATACAAAAATGTCAATACAATTCAGGGATTACAATCGGGTTACATAAAAAAAATGGCAAATTATATACAAACAAAATCTTTCGAATCACGTTGATGGCGCAATTCGCCTTCAAATTGTTTTGAAGTTTGACAGTTCCTGTCTAGTCCTGTCGATAAGGAAGTTCAATTTCTTCGTTAGGTGTACTGTAGGTAGCAGCACTGTACGCGGTGGCAAGAACGAGCAGTTTCTCACTGAGCTAGCTTCACGTCGCTATCGTGTAGTTGTATAAACTGACACTCGCGGAGCAGTTCTTTCACGAAGCTTGATTCACGTTGTTGCCTGATCGTTGTCGCAACTGAGTTCCGAAGGGTAGTTTCGTGACGTTCGTAACCCTACGTCACGTAGCTCAAGGACGCAGACTGGGGTAGCAACAAGTCGCAGACTCAAATGACACAATGGCGGTTGGAATGCGAAACTCACAATGCAATCGCACTCGTGCGTCACAATGTAACACAATTTATGTTCAATGTTTGCAATAATAAAAAATGACACAATAAAATCCTTGTCCAAAACAACACAGATTTTCGTGATGGCGAGACGAATGGAACAATTGTTACCTTCACAGGCGAGGTGTAATTCTGGTGGCAAAACGGCTTCGGGGTTGTTTATGGGCTTGATATCCCACTTCTGATTTGTTAGCTGGTATATTCGGGTGGAAGGAGAAGTCAGGATACTCACTTTACGTAATAACGAAACTGGTAGAAGATTGAATTAATATACTTTACTAAAAGGAGACAGGTGAATTACAGGTTAAATTAACTGAAGAGTAGGCGCGAGCTATCGGGTGAGCTCTCGGGTAGCCATCTTCCACACTCCTCCTCTCCTTTCACTTTCATCCCCTTACCCACGCTAGTCTCGTATTGGCGGGGGATTTAAACACAAAATATGCTACTTCATGTATTAGAATAATAAATTGCTTACATGTTTGGTATATTTTTTTATTTATTGAATGCTGGTACATGTTCACAGGTTGGTAATGCTGTACCACCACCAATGGGAGCGGCAATTGGATATGAAATTAGAAAGGCTGTCAGCGCAAAAACGAAAAAGGAAAAGCCCAGTGACTTAAACGGAGTTGACAGTGCTTGATGTCACCTGCCAGGAACTAAACTGTACAAATAGGCATTGTGAAAGTGAAATCCAGGGTATACGTACATATTCTTCTTTGTCACAGAAAAATGTGTTTAAATTGTGAAAATCTGTTTTATCCATTTTACCCTTTATGATAGTGAATTGAGTACAAGAGGTGGTCTCAGGTTGAGGTAAAACAGATGCAGATGCACAGTAGTCCCATAGAAATTCAAACTCTGATATTTTGAATTGTGCTACAAATTCCCTGCCATTCAATTTAACAGAATTCCCACTTGGCCACATCTAGTGTATAGTTGGAACTAAGAACAATTAAATCGTTTAAATAAACTTTTTCTAGTTGGGGAAAAGGTACAAAGCTTATCTTAGAGAGTCAATAGGTCTTGGTTAAGTCTTAAGAACATAGAGATAAGGAGACAAAGTGAGATGTTTTTATCTCCTGCTTCTCCTTGATTACTTAGCACAAATGAGTGCAAATACTGAACAATACTTCAACCTTATTTTTGTGTCGAACTTCTTTGAGTGTCATTTCCCACTCTTACGTAAAGCTGCAAAGCTTCAGCTGCATTGTGATTGCCCGATTCATCCGTAACTTAGGCCTAGACATTGGCAGTGACATTATGCAAAGTGCTTTTTACCACACCACGTATGTCGTAGTTGGATGCATCAAAGTGAATGCAAGTCAACAACCTACCCCTATTTACTGTCAGATTTTTTAAAATGTTTTATGTTCTCAACAACATTGGGAGATAGAACTAGGAATGACTTCGGGTCTAAAAATCTGAAATCCTGATCCGGTTTGGAACCGGTTTTTTCATTTTTTTTTTTTAAATCATAAAATCGATTATTTGCCATACAAAAATGAAAGGAATTGCATCAACTTCCCGTTGAAGTTTGAGCAATGCCGGTCGTGCGTCCTTGAAAACACGTAAGCTTTGCTGCCTGAAGCTAAGTATTGACTGCAGGATCACGGGACTGACTCTTTTTTTAAGGGTTTTTGAATGATTGGGTAAAACTAGCAGTAGCACTCATGATAACTTGGAAAAAACGTTTTTTGCAAGGTGAAAGGCACAAAGCTAATGCCGCAGGCTAGGGTGGTCTGGCCGCGCTGTCAGGCCGACTTGCTCGTGCTTGCTGACGAACTGCACGGAACGTAGTGCGTGGGGGGCTCGCGGCTACAGTGTTGACGTAGCATCAATCGTAATGGCGACTTTTGAAAAAAATGGAACCGGTTCGAAATAGAACCGGTTTTGAACCAGTTTCCGGGTACCCGAAGTAATTCCTAGATAGAACTAACTTGAACTGTTCTATGTTAAGACATAGTAACAGGTAATTAATTATTTTATGTTGCCATTTGCCAATGCCCATGGTCAAAATACTAGTCAGATATGTATTACCAATCAATAGCACAAGCACTATGATGACAGTTCATAATCATAGATAGTGCTGTGCTGAAGAAAAAGGCTTGTGGTATACAAACTTACAATAGGCAAACTAAGCTACTAGCTTTTCTCTTCCCGTATTGCCTTTGCAAAACGAGGAGTATTGACTGTATTGTCTTTTCAAGACAAGCATCGTTTTTATGTGTGTTTAATATGGATTTTATCAACCTCTGACTTCAGCCTCAGATTCACAAACCATTTCATTGGCCATTGGCTTAATCTGTGTCTACCTCCCCTTAAAATTAGAACTTTCATATTATTTATTAATGCAGCAGTACTGTATACTTTTTGTAATTTCCACGGGTATTCTTAGCCCAGTGAATATAGTAGCACACTGCTCCCCACAACTCAACGTAAAAGTTGGATGAGGCCAAGATGTATAATATTCTTACATAAGTGATTAACCATATTATTGTGTTGACTAAAATTAGGTGGTCAATTTATTGTTATGGGACCATTTAAATGCTTCTACTACATATTGTGTGTTACAAGACCAGGGCCTTGATTCTCTATGGTCAACGATAAGGTGATCACCGGTTTTGGTCGTTATGAGAAGGCTGTGACCCAATCACAGCCATCCATTCGCCTTCCGTAACGACAGAAACCGGTGAGACATTTACCACAGATTTAGAGAATCGGGCTGCAGAGACCTGCACTAGGGGAGAAACAATGTTACTTTTTCCTAATGGTCTTGACCGTCTTGTAATGAAAATGTCACTGAAGCTTGACCAAATCATTGTACATACATCATTATCTGGACATAATTATGCTTGCCAGCATCTGCCACAGCAAGCTGCTACGTATTGAATTAAAATTAAAATAAAAAATCCTACAGTTTGCAGTAGGCCTATACTTGAAAGTATTTTTAATCAAAAGATTGTTTAAACTATTTAAAAAGTTAAACTTGAAAGTAGATTTAGTTTGTACTGTACATGTTTCTTCAATAAATTTCCAACTTTTGTATTGCAATCTCAATTAGTATTTTAGAACTAAAGAACCTTTTTCCTTCTTGTTTTAGTCAATTTGAGGCCTGCCATTAGACATGACAATGTTACCATTCAATGTTGCCATCACAATACAGTAGTCTGATAGACCCACTCACACAATAGACCCATGTATTTCGAAACATTGTTAAGTTCTCCAAGATAGAAGGTCACAACTTTTAATTCATTAGTTAACTGTTTAACAGAAGGGCTAATGGGCATATAACTGCACAAGGGTCGGACCCAAAAACGACTGGTTTTTGCCATGTCCTTGCTTCTTGTTTACTAAACTGTAGGCATGTGAATCAATTGACTTAAATATTAAGCTTAAATATTCAGTTGCCTCGTGCACCTTTTTGGATGTAACCAAAAGCGCTATATTAAATAAATAAATAAATATCACAGTGAATGAAGCCAAGTGTACGAGGTCAATATATATATATGGTGCATAGGTTGTGTGGTTGATTGAGTCTTGACCCCAGAAATCATTTTTTACCGCAATGTTGTCACTTTGCACTCGTTAGTCACTCCAGGCCTCAAAGTTACTGCTCGCCAACTCGACATTTGCGATTAAAATTTATGAATGGCGACCTTTTATGCAAAAAATGCAAAAGAAATTCTGGAAACAAATATAAAAAATAATAATAAATATAAAAGTGCATACATTTTCTGGAAAATGGCTGGCATTCGTTAAAAAAATCTGGGGGGCAAGTCCCCCCTCACCCCCTTTTGGTCAGGGGAACCCTGTGTCGTTTCTATGGCAAGTTGATTTTTTCTTTGGCTAGTGGCTCTTTAACTGAAATTATTTTCAGCCCTGGTCACTCTCATCAATACTTTTCAGTAATTGTGTAACACCCTTCAATCCCACTTACCACTGATACTGGTGCAATACAGAGTTAAATAGCCAACCTTGAACTTTTCCCACTGTGTAATCGTAAAATCTTGTGCTTGATACTAGTTCAAAAAATTTGCTTCCTTCTGCTCGTAACAGATTTAGTAACTAATTGTTTTGTTTCTTGTGCAAGTGATTACTTACAAGTCAGTGTCAGAAATGTCTTACATTGCATCACAATGTTGAAACTTTTGTCCTGACAATGATTTGCCAGCAGTCGGGGGGGAGATAGAAAATTGGAAATATGTGGCAAACCGGCACTGAACAGCATAAGTTTCAAATCTGTGTTCATCTTTGCAGTTGCCTACTACCTTTGCGAAGAAACCTACGAGAAGTATAATGTGGCGCAATTCGTGTCTGTTCTTTTGGATGAAACTGCGACAGCCAATAAACCACTCGTTCATATTTTTATATTGAAAAGTGCTAACATTAAATATTTAGTTTTTAAGTTTTCATAAACGGGCATTTTCAAAGTTTTTCTTAGAAAAAAAGTGAGGATAAAAACTAAAGGTCGGTGCACAATCGCCCGGTAACGATAACTGTAACGATAACGATAACGGGAATAAACTTCGATTCCATGTTAAACTACGATACGATGCACAATCAGAGCTTCCCATTACCGGGCCCGGTAACGGGAACGGGAAGTTCGCCAAGTTTTAACTTAACGTTACCGTTCCCGTCTGTACGTTACCGGGACCAATCAGAATTAAGAGTCCACGGCCTGTTAAAAGTATTAGCAAATAGCCGAGCGTCTGCTCAACGGGCAATTGTGCATTGAATGCCTTCCCGTTACCGTTTTATCGTTATCGTTATAGTTACAGTTATCGTTACCGGGCAATTGTGCACCGACCTTAAAAAGCGGTACATTGTGCCCTATAATTACCAGAAGGGTAAGTATAGCTGCTTTACTGTTACTTTTAATAACCAATACATTTTATTTTAATTTAAAAATCAACTTGCACGTGGTAAGCAAATTCTTACATTTTGGAAACATTTTTGCTGTAGTGCAACTGCAGATACAAAACAAAGTAAAAGCACAGATAACAAATTAAAACAGAAAAGTAAAATTAATACTAAATTTATTTTTGTATAAAATATAACCTTCATAATTATGGTAATCTAGGTACTCACTTTATTATCTCTAGTTATTAAAATAGCTGCAGCCTGCAGGACAGTTCTGCCTTCCCCCTTCTTTCCAAAATCCTCTTGAGATTTTCTAGTTTGATGTTCCCTGCTGCATTCCTCCATCTTAATTTCATATTATGTTATTTTATAATCAATCATATTTTGTTATGATGTGTGCCTACTATAGTGTAATAACCTCTTTATTTACTTTATTATATACTATATTATTTACTTTATTATAATAACAACCTCTTCTTCTCCTTCTTTTTGACGAATAATGTAACAAAGGGGCTTCAAAATCAATTTGAGTTTCCCACGGTTTGTAGTTGTAGCCAATCAACGCATCTCAGCTGGTGTTGTCGAAGTGGTCGAAGTCGAAGCGGTCGAATCGAAGCGTTTGTTGGTCGAGTCGAGCACGGACAGACATATTTCTCAAAAATATAATTTGGTGATTACTGACGTTTAAAATTGGATTAAACTTAAGCTGTGAATCAGTAGATATGTGGTCCGACACGCTTTTAATTCTTTTTATATCCATATGTACAGCTTTACTTGGAGAAGGTAAATAATGCAATTTTGGGTTATTTCACAGGCCTCCCAAGACCTTCATAACCTCACTTTTATCGTAGGTAGGCCCTACAGACTTGACGTTCTAAACCTAGGCCCTAGTTGTACGCTAAGCAACTCAGTTATATAGGCTCATGCCTTGCCTAATGTCCTTTATTTCATTTTATCAATAGTTTTAACTTAAAATTGCTGCACATAAAATCATAATGTTTCACAATGAGAGATTTGTAGGTCTAGGTAAGGCCTAGGACTAGGAGGGTTGTTCTGGTTAGCCAGCGAAAGTAGGCCTAATTGATTTTGGCTTGTAGGGGTGACTGTGAAAATTGCTGGATAGGCCTATCCTAAATTCATCTGTTGGTCAGGGTGCACAACAGCCCGGGAAGGAGCTTCCCGTTACCGTTCCCGGGCAATGACTAGCCTAGGCCTACGTATATCATGCAAGTTTAATAGGGCTGCCCAACGATAAAAAAGATCATATCGATATCGCGGGAAGAATTATCGATATCGTGTCGTGATATCGAACTTATCAAAAAACGTATCGATATCGATGATATCGAAACTTTCCTCGTGTGTTTTTAGGATTTCCAGACCAGCCAGAGGCCACTTATTATAAACAACATTACCGTAGTACGTAAATAAGTGTTTGAACTTTGAAATGTCTTATAATGTGTGTCAATTTGTGTGTGTACTATTCAAAATTCAAAATATCCACACAAAACAGCGATATTGTGACTGGCGTGACGTGACGTAATCGTTTTATTTCTAAACAATTAGCTTATTAGGCGCAAGTTCGATGTCGCGATATGTACGATATAATAATTCTATACCGATATCGAATTATTTTTCCATTATCGATATCGTATCGAATTATCGATATCGTTGGGCAGCCCTAAAGTTTAATGCGCATAGGCCTAGAATGAAGGTGTCTTAGTTACAATCGGTTGCTATGTGTGGTATACACGTCGAATTTACCTCAAGGCGACTCCGATCCAATACACTTTGGCAAGCGAGTTGGAGGTTAGAATTCGCTTTGATTTAAGTGATATAGGCATACACGTCAAAGCGGCTCCGTGGGTCACGACCTGTGACTAGATTGGCTGAATTCGCAGTGGGCTTAGACAAGGCCGTCTAGATATATCGCTTCGCTCTCCAGGCCTGCAACTGCTTGGGGTGACGTCACGAGCATAGGCAGACTGGCGAGCGGCCGTAGCATGGCGCGCACAGGAAAAATACGGCGCGCAACACAGTATTTGCATTATAAAACAAAGTTACTCACTATTTTGCCCCATCATATGCATGTCCCAAGAAAAGGATAAAGTTACGGTGCGGATGGTACCAAATTTGTTCTGCGTTTACATCATTTGACTGTGTAATTGGCACCTAATACACACCTGATACCTGGCACGTGATAACTTAAGTAATTGTTCATTTTACAGGTCTGACATGGCTGATGGTATACAGAACAGAAAAATATCAGAAACTGAAAGCCGAAGTTGAGCGTCAAAGTAAACGATGTAAGTTCAAATTGTTGTTCAGTTGTTATGGAACATTATATTATATAGCTACATTACATACACTTCTACCGGTAGTAGTAGTTTTGATCAACTTAGATGACATCATGACGAGGATGTTGTGATAATGATTAGTGTTGTTTAATGATCCACACTTAACAACTAGATTGGGCCTATAATGTTGGCTCTTCGTCCAATCACCTCGTACTACACACAGCTGCCCTGCACCAATTCTACACCATCCCCAAAAAGGGATTAATAAAGAAATAAACCCTTATCAACTTAGCCCCATGGTATACTATTATGTGCAGGATATTAATTTGCAATTGAACTGTAAAGCCATTTGTGTTTGTTGCAGTAGAGAAAAGGAAAGAAGCACATGGCGATTCACTTGACAAGCAGCATAAGAAAAAAATTGAGAGAGAAGAAGAAAAGTTGAAGAACAATAATAGAGATCTTTCACTGGTGAAGATGAAGTCCATGTTTGCTATAGGATTCGCCTTCACTGCTTTGCTAAGCATGTTTAATAGCATGTATGTTATAATCGGCATATTTATTTTAAGTTTTATAGAGCAATCAATGTAGGCCTACTACAACTACACTACTTATTACATTCATAATGCAGTATAACACATTCATTGAATATTGTTTGGTCCATGTAGATTTGATGGGCGTGTTGTGGCCAGATTACCATTCTCGCCCATATCGTGGATTCAAGGATTATCTCATCGAAACCTTCCGGGTGATGACTACACAGAATGCTCTTTCATTTTTCTGTACATTCTGTGCACTATGTCTATTCGTCAGGTATGCTAACTCTTCGTTACTAGTGCCAATCACTGAGTGTAATTAATACCATGCAGTACATGATGATATACCTACCGAGACTTTACCTATCGGTAGTTGGAATGTAGGTGTAAAAATGAAGAATTTGTAACAGTGTAGTTATGTAGTCAGTTTTCTATATTTTATTTTATACTTACCTGAATCTAAGACTGTAATTATTTCCATTTTGTATAGTTAAAATATCGGAGGAAGTCTTAAATTCGTGTATTAAGATTATGATTTCAAATATGATATTTTCCAGTTTTATATTCTTGAAAATAGGGGTCATCTTAAATTCGAAGTCGTCATCTATTCGGGTAAATACGGTAGGCCTACGTGTTTTTTAGTTTGGAAATGTAAATTTTGAGCTAAGAAGGATAGCTAGCATTAATATTAGGGATAACGAAACCCAACTTCTTTGTGACCCGAGTACCCATTCACAACACCCGCGTGTTACCCGGTTACTTAATACCGTACTAAGTACCGTATCCGGGACAAAAAATAGGATTTTTTTTTATTTTAAAATAAAATTAAATAAAATTAAAAATATAAATTGGGATGTCTAATTATCTGCCATACGTCTAATTAGCCGAACAATAAATTTAGTTTTCTGCTTCTGGCAGGGTCAGCAAGTGGCTTTCACAACCAAATTTTTCCATCCAAAAAACTAACATCATTAAGGCGTGAAGATAGTCTAGAAACTAGACGAAATCAACATTTTTTACTTATATTTTGAAAACACTACACAATATTGAAAAAGTGACACATTTCGGAAATGTGGTTTCATGAAAACTAAAAACTGAGCTAACAAAATGTCACTACAGTATTGCAATTAGTAGGCTACAGTTCTCCTTCGGGAAGCCAATTAATTGGCTGCTCTAATTACAGCTGCTGTAGTAATTGCAGGTAGGCCTAGGTATTTGAAATTTTGTTAACACAATTTTTAGTTCTTTCAAAACTACATTCCTGATATTTGTCACTTTTTCAGTACAGTGAAACTTCTTTATAACAAACGGCTTTATAACAAAATGATCTATATATAACAAACTGTTTTTGAGATCGCAAAAGGTTCTTAGGCCCTATGTATGTAAAGGTACTATCTTATAAAGAAATGTTCTTTATACGTAACAAAATAATAATTGGGTCCCCAAGAGTGTGTTGTAAAGAAGTTCCACTGTATTGGTTAGTGTTTCAAAATATAATTAAAAACCGTTAGTTTGGCTTAGTTTTTGCTCTTTGCCGTTAATTTGCTATCACTGCAATAAAACATTTCTATTTTTATTTGCAAAGTGTACTCTTGTGTACAATAATAATAGTTTTCACTTTTTAATATTGTAGTTTCAGAACTTAATTTGTAGACATTCTAAATAAACAGGTATTGGTATCTCAATTGGTTCCTAAAAAACAGAATCAGCATCGGTATCAGCGAATTGTGTTATGGGTCCAATCTATGTTTTTACATAACCGTATCATGATACGACATCGGCAAAAAAGCGCCAATATCGGTCTTAAAAAAATATTGTTCACGTCACTTATAATAAGAAAATAGGCATAGTACACAAATAAATAGAGACGTTTTGGTCAATTGTGGCCTTGATGACTCGGCACGAGTACAAAATGAAACTAACGCTGAGTGATCAAGAGTCAAGACTCGAGGCCACCAGTTGGCCGAAACCACTGGAGAATCAAGACCAAACATTTTTGTTTTTTATATATATCTGCTCCCTGTGTCCAACAATGAAGTCGAGTAGGGGATAGGAAATTAATCCCATCATATTCTGGCCCCTAGGTACATCGAAGCCATTATTAATTATTATTAATTTAAAAACATTCCCTTTCAGAACATCCAAAAGATGTTGGGGTTTGCCCCGTCCAGGACAGCCAGCAAACAAAGCGGCAGCATTTTTGGTCCACCACCTCAACAGTTCAAATGAAGATCCTCTCTACAAGCTTGTTTCATGCAGGGCATAAGTTGAAGTCTGATATCAGTTTGTTATGTGGTTGAGTGTTATTTCCAGAATGACAATGGATTAGCTGTAGGCATGTGTGGCATTACGTATTAATTTGTAATACTGTATTATGAAATTGATTTTATGCACAGGATCAAATTTCTCTGGCTTTGCACTATGGTTTTGTCAATTCACAATTATTGTTTTGTATATGTACAGTAGGTATGTGTTTTAATAAGGAAGAGGGTTGACATGTGATTAAATGGAAGAATTGTTACTACAAACTAATCTTGAATGTGTTATTTAATTTATGTCATAGGATTTTAGTTTTACTGATATTTAATTTTTAAGTGAAACCATTAACTTGAGGTAATTTTTGTTAACTACTGTATACATGAATAGGCCTAATGATCGCCTAACTGTAATTTCATTAAGAATGTGTATCCCTGGTGTGACTTTCTTCCGCTCGCAGTACTGAAAGGTCCAACTCTTTGCACCTCGTTTTCTTGATTCAACTTTGAAGTCGTTCATACTTAAATTTTCCAACTTTAAATCATCCTTTGTAGTAATGTTTGTGTAGCAAGGTTTGTGATCGATAATACCTTTGGCATTAGATATAAAACAAATGTATTTTCATGCCGCCAAAAAGAATTAAGGTACATACCTAGTTGGACCTTTCAGGACAGGTGCTGTGCTGCTACCTACTTCATCTTTGTCCTGAGACACCTATTGCCATTGAATGAGAAGAGCTGTCTTTTGGATACTTCAGCGGATTGCCAATTTTTTTTTTTTTAATGTGGATTTTTATTAAACATTGATTTTTAAGATAAGATTTTTTAAGTATGATAAACAAATAAAGTTAAGAAAATCATATTATTGCACCACCAAAAATCATCTCTATGAATTATTTTACCCTATATTTTTAGTTGGTGTTCATCACACTTTGTTCGGAGCTTGTGAAGACCAAACCTTTAGAATGGTACGTAACCTGGATATTGATTCTATAAAATCGCAAATCCTAACACGCTTCCACCCAAATCTCGGAAGTGTTCAGGAATACTCGGCATCCACATGCCATGAAACGAATATACAAAATTGCGCAAGCCAGCTTATATTAGCCGTAAATATGGCTTTGTGCATGAATAAATATCATTTCAGGCATAATTTAAATAATGTATTGCCATTGGGTATGGGAAGTGCCTAAACGTGTACAAAATTTGGAAAACGATTTATTTGGTTTATCATCGATTGTCGGCGTAACAGTATAGGCCTACAACTAACATCGCGACTAACAACAGCCGCCGTGGCCTATATGGTAACAAGCATGCTTAAGAGGAAGGACTACTCGCCAATATTAAAACCCGCGAAATTAACGTATTTTCTTCATATCTCAATAACGCCACACAATATCGAAACAGTGAAACCTACGCATATTTTGGATTCGTGAGAGCTCAATACCGTATGAAAAAGATTTATTAGTTTGCAGTAATTATAATTATTATTTGTAGTTTAACTAATTTACAAGTTAATTAGAAATTACAACTATAATTACTACAATCTACAAAATCTTTTTCATTTGGTATTGAGCTCTCACGAATCCAAAATATGCGTAGGTGTCACTGTTTCGATATTGTGTGGCGTTATTGAGATATGACGAAAATACGTTAATTTCGCGGGTTTTAAATTTTAATATTGGCTAGTAGTCCTTCCTCTTAACAATAACATGCAATCGGTCCCGAGTTCAAGTCTATCATGCTCCATTTTTTTTTTTTTACTCGCTGATCTTCAGGGTTTGCATCGACAATACACGTGTAGTGTATGTTTTGTTTATGAAAACATTCTCATTCAGGAATAGCATTAAAAGTTAGTCTTTTTAGTTTTTATGTTAATGAATGTATCTATTCTGGCACAACCTAGCCGCAAACATGCAAATTTTTACTTTTTCTTGTGTTAACACTAGCCAAACGTGCAGAAAATAGGTACTATGTGTTAGAAAAAGCAGCCATAGTAAACAGATTGAACATAAATACTTTAATACAACATTTATCTCACAGAAAATAAACAAGCAGTTATTTAGACAATGTTCTGTTCCCTAAGAGGCCTATTTACGAGCAGCCTATCAAAACCCATTCGGGTTAGGTCTATAGTTTGGAAGTCGCCATCTAGGATCATCTCCATGACCGCTCGTCCCACTGCAGTGGCTTGTTGCAAACCTGACAAACATAAAGCATTACGAATAAAAAAAAAGACCCAATGACAATAGATGGTCCAAAACATTCTTGCTTCTAAAGCAAAAGGAGAACGTGGGATATCGATTATCGATTGTTTCGGAAAATAATCGTATTGATTGATATATCGATTTTCAAACGGCAACCCTAAGAATAATGCATAGTGCATGTCCATTGCGTCAGGCTACTTTCCTCATTCTTTTAGTCAAATTATGGTCTGAATCTGATGGTGTAACATTAAAAAATGCTTGTTATATTGCAATTATTAGGGTGGGTATTTCAAATTTACTTATTAGTTAAGTAAAGAAAAAATAACCATTGTATTGTAATATTGTAGGACGAGTTTGATTCAGTTCTTTCGAATCCAAATTGAGCCCAGGTTTCACTTTTTGGATGTGGAGATTTAACATTGAGTCATTATTGAGATTTGATCAAACAATTGTAATTTCACATCCTGGTTTTAATATTGGCAGTAGTCTTTCCTCTTAAAAGATGCCTCTTGAAGCGGGCTATCACGATCACGTTAATGATGGTGAGCATGGGACTCTGACACGCATCAATTGCACTTGCTCAACTTTTCACTTTGGTTTTCTTTTCTGGTACCTAGTGGTAAACTTACCACTTGTAGGATTGGGTTACTCCATACTATGTACTTACAAGAAAGTTTATTGAAGTTTCTAAAATTATTTTAAGTGAATGAAACTGAATGTGAAATGCATTTTCTTTAATCTAATAGTCTATGGAGATGTTCTCTTCTTACCATGGCCACTGAATCCACTTGCTATGTACAGATTATTGTAGTAAGGGTGGGGACCCACTACTCCATTTTCATCAAATTTGTTGTATTCGTAGTATCCACCCCACGCACTATTTACCTGCAAGATAAAAGGAAACATAATGAAATAGAGATACACATACTTGTTACATCTATAAATTTACGATTTCAGTCAATCAAATCCCTCATAGTGTTGCTTTAATAATTGATATATACAGTATATATATATTGACCCCGTTTCCAACATCTAATCAGGTAGGGGGGAGTAGCACATTTTTGTCGATGTTGAGTCAACATGTTGTCGTGTGTGACTGCAGTATCCCACTTACGTGCTATTTACATGTGGTCAACAAGTTGAGCCAACATTGTGTCAACATTGCGTCAATAAGTTGACCATGTAACAAGGCTTTTAGCAATCAATAGATGATGAATATATTTACGGGGAAATATGAGTTTCAACACGTATATCCCCTAATCAAGTTTACGAAAATGATTATTGTAAAACAAATATTGAGTAGGTTACTAATTATTTCATAATACTAAGCCTTGGAATTATGGACTATGTATTTTGTAAGCTACCCAACTTGTTTTCACCATGGCAACCAGGTTTCCCATTGGTTGTTGCGATTGATGCATTTAGTTGCTTACTAAATATTTAATAATACTGAGCCTTAGAGTCAATTCCCATTCCACTGAAACTAAAAAAAATGACTGCAGTGCACTTGTGTTTCGTCATTATGTCTTTTAAAATAAATACCGAGCCATTCAAAGTAGCCTATACTTACTTTGATATTTTCAAAGGCTGGCACTCGTGCTGCCAAGATTGGCCAAATATGCTCGTCAAAGAAGTTGTAGTCAACGTCCAGGTTTTCTATACTAGGTTCGTCTTCAGGTGCTGGTGATCGTCCACAGATGTAGTTGCCTCCTAGCCCCTCCCGTCTGAAGTACGTTCCTGTGGGATCTATTGTGAGGGGAGTGTTGAGACCGGGCCCATCAGCGCAGTGAATGCAGTACACGTACCTCTTTCTAATAAACAAGCAAACAAGAATAAAATATGTACTATCACTAGCCATGTAGAACATCTATTGCTAGTATTAATATTTTATTTACTTGATGTCTATCCTATTCACTAATAAAACAGATTTACAAAGGAGGACAATAAATAAAACTAACAATTTAATAGTGAAACAGTAGGGAACAAAATAAAATAAAATAGCAAAAGATAATTCAACAAAACAAACTACATACTAGCCCTTTCAGTCCTTCTTTTTTTTGAACAGTTAACGCTACTTAAAAACACTAACAATCAATTCCCTGATTTTTTTAATGATTTTTAGATTTTTTTAAATAAATATGCGATGATTTTTTAAGATTTTTTGGGAAATTTTGGATTGGATATAAATCCAAAATTTGGGACCAAAATAAATTTTGCTCAGTAGTTAAAAAAAATAGATTTTTTTTGCAATTTGTTGCTTATTTTCATATCTTTTTCCCTCAAATGCAACACAAACTAGAAATAATTCAAATTTCCGGGACATATCAAAATTCTCTTGTTTTTAGCTGTTTTTGCAAGTATGAATTTTGAAACGTCTCTAATAAAGGTACCATTCGTCACATTGCAGCGGGGAAAAAATGAAACTGTTTGAATCTAAACATTTGATTTTTGTAAACACTAAACAGCGATCAATGAGAACTAACGTCCCGTTTAACTGTAATAAAATCCAAAAATTGGTGTCCACTATTGTGGACGTGGGGTCTGAAAGGGCTAGAGAAAAGAAAAGAAAAACAGTGAAAATTGATCAACAAAAAAATGTATATTTAAAATTAAATTACATATAAAATAAAATTTAAAACATATATTTTACACAGGCCTAACACAAACACACAGAAGCGTGAATAAGAAAAAAGATCACTACACACAAAAAGGAACCCAGGGAGAGAGAAGCAGAAATAGAAACCTGTTAAAGAAAAGGTTTAGCCTAAAGTGAAATTAAAAAAAAACTGATTTATTAAACAACCCCAGGCAACTCAAATGAATTCTTCTTTCAAACACCCAGAGTTGAAACTGCCATTCTCTACTCAGTAAAGTTTTGCCATATATTTTTCTTGACTATCCACCCAATTTTCAGCAGATCCTTTCTATTTTCACAGAGACACGGTCACCTTGCTGCATGGTCTGCATCGTTGTCTTGCATTTTGCTACATGGACACAAAGGAGAATTCACCACTCCTATTTTATGAAGGTTGCACTAGAGATAGTAGTGGCTAGTAGGGATGACATCGGGTAATGAAATTCGGAACCGGATCCAGCTCTCATATTACCCGGATCCTGAAAACGTATTTTTCGATGTGTAGGCTTGATTTGAAGGTCGTCTCTAGGCCTTGTGAAGTGCGGGGGGCGGAAGACGAGGGACGAATGATATGCACGCCGCCCGCTCGGTTGGCCTCTCGCAATATGCTTGCAGTAATAACGTCGAGTAAAACAAAACATTTAGCAATACACAACTGAAGCACGTATTAAAACATGCTATTTCAAGTAAAATAAATAGTAATGGAACAAGTGTTAGCCAGAATGTTCACCAGAATGTTAAACAATGAACAAACAGTAACGAATGCAAGTCTGTTAGCGTCTGTTCTGTTCCCTGTCGAGGCACTTGTTATGGATAGTGGGGGATGGGTCGGTGCCCGCTGGCTCTATCGAAATCAACCGCAGCAATACTGGCGCGTAAATATAGCCTAGAAACGGACTAAAAAATTACCCGGCCCCGAAAAACGACTCCGGGTAATACTTTGGAGCCGGGTACCTGGGCTACCCGATGTCATCCCTAGTGGCTAGTATTCATCAAAAAGTTTGCCACATACACACTTCTTTCCTTCTTGCACATATTCCCTTTGTTACCATTCTCCTTGCTCGCCAGAGATTCTTATCGCTTCCCTCTTATTATTTCTTGGTGCTGTTTAGTGTTTACTAAAGGTCGATCGGGTGACATACTTTTCTAAGATTTAGGCTAAGGTTTAAGATTTATTGTTTCGTTCCTAGACACGTCTCATTGTAACTGATTTACTAGAATTGCTACCATTGGCCGGATTTATGAAAGGTTGCCTCTCATTGGCTGGACTAAGAAGGGATAAGAGCTAACAAGTTGCTATAATAGTTTCAACCCTCGTCCAAGCTCTTAAATCTTAGGAAATTACGTGATGCTATTGGCTCGATTCAACTTTATTCTTAAACCTTAGGAAAGTGTGTAAACCGGGCTTTAACTTAATGCTCACTTTAATTGAAGAAGTTTGAAGTAGACTTTACTGACAGCAATGACAATGCCATTTCAAGTTGTATCAATTTTGCTCTCACCTTTACCAAATACAGTAGTAAGCTTTCTCATTCCCATGGCCACGTCATAATGGAGCAATGACTAGGTATCCACTGCACACATATTCTCTACCCTCTGTCCAACAATCCAACAATGCTCCTCGTTGCAGCCTAATGTCGCCTCACAGTCTGTATCTTTTTGAGAAATCAATTATGATGATATTTAGGGATCCCATATTTTTGCAACGAGGCTAATCGAGACGATGAGTGGGTGATCATGAGGATGAAGAAACGCCACATGACATCCATGCCCAAGTCAGGATTCGAACCTGGAACGCAGAGGCCGCGGTTTACTAGACCAACGCCTAATCGACCTCGGCCAACTGTGCTTGTAGTGCTGCCCTAGAGTGAACCCAAATAACCACTGGCAGTTGTTTCTTAATGTGCCTCAACTTGCTTTCAATGCTAGATAGATGCCTTATCCATACACATTTTTCAAACTCATATTCATACAGTATATAGATCTAGGGCTTGTTCCTATTTACCTCGTCAATGTTAGCTCCATTTTTACACACGAAATCACAGCATGGGGGACGGTACCAACACTGCAGTCTGACAGGTGACAGCTGATGATTTCGAAGCGTCTAACCACATCAAATTCATTTCCGTGACAAACTAGCTAGGCCTATATAGTATATATGCATAGATAATTATGGATAAACATATGCCTCAGTCAGAATTGGAGCAGGAACATTATTCAAAATATGCTTTCACCTTGATCAAACGTAAACATTCCTATGCCATCTTTCAATGTTTGTACCGCCACCTAGACACCAGCGCTACATGTATGTGATTGTTGAACTAGCTTGGAACAAGTCTTATACAGAGTTTACATTTATATTAAATAAATAACAATACAAACCAAGTAACAAGGGAGCTCTGCTATTAGCAATAATGGTTAACAAAACAAGAATAAAAAAACATGCAGGAAAAAGTGAAAAAAAAACAGATGAATGGAATAGTAAAAGTTGTGCACATTAAACAAAAAAATAATAATAAAATACTATAATGTAAGTAAGTGACCTTGGTTCTACAGGCAGGGGAACAGTAAGAAATCCTCCTCCGGTGCCGATGTTTGCCATTCTTGCAATATCTCCAGAGAAAGCACCTGCAGCAATAACGGCTATTCCAAACTTTAACGGTCGAACTTCTCCGGTTTTTGTCTTCACCTAGATAGTAAAGTACAGTGTGTAAGTTGACATGTTAACAGTATTAACAACATTCAAGTATTTATTCTAGTTCAGTTAGTAGTTAGTACATAATTATGCATGAGGATGCACAATGATGAAATAAACATGACTGACACTCAAAAAATGGCTGCATTATCGATATCATTACATAATAAATTTACCAACATGAAGCAATCTTATACAGATTACGTGATATTATGTCGTCTAACCAAGTTCATAACGATATAGCAACATTCTGATGTGACACTGTTGAGAGTTATCAGATATGAGGCCCGAGGCCCAGTATTTCGGTAGTATCTTACAAAGGCCCTAAGAAGAACTAAAGAACATGCTTTTTCAAAAAACAAACCATTCGATAATATTTTTATTATTGATATTGAGATTTGATTGAGTATCAAATATCAAAAGGTGATATTGATTATCGTGTGATCCCTAATTAAAAATAATAGCACCATGGTTAACATAGCTACTCAGTATAAATAGGTAAAATTATCTAGTTTCTATGCAAACTTCGGTATTAATTAATCACTTGACTATCACGTGTGGAATCACGCTGTACATACACACTCAAATCACGCAGTACAGGGTTGTTGCACGTCTTATGTCACGCCCAGCCCTTTTTAAAAATTGTTTAGATCATAGCTGATTGAATTTACTGTTTGAATCATGTGCTGCTACAAAGAAGGAAGTTTTTCGTTTACTGAACACAACGACGTTATATTTTTTCCGGTATATTGCGCTACTTGTTTCTTTTGACACTTGTTGCAACTTTCAAGAATATTTAAGAATATCTTCTCGCGAAATCGATATGATTGTTTTAATCGTTGGGCAGCCCTAGTAGGTACTTTATACTGTACAGCACATGTAGGAGCTAGATATACCTAGTTGTGTCACTAAGTTGTCTTCAAAAACTAATAATAGCTCTAACAAACCTAATCCGAATGTGATTACATTAAATTGCTTACATCCTGCTCTTAGTCAATCATGGGACTACCATCAAAAGTGAGATCTTAAAAAATAGTGGCCATAGAAACAGCTGAGACATTACGTACTAACAGTTTATCTAATCCTCTGTAACTTCCTGGCTCAATGCCATCCATTAAGACATCTTGCATGTCTTTGAACTCAAAGCCAACCACTTCCCCGTTGGTATATTCAGCTCCCAAGGAAATCGCTTTCCTTTTGAAAGCATGCAAGAGTGACCAGGGATCAAACCAGCCCTCATTTTCTAAACCATGACAGCCAAGAGCAATGCCATCAGTGTTAATCCAAGGGAACTTCTCTTTTAATTTGGAAGGCGTAAGAAGTTCATTTTTTGCTCCTAGTTGGCTGAAAATAAAAACATAACACGATTTATGAATAATTACTACTATTAGCTCTATACATTATATATATTATATATATACAGAGGCGGACTGGCAGGTACGAAACTACGGAAACCCATTCGGGGCCCCCTCGGGACTTCCATAAAACCCCCTGAAAATATCTTAAACTATAGATTATGAAACTTAAAGGTAAGAAGAGCATGATATGTGAGGTGTGACGTGCGAACTCGTCATTCGTCAGTCCGAGCGTGCCTATGGGTAACACAAGCGGATGCGACTGCGTTCTTCCACTGACAATCCACTACCTCAGCTCGGTTACATTACACACAAAAATAGAGAATAGAAAGAAGCCCTGACTGCAATACAGAAGTCAGTCTTGCGCCTTCGCTGTCTCATTTAGTCCCGCTTTTAACTGGACTGTCCCGCTTTTAACGGGACTGTCCCGCTGTCCCCACAACTGCTCACGAATTGGAATTGGGGATCTACTCATACAATAATAGAATTATAATATATAAAAATTATGATAATACTAATAAAATAAAATGTATTACAAAACACATAAAGAATGCTCCGTAAAAACATTTCAGAAAGATGAAATATAGTTTAAAGTTATAAAAAATGAAATCCAGTTTGACATTATCCAGTTTAACATTATTCAATTTGTAAATTACTAGTGTATTATGATATTTTAATGAACAATAACTATTTACTAAATGATGATTAATTCACTGTAATAGGCTACCTACTCTAAGATTCAATAAAATGTAGTGCAAATGTGACTTTTTCACAAATTCCAGACAAAGTGCCAACCGGAATGAGGCAATTCCTCTTTCCGGACAAAGGCATAAAAATCTAGACTGTCCGGGGAAATTCCAGACGGTTGGCAACCCTATCAATGACAATATTTTGGAATTATGTGGTGCTACATATTATCAAGATCTACAGATATATGCTCACATAAAAGGATTCAAAACATATTACTATTTACATTTGGATCAAATTAGACAAATTGAGATATTATTGAAATTGTCTTATTTGATCCAAATAGGCTACACAATCAACTTTGAAGCTAGTTTTTAAAAAGAATACCTGTTAGTGGTGGTCAACAATATTCTTTTCAATATCGATATCGGCACCATTTTGCTGATATTATCATATCGGGATATCAAAATGTAAAAAATTATAACCCTATCACGATATCGAAACATTTCGGTGCTCGTCAATGACTATGGACGGCACTGAGTGCGCCTTTAACAATTAGAATAATACACATAGGCTGTCGCCGCGAGAAGTATGTGATGGCAGCTACGATGAGGTCAGCGAGACAACTCAACATAGCTACTAGATTAACAACAGTTTTTATTATATTAAAATCTAAGCAGCCAGGACTGCAGCCAGTACTGTCGATATCTACGTATATGAAAGCCAATACCAATGTAGAAGACCCATGAGCCATTCATATGTACGATAAACATCCATAAATAACGATTTGTTTTACAAATATAACCTTGGACATGTAGTCTCGGCGTGCGGTTGGGCCGTGAAAATACGCACCTTGCATTTTAGTGCATGCTACCAATTTGCGTTCAGGGCACTTTCTATCTAGAAAGTTTATTTTGTTATTGTCTACAAAGGCTGCTACGCATGCTTGGAGAACTCTCAAACAAATCGGATCTTTAGTTTTTCACCAATTGAGTCTGAGAAAACAAACAATTTTCTAGAGCTGTCCGTCTCCGATGCGTGATTTGTCATAAAAGTTAACTATTATGTATTCCGGCTTGCAACCGGTCATGACGTTTTGCAACTCCACCTGCATCGCTTCAACATTAGCAACGAACCGGGCACCTGTAGATTATGTGAGTTGGAAGATCAAGACAGAGCGCACCTATTTAGATGCGCCGCCCTCAAGAAGGACATTGACTCCCTGCCCGACTCAATGAGCAGGACAGAGAAGGAGGCAGCCTTGTACTGGATAGCAAGAAAGAAGAATGGCTGAAGAGGCCAACTCTGCACAGGACAAAAAAAAAAAAATATACTTTTGTCATATAAGTTAAACCATAAAAATCAATACAATAACACTATATATATCGTGGTAAGTGAAGATGTGTGTCATTCATAGCGCGCCGTGAACCTTGACAACAACCTCACCCTAGCGCTTCACGCTTTGTCTGCTTGCAGTTTGTATGTTGTTTCTTTTTAAAGGCGAATTGAAGACTTTGAAATGTTTTGTTCGATCAATCAATATCCGACCCTGTACCAACTATAGAGTCGGGTAGTGGGTGGGAGGTTCCCACCATCACTTGGGTCTCGGGTCTACATAAGCTGGATAGCGATATCGCGATATTGCCGATATGGTGAGGCAACATCAAAAATAACATCAATTTGCTCACGATATTGATATTGTTGGCCACCACTAATATCTGTAGAGTGTAGATCATAATATCTAGCCCGCATAATTTGAAAATGTTGATGTTGAATGTTATTTTAAAGATACGGGAAAAAAATTAAATTCTTACACATTGAACACTCTTCTTGGGTCTCATGAGCTTACATGTGATAAATAAAACAACTAGTCATGGTGGAAGAGAACCATAACAAAATACTTGTTAAGAGCTAATTTTCACGTTTAGGCTCTCTAATCTTGAGATAAGATGTAGTTCAAGTTCAGTGAAACCAGGCCACGATCTCATTGATAAGAATCATTCCAAATGTATCCAAATTAACATAATAAGACGGAGACCTAATGGTACATGTATTAGTAGTATTTTTTGTTTAACGGCACACTTTATTAAATTAGTTTTTTTTTTTTATTAACGCAGTAGGCCAAATCAAACCTATCACTATCACATATCCCCGGGGTCATTATAAGGCGAATCCAGTTGGGAGAATAAGGGGTGGGGGCATGGGTGGGAGGGGGGTTGGTGGGCGTTCATGTTGCAAAGAGGGTCAGCAAACATACAGAAGAATGTGAAAGTTTAAAGATGGTAAAGACCATAAGAACTTAATAAGTAACAAAATATATCTAGGCTACATCAGCCCTCTTTTCAGACACCAAATAAAAACACCATAAAGCAGGTACAAGTAGCATTTACTAGTCCAAATCATAAGGTACCGTACGGTATTGCAATGGTGATTTTTATAAACACCGTCAATCGTAGTCGGGGCCCCAAAAAGGGGTCGAGCGTTTTTAAATAACATAAGTATTAAGATACCAAATGTCTATCAATTGGCCACGAGTGCTTACCCAAAAATCTTATGCTCGACAACATGAGAGAGTATTTTCTTGATGCCAACACTCGTTACCACGTTTTTCCCACGTCGTTTGAAATACTTATGTCATACCATATTATTATGTCATTAAAATTCAATATACGAATTATCTTTTAAAGATCAATCAGTTATAGTTAGTGGAACAATTAACAGGAAATTTCAATATGCACTTAGGCCGTACCTAGAGACCCTACCCTACCTTGTAGAAACAAGCCATGGCTGGAATATACCACAAGATCAAAAGGGCCCACTAACAACTTTCCACAGCAATGTGAAATGGCCCAGTTCAGGCTGAAAACGCAGCAATCTTCTAGGGAAGCATCTTTACCAAACAGGAGTGTTTGAGACAGTGTTTGAGACCAGTACCTGCAAACTGTGTGGGATTGGGGAGCAAGATGGGAGCCACTTATTTGTATGTTCTGAACTGGCAGGTGAACGTGACGCAATGCCGAGCGGCATAAAGAGGGAGGAAAAAGAAGCATGTCTCTACTGGTTGACCAAATTTAGCATGATGGCATAATGGCCAAATACGAGCATTTAAGTAGAAGAAGAAGACCCTACCGGTACCTAGACAAACATAATTGCAACTTGTAATTTTCAATTGTATAATTTTTCAAAATAAGATTACTTGGTAAGCTACTAGTGACCGAGTCTGGCAAGCTCAGGATCTACAAGTTTCATGCTTAGATGGAGGTGGAGAGCCACCACTCAACCCGACACAGTTGGAACTGAGTTAAAGATTATTATTATTAATACAAAGTAATACAGTAGTAATAATAATTAACCACCAGTATATAAAATAAAATAGTCCCTACGCTTGGCTACATGTAACATCCCACTCCCAGTACTACAGTTAAATAATGTGCCCGAGTCACCAGGATCTCGATTCTACAAAATGTGAAAAGTAGAACTTGCTGAAACCGGTGGAAGCTCTACCTATAACATGGGATCCGAAGCCAGGGTGAAAAGATGAGGAAGTTGGCGGAACCGAATAACTCAGTAAGATATAGACCTACCACAGTCCACAACCCATTGTTGGATCTAGACCACAGCTTACAGTACTAGTAGGCCTACATGGTCTATCTTTCAATGTTAAGTGTTTTGAAGTGTTTTGAAGAAAAACCTGAAACTTCCCATGTTTGCGGCTAGGTATAGTGCTAGACCAAATCGGTAAAACAGTCCGTTTTACTGACTGCATTACATAGAAAACATTCATGGACATAAAAAGACTTAGCTATTAACACTATTCCTGCATGGAGAATGTTTTCATAAACAAAATGTACATTGCACAGGTGTATTATCAATGTAAACCATGAAGATCAGCCAGCAAAAAAATTCAAAATTGCTAGTGTTGATCCCGGGACCAACTGCATGTCAAGCTCGTTTGTTACTATATAGACCACAGTGGCTGTTGCCCACCGCAATATTAATTGTATACTGTTCTGTCGACAATCAATGATAACCTTAAGATAAACAGTTTTAAATCGTTTTGTTTTGTACGTTAAGGCACTTCCCATATCCAGTATAATAGGCTATTTAATTTTCACCTAAAATGATTGATGTTTTTAATAAAGCCATATTTACGAATAATATAAGCTGGGTTCCGCAAATTTTGGTTTCGAGCGCTATGTTCGAATCACAACATCTAGATGCTGAGTATTCCCGAACACTATCGAGACTTGGGTGGAAACATGTGTAAAAAACAGTAAAGATTTAGATAGGCCTATGAGATTTTATGGAATCGATATCCAGGTAGCCTATGTCTGTAGTGTTAGCGTACCAACATCCTAGGTCGAATTTTTAAATGTCAAATTATTTTGCCTTTTAAGATTTAACTTACATTTGGAGTTTTGAATTTTCTTCTAACTGTGCTGCTCCTTTTTCAGAGGCCAGAAATAAATAGCCATGAGGAGTGAATTGTATATCTGGATCGTCATATCCTTCTACAGACAAATGTTGCTTGATATTTCTAAAGAAATCGGCAGCAAACATAGACATCTGTATATTCTCTGGTAAAGAGAACTGTTGTCTGAGACCTCCAACAGACAGGACTGTTGACGCTTTCTCATACTGCAAAAAAAGAAAATTGTAAGTGAGTGTGTTCATTTAACATGTACGAATCATATTTTCGGCATGCACATTAGGCCTACCGATTACCTGAGAAGAAATAAATGTATTTGACTTTACCGAAGGATCCTTCTCTACTACGGCTACGCTGAGACCCCGTGGAGATCTTTGTTTTAACCAATAAGCAATCGACGAGCCAACTACTCCACCACCAATAACTACAACGTCACAATGGGATGGAAAACTATCAGGATCAGACGCTTGGATTTTGTCTTCGTTGGTTAGAAAAGATTTGACCGTCCGCACATCTTTGCCAAGAAGACGTAATGTTCGTTTAATTGGATTCTCAGATTTTACATCAGTAGAATCAGGACTAGAAGGGGTAGGAGGTGAATTTGATTTGTGACGTTGATTTGCACCGTCAGATGCATTTATATTGGCTGTGGCTTGAAAATATTTACGAATAAATGAACTTGATCTCCTAAGATTGCTTAATTGAGCCATGGCTAATGACTGGTTGAGCTTTATATTTTCACGCCTTGGCCTATAATGGTAGTTGGCACCGTACGCTTGTAGCTCCACGAGCAATCAAGCTAGCCTGCGTGTAGTGCTACACAGCCTAGGCCTAGGCTGAATTAGAGCCTAGCCTACTTAACGAATCTAACCTAACTTACGAAACATCAAACAAACTAGATTGGCCTGCAAAACCATTTAGTTCTTATCTTATCAATAATATGATAAAACCCATTATCTTAACCCTTCGTATTATGAAATTCACACGAGTGTGATTAATGGTAAACACTGAATCAATATTTTGCACTCAGTTTTAACTGATAAACAGTCAAACTCAAAGTTCACACCCGGCGCTCGTTCCAACTTCTTCTACACTCCTCCCACTTCTTCAAGCTGCTGTCAGCTGATATCAGGAGTGCCAACTACGAGCCTGCTATAATCCAGTGATACCACCATTCACGAAGTAATTCTTCGTTCTCGACCAATCACACGTTCACGTGTCCTACATGGGCGGGAAAGCAGTTTGAAGAAGCTTTGATCAAAATTATTATCTTTAGTTATGATTATTTTTTTTGCAAATTTCGTGTTAAACATTTACAAAGGTGGTGAATATTTTGGCAAAAATCGTTCTTAAAGCGGTGTTAATTTTTTGCCATTTTTGGCTGCACTGGGACTATGGAAAATGCATAGGCTATCAACTTCCATGTATTAGGTGGTGGTGTTTTATGAATACTGTACACACGCATAAATCAATGATTATTTGGGGAGGGGGGCTTTAAATGAAATAACACAAATTGTGTGATTCCAACATTATTCGTGAATAATAAGTTAAGCTCAAATCGTAGCTATACTTCAAAATTGCAGAAATTCTAGGAAATAAAACGGTAATTTCCAGCGCCACAAGATTTGCCTAAAACGTCCACATCAATCGTTCAAAAACGTTTTCTCAGAAAGTTGCGTTTATTTGTTGATATGCATTACCATACACCATCATAATTATTATTATAAACAGTAATAAATGCATGCATACTTCAAAGCTATGTGATATGAGTGAAGTCATACAACTGTCAAAAGTCCCCTCATTGTGTGTGAAAATGTAATCCTCTTAAAAAACTGAACGTCAAGCAAATCCCTTTCCTGGTTGGGTATTGTAAGGCTTCAGCATGTTAGTTTCCACACACACACCTTCCAGGGACCATATTGAATATCAGTGAGAAATGTGAGAAACTTGCCAATCAAAGCTGTTAAACAGGCAAGTCTATATCTTTCTACCAATTGAAAAATTAAATTACCTTAGCAGTACGGGATAATGTGCTAGTTTTAATTATAGTGCTCATTTTAGAAAGCATAAATTTACATATCATTGTTTAGGAACTTGGAAAACGCTCCGCGTTGGCAGATAAACGCTGGCATATAACATGCCATTTTCTATGCATCTAACTTCAATTCAACATTTGCAGACAGCAAAATGAGAATCATATTATTAGTACAACTCTGTAAGAAATAGAAACTAAATTGCCATAATAGAAATTAAATATTTTTTACAAGATAACAGTTAATGTGATAACTTTGATCTTTTGTCAAGTGTCAACACTGTTGTTGTGGACATCATTGTAAAACATTATTTAAACTAACCTGAAGTTTTAATTTAAAAAAATAAAAACTGTATTTTTACACTAACTAATTTTTTGTAGGTTGGCATCTTGATGGATTTTGCTGGTTATGTTAACTGCATCTAGCTTAAAGGTCATGAAGATTGACTTAAAATTTGACCCATTATAATTATTATTATATTATTGCGCCTCTGTGCGCGACGAACAAAATTTGTGCGCACACACACACATAGATAGACGGAGCCGATCGAGTTGAATGATTCAGTAATTACAATTTAAATTCAAAACAGTATTATGGATGAAAAACAAAGCATGACACCAATCTTACTTTTAGTTTTATTTTTTCCCAAATTTTGTTTTTCAAAATGTGAATTTTGCGTTTTGGCAGTGTTATTTTTATATTTTTAGTATAAGCTATACAGATAATTTGTTTTGAACATCATACCTACTTCGTAATACCTACTTCGTAATACTTACTTCAATTTAACAGAAATTTAGTAAATGTGCTTGAAATTAAATGATTAGTGTATTTCAGAAAGAGTGTATGTCAGTTTGAAAAAAATGAGTTAATTTTTTTAAACATGTCATTTTATATGAGTCTCATATCTATAAACAATAAACATGGACTCTTATTTTGCCTTTGAGTTTTATTCATGCCTCTAAAAAGCACGAAATATCTATGTCGGGAAAAATTCGCCTTTGGCAAGAAAGCCTCCGGCAGCTGGTGCTTCAACCAGGACCCCTTGATGTTTCTTGCTTTCCCCTGTTGACCCCCCCCCCCCCCCCCGAAACAATTCCTAGTTACGCTACTGCCTCAGTGGACTTATGCCCTTTCTGAAATACATGAAATCTACAGCATCAGCAGATTTTTTTTTTTTTTTTCAATGAACAAGGGCAAAGTAACAAATTAGTTCATAAATATCATTTTGGTAGCAGAGGCAAAGACAAACGTATTACAAACTGTGGACCTTTTAAATTTAAGGTTAAAAAATTGGTGTTTATAGATTATTTATGATAGTGAGTGTTTTAATTAAAATGATGTTAAAAAATAAAACGTAAAACATTTTACGCTGCTAAAGTATTATTATGTTACAACAATACGGTCATAGAATCCAGAAAATCTTTTAAGTTGCTAGGTTTGCAAAACATACTTAATTTCCTGTTCATTGCTACATTTTCTATCATGTATTGCAACCTCCTGTGTGGGGTTGGGTTGTGACATTTGTCTAAATTATAATATATAATTTTAAAATACATTTCTAAGCACTTCAATTACATATTGTATTTGGAGTACCATGCATTGAATTTTATTTCACCATGCGAAATTTAAACGATTAAGGTGTGGGGGAGGGGAGAGTAGAAAGCTTCAAGTAATGCCCCATCCTTTCAATGCAGTTTACAATCGCACTCAAGACAAGCAATTTGGGGGCGGCGTGGCTGAGTGTTTACTATAAAACGTATTGATAGACAAAATTTCAAAACATTTGCAGCATCTCAAATTCATTACACAACCTGAGCACTGTACCATGTGAGCTGGATTTCAAACAATTAAGGAAAGGACAAGTCATCTCATCTGTAACATGGTGGGCACTGCTATCGTGACGAGATTACTTGGCCAATAGCTGTTTAGTCTAATTTGATTGCCGACATTTACATGCTAATAATAAATTATGTAACTTATTTGATGATAGGAGGCAAATCAATTTGGAAATGCATTGTTTGGGGAAGAGAGAAACCAACAGTTTACCTAGATGATGAGTGACTCAGCTCTGGAAAATGTGTACGTACAAACACCAAGATTGTGATAAATGTTTCGGCCAAGTGAGGCTTTGTTCGTTTCATGAGTACACATGATAGGCGAACTGAAGGAGAAATTGCCTAAACTAAGTAAGATGGGCTCGTTACCATCTGTACTTATTTAAACGGACCGAAAATAAACTGATCGAAAAAAGTGATCGAAAAAATCGTCAGTTTTTTTTCGATCAGTCTAAATAAGTACATATGGTCTACCGCCGCAAGAAGTTGATGCTCCGATCTCGCTCTAAATGCATGAGCATGATCAATGACAAGTTGATTTTTGTCATTTAACAGGTGGGGGGTGATACAATACAAACATTAAAACAACATGAAATAATATCTGATGGTTTGATATTGCGTAACAATGCTTTAGGGTGCAACTTTAGACATGGAGATCGAGCACATACCTTACAAAGTTGGAAGCTTCTCAAGTCGTCATCAGAGCGAAGAAAACAGGAGAAGGTCACTGAATCAGATGATGCCTATGCCATTGAGCTCTCCATCTTCAGGGAGGTAAGCTGGATGTTGTGTTTGTGTATACCATATTGCGATGCATTCTTATGAAGAGTTGCATCTACATAAATTGTTGTATATTTAGTTATATAGCTACCGTAGTTAATTACATTCTCATACGTAAGCACAAAAGTGCAAATATGGTGAAAGCATAATTTGTTATTTTCCTTTAAATTACCATAATTCCTTATATTTGGTTCATCATGGATCATTGGAAATGTGCTTTATTGGAAACCACATCATTTGGAAATTTTCACAATAATTGTGAAAATTTCCAAATGATGTGGTTTCCAATAAAGCACATTTCCAATGATCCATGATGAACCAAATATAAGGAATTATGGTAATTTAAAGGAAAATAACAAATTATGCTTTCACCATATTTGCACTTTTGTGCTTACGTATGTGATTATTTTGAACTCGAAACCACGATGACCCTGGTGAATAACGTTGAGTTGTCGTGCCAGATACAGGACTGCAACGTGATCATGAAGGTAAGAGATCCGATAACAGTATTGGAAAAAAAACATTAATGATCTTTCTTGTGCTATTTCCTCACTTTAAAAATGTCACATACGAACAAAGTTGAAACGGTTCGAACCGAACCATTACTTTTTATTTGGTCGAACCGAACCGAAATTAAAATTTCGGTTCGATCCCCTGGTAATGATAATAGTAATTTCTAATTAATTAGTAATTAAGGATGTCAATTGGGCGGTAATTTGTTTTTCAAATTATATCGAACAACAACAAATCGATATTGAATGGAAAATAAGAACAAATATTTTATGAGAAAAAGTATCTAATGTTATCATTGGTTGCATTTTTCGTCAGTTCTGTAACTCTTTAATGGCTGCTTAATTGTGCTCTCTCTCTCTCTCTCTCTCTCGCTCACTCTACTGTTTTCTCCATCAGTAAGCAAATTATAAGTACCTAGTCGATGTACAGTACACGAATATTTTTCCAAAAAGCATGTTGACAAAAATAGGCTAAATGACAATTCATTCAAACACATGAAAGTTCATATTAATCCTTTCTTTAATCAACTCATCAAATTGTTTCCCAGTACACATTGATTAACAATCGGAATTGATAATCAATAATCATCTTACTTCTCTTATACAAAGTTATATCAAGTAAAAATCACCCAACTTTTCTTTAAAATATATTGCTAGTTACTAGGGGTCTGAAGTTAGTACTTTTGAGGTACAGGTCGGGTTCGGGTAATAAAAATAACTTCGGGTATCAGGTCAGGTTCGGAAACAAAAAAATAAAAATAACTAAAACAAATTTTAAACATAAAAATACGTGGTTTAAGGTGTTTTTTTTTTTTGACAAATTTGCCACCGAAAATTTTCAAACATGACTCATCATGTTTTATTTTTAATGTGCACTTTCTGTCCCAATTACAAACACCTTGTGAGATGTGATGCAACAGGTTGACCAAAAACAACGGTACAAACACAAAATTGATCTTTTTAATTTGTCAATTGTCATACATGGCAGTAAACTCAAAAAATTATTAATGATCCTTTAAGTACGTATCTGATTATGCCCGATTTTGGTAATTGAAACTCGAGTTTCAGGTATATACAACTACCTGAAAGTTTGGGTACCCGCAGACCCCTACTACCAAATTTCAAATGACCATGAAGCAATATCATAATTTACTGATAAAATCTCAAATTGAAACCCTAGATCTACTTATAAAAACCTCTGAAGATTATAACATGAAACAAATAAATTATTATTATGGAAACAAAATAACAAGTACCAGTTCTCCCAAAATTAGATACAGTACAGTATACATATCAACATTTTTGTATGAAATAAATTGGTCAATTTCAAAGTACAGTAGTAAAGTGAGCTGCAAGTAAAGAACGATCGCAGGTAGCAAGAAATTTCCCCGACTCGTTACCCCCACCACTCGGCACGGCTGAGTGCTCACGAGGCGTTCGAATGCGGTGGCCGCATGACCCATTCATCCAGGTGTCATTGTTAAGAAAGCAATTTTTTGATGAAGTTAAAATTTCTCGTTTATTTTCAAATATATGGAATAATCACGTAAAATTAATGTAAAATAAACTTAGTATTTTTAAAATAGCTTGAAAACTGCCGTAATTAGAGCAATCCCATAAAGTTACAACTTGCTCTAATTGCGGCAATTTTCAAGCTATTTTTAAAATACAAAGTTTATTTTACATTAATTTTATGTGCTTATTCCATATATTTGAAAATAAAGAGAAATGATAACATTTGAACTACATTAAAAAATTGCTTTCTTAACAATGACACCTGGATGAATAGGTCATGTGGCCTACCGCATTTCAACGCCTCGCGAGCACTCTCACCCGTGCCAAGTGGAGGTGGTAACGAGGAGGGGAGATTTCTTGCTGCCTGGGATCGTTCTTTACTTGAAGTTCACTTTAGTGTAGTATAAATTACAGCTTGTAACCAAAATCCATTTGTTGTCTTCAGTTATAAACATAACTTTTTTTGCTTAAACAAAAATGATGAGATGACCGATAATCATTAATCATATTACACAAGGCTGAGCTCCCAAAAGACGATACAGCAACATTAGTATTCAGAACATGAGGGTGAGGTTGAGGTCACATAATGTTATAATTCGGCAAACTTCAATATAGCTAAATTGCTAACTCAACCTGCTGAAAAGTTTAACAGCTAAGATATTTTTCAGCTAGGCCTTAAGCTGATTTTTAGCTGTGTATAAGGTGTTTGCCAAATCACATAGCTAACAAGTAGCTCCCACTCATTTCTTGTTTAAATATGTATATATAGGTGTATTATCCAACAACAGAAAAGGTACTACATATACACCCATCAAGGAAAAGTGTGATTAGGGTTGCCAACTATTGAATATGAAAATACGGGAATTTTAAAATTGATTTGAAATGTAGAGGGAAAGAGGACGGCGATGTCCCAGTTGCCGAAGGCCAAATCGCCGCTATCGACGTTAGGTCCCAGAAAATGAGTCTAGGGATTTGATATTAACTTTGCAGGAGTAATTTTCGCATACAGTTAATGTTTAATTTGGGAGGGTAAATTGAATTAATATGTACCTTCTACATTTTGTCAAGCTATTTTGCATCACGTAAAATCTTTATATCCCGTTTTAAGTAATTATAAAATTTTTGACACGAAAGAGAATAAATACCAACAACTTGTAATTTACCTGGTTGATCTGTTTCTATTGTCTAACCATTTATGTACCATCATGTATTATAATGAAACAATTGTCTCAACATAAGACTTAACGTTCAAAATGCTCAAATGCTGAAAACTGTCTACTGTTAGTAGGCGGAAGTTTACGAAATGTGTATTTTAAAACAAACTGAAAATACGGGAAAACTGATTCCCGTGTGGAGTTGATACGGGAAGCGGGAAATCACAGTGGAAAACGGGATTTCCCGGGAAATACGGGAGAGTTGGCAACCCTAAGTGTGATGCAATATCTAAAAGTAATAAATAAAATATGTATAAGTTAGGCAATGACACTATAAATCTTAGGGCAAACAAGAAAAATTGTCCAGATTGTAAATGTAATAAACACGGATTGAAACAAACAAATTTCACTGAAATTAACAAATAGATACATAGTATGTAGATTACCGACATTAAATATAATAGTAAAACTAAAAAGTACAAAATTTGTACTACACTTTATGTATTTGCTTTTTCTTATAGGCACCCTTAAGAAAAGAATTACCTTGTGTCCGAAATGCCCAAAATTCTCCTGCTAAATTTATGAGACAATATTAAAAATGACACAGCACAACAGAAAAACATTTTCCGTAGAACTATAAAATATTAACATGTTTGTATTCTACAGTGAACACAACCAATATTATATAATAATACAAACAAACCAATATTATGTTATCACAGTCCTGAAGGTTCTTAATTATAATACAGTGGTTCTCAACCTTTTTTTTTTAGCCTAGTATCCCTAAAAGGCATCGCAAATTATCACGTACCCCTCCATATTTTTCTTTATTTTGGTATGAGGCTGTGATTAATCAAACGTATTTTAGTCATATTTAGAATAGGAAAGTGTACATATTATATAATCATGAAGCCAATTAGACATACAATTTGAAAACTCGAGTTCGAGCTTTTCTGCGATGCCAGTGCTTCTCTATGACTAATAAAATGTTCCCACTAAACCAAAGAATTACATTTCTTCACAAATGCCATCAATCCGTTGGTTCGTCCAGTCATTGAAGCTCATTGAAGAAGTCATCAGTCAAACGAAAACACACCAGTCCCAACTTAGTTTATTGCGAGTTATGCATTTATTTAACACTTGGAAGGCTTGTTCTGCAGTAGTTTTACCATTCAACGTCTTACATCCTAAGATGTGTTCAGAAATGCCCTTTTGTCCATCATCATTATTAGTTGTGCGTCATTTCACACGTCAGTCGATCAAATCATCGAGTTGTAAGGAAAATTGTTTTTTGAAAATTATTTCTTCACTAACTTGCTGCACTACATCATCTTCTGCCACTTCGAAATTCTTCGTGAAACCGTGTTATTTGAATCGGGTATTTTTTAACTTGGTCCACAGTGTTTTTGCCCAAGACTTTTTATCCCATGAAGCAATTACAATGTTTTTTCAAATTTAGTATTAATATTTTCTCACGTACCCCTAGGGGTACACGTATCACGGGTTGAGAACCACTGTTCTAAACATAGAAATGTATGTATCATCCTTTTATTCAACAAGTTATGCATTTTATAGGTAATAATTGGCACTGAGAGTTTGTTATCAAGAAGTTTCACTGTATTTTGTTAACAGTGTTTAATTCCAGCCTAGGCTAAATTAAATCAAAGTCTAAATTAGTAAAATCCTCAATGTTTAAGGAATCAAAATTATAGCTATTAAACATATCATTAGGAAAAATCAAACTTTCTAGTAGAGATAACCTATTGCCTTCATCTGTGATAACTTCATTGTTGTCCAATAAAACATAATCAGAGGAGGCAAATTCATTGCTGTCAGACACAACATTGGCTTCTGTGGTAAACCCATTGTTGTCAGATACAAGTTGATCAGGTGAGGTACATCTATTGTTATGATGCACAACATTGCCTTCTGTGGTAAACCCATTGTTGTCAGATACAAGTTGATCAGGTGAGGTACATCTATTGTTATGATGCACAACATTGCCTTCTGTGGTAAACCCATTGTTGTCAGATACAAGTTGATCAGGTGAGGTACATCTATTGTTATGATGCACAACATTGCCTTCTGTGGTAAACCCATTGTTGTCAGATACAAGTTGATCAGGTGAGATAGATCTATTGTTATATTGCTCAACATTAATTTGTGTGGTAACCCCATTGTTCTCAGATACACCAAGATCAGGTGAGGCAAACCTATTGTTGTAAAGCACAATATTATCTGGTGCAGTAAATCTATTGTAGCCACCATGATCAGGCGCGATAAACCTATTGTTGTGAAGTACAACATGATTAGATGGTGTAAACCTATTGTTGTCAGATACAACATTGCATTGAGTGGTGAACCTATTATTGACAGGCACAACATGATCAGACGAGATAAACCAATTGCTGCCAGGCACAACATGATCAGATGGCATAAACCAATTATCGTCAGATACAACATTGCATTGAGTGGTGAATCTATTGTTGCCAGGCACGACCTGATCAGACGAAGTAAACCTATTGTCAGATACAACACTGCATTGAATGGTGAACCTATGGCCAGGCACAACATGATCTGATAGCACACACCTATTATTGTCAGATACAACATTGCATTGAGTGGTGACCCTATTGTTGTCAGGTACAACATGACCAGATGGCATAAACCTATTATTGTCAGATACAACACTCCATTGAGTGGTGAACCTATTGTTGCCAGGCACACCATGATCAGACAAAGTAAACCTATTGTCAGATACAACACTGCATTGAATGGTGAACCTATTGCCAGGAACAACATGATCTGATAGCACACACCTATTATTGTCAGATACAACATTGCATTGAGTGGTGACCCTATTGTTGTTAGGTACAACATGACCAGATGGCATAAACCTATTATTGTCAGATACAACACTCCATTGAGTGGTGAACCTATTGTTGCCAGGCACACCATGATCAGACAAAGTAAACCTATTGTCAGATACAACACTGCATTGAATGGTGAACCTGTTTTTGCCAGGCACAACATGATCAGACGAGGTAAACCTATTGTTGCCAGGCACAACATGATTAGATGAGGTCAACCTATTGTTGTCAGATACAACATGATCAGATGGCACAACATGACCCAATGAGTTACGTGCATTGTTGTCAGATACATTACATTGTGTGGTAAACCTGTTGTTGTCACATGTTGTGTTCATGGCAAGTCCATTTCTGTCAGTTACAACTTGATCAGATGAAGTAAACTCATTGTTTTCAGGCAAATTGTTGTCAGGTGTATTAAGCACACTGTTGATGGGCACAAAATTATCTAGTGTCAGCCATTTATTATCAGACACAACAGAACCTTGTGTAGCATGCCCATTGTTGACCAACACAACATTGTCTTGTGTGGTATGCCCATTGTTGACAAGCACATTATTATGTGTAGTATGCTCATTGTTGACGAGCACAACATTGTCTTGTGTGGTATGCCCATTGTTGACAGGCACATTATCGTGTGTAGTATGCCCATTGTTGACAGGCACATTATCGTGTGTAGTATGCCCATTGTTGACAGGCACATTATCATGTGAAGTATGATGCCCATTGTTGACAAGCACATTATCATGTGTAGTATGCCCATTGTTGACAGGCACATTATCATGTGTAGTATGCCCATTGTTGACAGGCACATTATCATGTGTAGTATGCCCATTGTTGACAAGCACAGTATAGTGTGTAGTATGCCCATTGTTGACAGGCACATTATCGTGTGTAGTATGCCCATTGTTGACAAGCACATTATCATGTGTAGTATGCCCATTGTTGACAGGCACATTATCGTGTGTAGTATGCCCGTTGTTGACAAGCACAGTATAGTGTGTAGTATGCCCATTGTTGACAAGCACATTATCATGTGTAGTATGCCCATTGTTGACAGGCACATTATCATGTGTAGTATGCCCGTTGTTGACAAGCACAGTATAGTGTGTAGTATGCCCATTGTTGACAAGCACATTATCATGTGTAGTATGCCCATTGTTGACGGGCACAACATTATCGTGTGTAGTATGCCCATTGTTGACAAGCACATCATCGTGTGTAGTATGCCCATTGTTGATCAACACATTGTCTTGTGTGGTATGCCCATTGTTGACAAGCACATTATTGTGTGTAGTATGCCCATTGTTGACAGGCACATTATCTTGTGTAGTATGCCCATTGTTGACAAGCACATTATCATTTGTAGTATGCCCATTGTTGATCAACACAACATTGTCTTGTGTGGTATGCCCATTGTTGACAAGCACATTATTGTGTGTAGTATGCCCATTGTTGACCAACACAACACTGTCTTGTGTGGTATGCCCATTGTTGATAAGCACATTATTGTGTGTAGTATGCCCATTGTTGACAAGCACATTATCATGTGTAGTATGCCCATTGTTGACAGGCACATTATCTTGTGTAGTATGCCCATTGTTGACAAGCACATTATCATGTGTAGTATGCCCATTGTTGACAAGCACATCATCGTGTGTAGTATGCCCATTGTTGACAAGCACAGTATAGTGTGTAGTATGCCCGTTGTTGACAAGCACAGTATAGTGTGTAGTATGCCTATTGTTGACGGGCACATTATCGTGTGGAGTATGCCCATTGTTGACAAGCACATCATCGTGTGTAGTATGCCCATTGTTGACAGGCACATTATCTTGTGTAGTATGCCCATTGTTGACAAGCACATCATCGTGTGTAGTATGCCCGTTGTTGACAAGCACAGTATAGTGTGTAGTATGCCCGTTGTTGACAAGCACAGTATAGTGTGTAGTATGCCTATTGTTGACGGGCACATTAACGTGTGGAGTATGCCCATTGTTGACAAGCACATCATCGTGTGTAGTATGCCCATTGTTGACAGGCACATTATCTTGTGTAGTATGCCCATTGTTGACAAGCACATCATCGTGTGTAGTATGCCCGTTGTTGACAAGCACAGTATAGTGTGTAGTATGCCTATTGTTGACGGGCACATTATTGTGTGGAGTATGCCCATTGTTGACAGGCACATTGTGTGTAGTATGCCCATTATTGACAAGCACAGTATAGTGTGGAGTATGCCCATTGTTGACCGGCACATTGTGTGTAGTATGCTCATTATTGACAGGCACATTATCTTGTGTAGTATGCCCATTGTTGACAAGCACATTATTGTGTGTAGTATGCCCATTGTTGACAGGCACATTATCTTGTGTAGTATGCCCATTGTTGACAAGCACATCATCGTGTGTAGTATGCCTGTTGTTGACAAGCACAGTATAGTGTGTAGTATGCCTATTGTTGACGGGCACATTATCGTGTGGAGTATGCCCATTGTTGACAGGCACATTGTGTGTAGAATGCCCATTGTTGACGGGCACAACATTGCCTTGTGTAGTATGCCCATTGTTGATGGGCACATTATCTTGTGTTGGATGTGGACCATTGTTGACAGACACTGCAGTACCTTGCCTGGTACGCCCTATGTTGACAGAACTAACAACACCTTGAGTGGCACATCCATTATTGTCAGGCATAACAACACCTTGTGTACCGAATTCATTGTTGTCAGGCAGCTCATTATCTTGAGGGATAAGCAGGTTGTTGACAGATGTCAAAATCTCTTGTATACTAAAGCGATTGGTGAGTGGCATAAAAAAGTCATGTGCACAAGATTGCTCTTTGACTGACACAACATTATGGCATGTAGTTAAGTGATTATTAGCAGGTCCAAGAATAATATCATCACCAGTTGATTGAATATTGACAAGATCAGCATTACCCATGTTATTTGTGAAACACATGTTATCTCCCATGGTGCATCGATGATTGGCAGGTACGTTGTTACCTGTGGTAAATTCCTTACTTCCATGAATATTATCTTGAGTGGTGAATTCCTTACTTCCATGAATATTATCTTGAGTGGTGAATTGATTACTGCCATGAACATTATCTTGTGTGGTGAATTGATCATTAGCACGCACATTATCTTGAGTGGTGAATGTGAATCCACTATTGACAGGCACAATATTATCAGGTGTAGTGAATCTGTTATTGGCAGGCACAATATTAGCAAGTGTAGTGAATCCGTTATTGGCTGCAGGCACAATATTATCAGGTGTAGTGAATCTGTTATTGAAAGGCACAATATTAGCAAGTGTAGTGAATCCATTATTGGCAGGTACACCATTAGCAAGTGTAGTGAATCCGTTATTGGCAGGTACACCATTAGTAAGTGTAGTGAATCCGTTATTGGCAGGTACACCATTAGTAAGTGTAGTGAATCTGTTATTGGCAGGTACACCATTAGCAAGTGTAGTGAATCCGTTATTGTCAGGCACACCATTAGTAAGTGTAGTGAATCCGTTATTGGCAGGTACACCATTAGCAGGTGTAGTGAATCCGTTATTGGCAGGTACACCATTAGTAAGTGTAGTGAATCCGTTATTGGCAGGTACACTATTAGCAAGTGTAGTGAATCCGTTATTGGCAGGCACACTATTAGTAAGTGTAGTGAATCCGTTATTGGCAGACACACCATTAGTAAGTGTAGTGAATCCGTTATTGGCAGGTACACCATTAGCAAGTGTAGTGAATCCGTTATTGGCAGGTACACCATTTATAAGTGTAGTGGATCCGTTATTGGCAGGAACACCATTAGCAAGTGTAGTGAATCCGTTATTGGCAGGCACACCATTAGTAAGTGTAGTGAATCTGTTATTGACAGGCACAATATTAGCAAGTGTAGTGAATCCGTTATTGGCAGGTACACCATTAGTTAGTGTAGTGAATCCGTTATTGGCAGGTACACCATTAGTAAGTGTAGTGAATCCGTTATTGGCAGGTACACCATTAGCAAGTGTAGTGAATCCGTTATTGGCAGGTACACCATTAGTAAGTGTAGTGAATCCGTTATTGGCAGGTACACCATTAGCAAGTGTAGTGAATCCGTTATTGGCAGGTACACCATTAGTAAGTGCGATGAATCCGTTGACAGGTTTGCTATCTTGTGTGGTGAATCCATTGGCAGCCACATTATAACACGTGTTCAATTGACTGTTGTTAGTGACATTTTGTTGGACTAACCAATTGTGAACAAACCTAAGATTATTTTCTGTGGAAAACTGATTGTCGACAAACAGTTCATATTCTGTGTTAGACCCATAGCGATCATCAGGATGCTCATTATTGTCATGTGTGGACATTTGATCACTAACAGCCACAAATTTGTCTTGTGTGGTCATTTGAAAATTCTTATACTGTACGTATTTATTTTTTGTACTAAAACCATTATTAGCAGCCACAATATTACTTTGTACAATTGTAGAATTGTCAATATATACCAAAGTATCAGTATCTTGCATGGTCCTACTCCTACACATATTGTTGATAGGGTCATTATTAGTTTTCATAGTAATAGGCCTACAACGATTGGCCGGCCGATTATAAGCTTTAGTAATAGTACAACTGGTTGGGGTAATCAAACGATTTACAGGTGTCACTAAACAGTGTCGATCAGATTGAACATTTCCAGGTCTTCTGGGTGGAGACACTGGGTGCAATCTTTTTTTTGCAACAAATGTAGGTCTGATGCTCTTTGCAGTGCATACCTTGTCCATTTTACCCTGTTTTTTACCAGTCATCACATTATCTTTCTCAGTTGGTAAGCGTGCTAAAGATATTACTGGATGTGACTGCATTATTTTGGACTCAGATAAGTCTATTGGGGACAACTTCTTCTGCCCAGCATTAGTGCATGGCTGCATATTCTTGTTCGCTGCTAGGTTTCGAGTATGAGACAAACATGAATGTTTTGTTCCTGAAGAGTGCCTTCTTTTATTTCCAATCTTCACCCATTTTACTTTCTCACTAGACTGGCCCGACTTATTTTCTAGTTCTAAGTTGACCAGCTCTTTCATTAAACTATTAGCACAATGGGACGTTTTTGAAGCTAAATCTTCACTTACTTTAACTAGGGATACACTCTCTGCTTTTGTAACAGGGCTAGATTTCTGCGTATTAATAGGTTTGGTTCCCGACATCAAAGTAGATGTAAGCCTACGAGTTTTTTCAGTCTGTTTACCACGCTTGACTTTTCGAAAAGTATCGCTTGGTTTTGCAGTATTGCTGCCAAGTCCCTTTTCACTGTTCTCATTGAGATGATCAAAACATTTTGGGCTATGGATATTTAATGACACTTGTTTCTGAACTCCAGTTTGTTGGCTTTCTATACTTGTTTCTTTATCTGTGTAGGATGTTTCCTTTCGATCTGCTTTAACCACCACATTAAAAACAATATTTGATGTATCGGTTGTTGATACAGATGTCTTAGCATCTTTGATAGAGTCACGAGACTGTTTTCCAACAGATGGTTTCACATGAGCTGTAACAAGTGAATCTGATGCACTATTCGTACACTCTAGCTTTCCCTTTTGATTTTGCTGTTCAAATTTCGTATGTAATTCTTTGCTTTTGTTAAATTTCTGGATGGGACCACATGTTGTGCGTTTGGAATCCACAGAATTGGATATAACACTGTCTGCTGGGATGATCTTTTGACGTGTAGGCCTTCTAGGACTATCGTGAACCCTGAAGAAGAATCGCTTGTTCTTTACTAAACGAGCTCTATAAACTTTTTCTGGCTTTGTAAGTTTTTCAGTCAAGCTCTTTTTAAAACATTTTAATTGTGATTTATGCTGTACTTTCACTCTAGTGTTATTTTTATCCATATATTCTTGAGGCTCAGCTACCTCTAAACTGTCTGCCAAATGTCCACATGCATGTTGTGCAATCAATAAATGGTTGTCCACTTCATCTACAACTCTTATACCTTTCTTAATGTTAGATTCACCAATAGTTTTCTTGCAAACATTGCACATATTCTTTCTATTCTCCTTCAACTTTATTTTGCTTGGTAGGGTTTTACCCACAATCTTTTCCAAAGTGTCAGATTTATTATGAGTTTGGCCATGACTACTTTTCTTAGCGTCCATTTCTATTGTTTTAATTGGTTGAGTTTCAACAACAGATGTGTGCAAAGAGTTAGATTCATGACCTGATTTCTTGATGAAGCAGGACTTATTTTTCTTAGTCTCCTTCATCTGAGTTGAGGATGCATTTCCTTCAGTTTTACATACAATAGTTTCCAAAATGTCAGATTGGCCATCACACGTTTTCTTGAGCCTATTTGTCTTGTTCACCTTCAACTGAGACTTGGTTGGTTCAGTTTTACAAACATTATTCTTCAAAATGTCATATTCATCATGAGTATTTTTCTCAGTAGGCCTACTCATATCTGTTGTTTTAATTGGTTGAGTTTCAACAACAGATGTGTGCAAAGATTCATGAACTGATTTCTTGAGGGAGCTGGGCTTATTTTTCTTAGTCTCCTTTAACTGCGTTTTCCTTGATTCTCTTTTATAAATACTTTTTTCCAAAACGTCAGAATGATCATCACATGTTTTTTTGAGAGAGCTGAACTTATTTGCCATGTTCACCTTCAACTGAGTTTTGGTTTGTTCAGTTTCACATACATTATTCTTCAAAATGTCACATTCATCACTAGTTTCCTTGAGAGGTTGAAGGCCCTTTTCCTTATCCTCCTGCAATTTTATTATGATTGGTTGGGTTTTGATTATCCTTTTTTCCAAAATGTAATCTTTACAAAGAGTCTTCTTGATGGGTTGAGGTCTATTAGCATTTTCTTTAGTCTCCTTTAATGTTGGTTTAGTGTTTTGTGTTTTAAACACACTTTCTTCTAAAATATCAGCTTCATCGTGAGTTTTCTTGAGAGTGAGACGCACATTTTCTTTATTTTCCCTCAACTTAGATTTGAATGGTTGAGTTTTAAATACACTTTTTTCCAAAATGCCAGATTCATCGACTGTTTCCTTGAGGAAGTTGGGCATACTTTGCTCAGTCCCTAACAAAGTTGTTGGGGTTGGTTGGACTTCTACAATATTTGTTTCCAAAATGTTAGATTTATTGCTTTCATTAAAAGAGCTGCACCTATTTTTCTTTAGCTTAGTTTCAATTAATTTGGTTTTATCTTCAATGGTTTCTAAAGCATTACCTTCATATACAGATTTTTTAGGTTGAATTGCCAGTGGGAGATATCTTTCGTTATTGTTATCTAAATTTATTTCGCTGGGCTGGGCTAAATGCAGGCCAGCTCCCTTTTCCAGAATGAAAATACTCTCCAATGTATTGACATTTTTGGACTGAATTTGAGTTTTGGGACAATTAGTCTGAGCTGTGCTGTTAGGTTGGTTTACAACATAAACAGTGAAATGTGATTTCTCTGTGTTCTGTAGAGCGGTGGACACCTGACCTGCTTGTAGTACAGTTGTCATCTCTGTGTCCTGTAGACTGGTAGACATCTGACCTGCTTGTAGTACAGTTGTAATCTCTGTGTCCTGTAGACTGGTAGACATCTGACCTGCTTGTAGTACAGTTGTCATCTCTGTGTCCTGTAGACTGGTACACATCTGACCTGCTTGTAGTACAGTTGTAATCTCTGTGTCCTGTAGACTGGTAGACATCTGACCTGCTTGTAGTACAGTTGTCATCTCTGTGTTCTGTAGACTGGTAGACATCTGACCTGCTTGTAGTACAGTTGTCATCTCTGTGTCCTGTAGACTGGTAGACATCTGACCTGCTTGTAGTACAGTTGTCATCTCTGTGTTCTGTAGACTGGTAGACATCTGACCTGCTTGTAGTACAGTTGTCATCTCTGTGTTCTGTAGACTGGTAGACATCTGACCTGCTTGTAGTACAGTTGTAATCTCCGTGTCCTGTAGACTGGTAGACATCTGACCTGCTTGTAGTACAGTTGTCATCTCTGTGTCCTGTAGACTGGTAGACATCTGACCTGCTTGTAGTACAGTTGTCATCTCTGTGTTCTGTAGACTGGTAGACATCTGACCTGCTTGTAGTACAGTTGTCATCTCTGTGTTCTGTAGACTGGTAGACATCTGACCTGCTTGTAGTACAGTTGTCATCTCTGTGTTCTGTAGACTGGTAGACATCTGACCTGCTTGTAGTACAGTTGTCATCTCTGTGTTCTGTAGACTGGTAGACATCTGACCTGCTTGTAGTACAGTTGTCATCTCTGTGTTCTGTAGACTGGTAGACATCTGACCTGCTTGTAGTACAGTTGTAATCTCTGTGTCCTGTAGACTGGAAGACATCTGACCTGCTTGTAGTACAGTTGTAATCTCTGTGTCCTGTAGACTGGAAGACATCTGACCTGCTTGTAGTACAGTTGTCATCTCTGTGTTCTGTAGACTGGTAGACATCTGACCTGCTTGTAGTACAGTTGTCATCTCTGTGTTCTGTAGACTGGTAGACATATGACCTGCTTGTAGTACAGTTGTCATCTCTGTGTTCTGTAGACTGGTAGACATCTGACCTGCTTGTAGCACAGTTGTCATCTCTGTGTTCTGTAGACTGGTAGACATCTGACCTGCTTGTAGTACAGTTGTCATCTCTGTGTCCTGTAGACTGGTGGACATCTGACCTGCTTGTAGTACAGTTGTCATCTCTGTGTTCTGTAGACTGGTGAACATGTGACCTGCTTGTAGTACAGTTGTCATCTCTGTGTCCTGTAGACTGGTGGACATCTGACCTGCTTGTAGTATAGTTGTCATCTCTGTGTTCTGTAGACTGGTGGACATCTGACCTGCTTGTAGTACAGTTGTCATCTCTGTGTCCTGTAGACTGGTGGACATCTGACCTGCTTGTAGTACAGTTGTCATCTCTGTGTTCTGTAGACTGGTGAACATCTGACCTGCTTGTAGTACAGTTGTCATCTCTGTGTTCTGTAGACTGGTAGACATCTGACCAGCTTGTAGTACAGTTGTCATCTCTGTGTTCTGTAGACTGGTAGACATCTGACCTGCTTGTAGTACAGTTGTCATCTCTGTGTTCTGTAGACTGGTGGACATCTGACCTGCTTGTAGTACAGTTGTCATCTCTGTGTTCTGTAGACTGGTAGACATCTGACCTGCTTGTAGTACAGTTGTCATCTCTGTGTTCTGTAGACTGGTAGACATCTGACCTGCTTGTAGCACAGTTGTCATCTCTGTGTTCTGTAGACTGGTAGACATCTGACCTGCTTGTAGTACAGTTGTCATCTCTGTGTCCTGTAGACTGGTGGACATCTGACCTGCTTGTAGTACAGTTGTCATCTCTGTGTTCTGTAGACTGGTGAACATGTGACCTGCTTGTAGTACAGTTGTCATCTCTGTGTCCTGTAGACTGGTGGACATCTGACCTGCTTGTAGTATAGTTGTCATCTCTGTGTTCTGTAGACTGGTGGACATCTGACCTGCTTGTAGTACAGTTGTCATCTCTGTGTCCTGTAGACTGGTGGACATCTGACCTGCTTGTAGTACAGTTGTCATCTCTGTGTTCTGTAGACTGGTGAACATCTGACCTGCTTGTAGTACAGTTGTCATCTCTGTGTTCTGTAGACTGGTAGACATCTGACCAGCTTGTAGTACAGTTGTCATCTCTGTGTTCTGTAGACTGGTAGACATCTGACCTGCTTGTAGTACAGTTGTCATCTCTGTGTTCTGTAGACTGGTGGACATCTGACCTGCTTGTAGTACAGTTGTCATCTCTGTGTTCTGTAGACTGGTAGACATCTGACCTGCTTGTAGTACAGTTGTCATCTCTGTGTTCTGTAGACTGGTAGACATCTGACCTGCTTGTAGTACAGTTGTCATCTCTGTGTTCTGTAGACTGGTAGACATCTGACCTGCTTGTAGTACAGTTGTCATCTCCGTGTTCTGTAGACTGGTAGATACCTCCATTTCCTGAAGAACAACAGTCATCACTGTGTCATATTAACTACTAGAATTGAGAACCTATGCTCTGCCTAGTATGTAAGTACCGGTACCAGTAAATTTAGTTTAGGATTAGATTAATGTGTCTACCTTGTGAAGTCTGGTACAAGTCTTCAAACCATTGGATGGTTGGTGTCTCATGGAAAAGGTTCACGTGCTCACATGTCCATGGAATTCTGTATTTCTTTTCGTATGTGGATCATTTGGCCCAATCTGCAAACTTTCCGGATCTGTGTGTCTGCAACAGCCCAATAGTGAAATCAATTAATCTTAATCATATTAACAGAGACCTGATACTTATGCATTTGCACATTTCAATAGGCCTATACACTATGTGCATCTGCATGGTATTGTTATGCAAGCATCTCCATTCCACTTTTATGACACTCATTCTTCTTCTTTAATGTCTCGCGATAGTGGCGGAAAGGAGAGTCAAATCAAGTTGAAATTAGGACCATCCGGCATCCACAAGTCTCGATGTGGATTGAACGCCATTAGTTTTTTCTTTGGAAAAATTGGTTGAGAAGTTACTTATGGCATATTCGATTGGCCTGCTGTCAGTGCACACTCCATGCGTGCAACTTACTCGCACTGCCCTCGGTTAGTGCACTTCCCAACTGAATGCAGTGGTGCAACATTGCACTGTGGCCTGAAGCCAGTGCACTGTAGTGCAACACACTTCTAGTGCATACTCCCAATCGAATACGAATAGGCGCACAGAGTGCAAATGGAAAATGCCAATTGAATGCGCTGCGCGCACTCAGTTCATACAGAGTGCATGAAAGTGCAGCCAATCGAATACACTATTAGTTACTTTAATTTTTGTTTTTAAACAAACTGGCAGCAAAATATGAATTAGACATTGAAATGTTTGTGCTGTCACAATTATGATAATTTCAAATCGATCCGATAAGTAGGCCTACTTTGGATGGAAAGTGATAAAAGTGATCTAATGAAAGCCAGAGCTGTATTAAAGTAAATTTTAAAGGCAGCCCGAGAGAACATTTACAACAGCCTTGGGCTCTCGTTCATTTCCAACACTCATTAGGTGTAAATTGACCTTGCAGAGACTAGGCCTACATATAGGGTAGGCCTACATTCCGAAACCTCCTGAAAATGATGGGGTTCCAGCATCAGCTAGCACGTCCGAGCGTCACATTTTGTCAAGTGTTTCGGAACGCCTACAGGCGAAAAGATGGAGGAAATGCGCGCTAAAAATTTTTAATGAAATTAAAAAAACAATATTCTAATCGTTTCCCAATAGTAACAAATACGACATGACAGGTAATAAAATCCTGCAACGCGTGGTATAAATAACGGTCAAATGATATAATTCCTGACACTTTGACGAGCTTTTAAATTATTGCATTTATGGATTTTATTTATGGATTAAAAATGTAGGGTCTAGGAAATATGGTTTTACAGTTCAAAATAAAATGTATGCATGCTAACCTTCTTTGTACGTGCCCCCATTTCCTCCCTGCTAGAGGGTTGAAGATAATCACATTCCACCACATTTTTCTCTTGTGCCACACCCTTCTTTCCACGACCTCCCAACAATCTCTTCTTCTTTTCCTAGGTCTTCCCCTAAATCTTCTTGTTTCCATCCTCATTTTGTACACACTTTAGACCACAGTCTCTCTTTCTCCATACATTTCACATCATCAAATCAATCTAAGCTTCTATGATCCATTCAACCAGTTAACTTCTCCAATCCCAAAACTTCTCTGATGACTGTGTGTTAAAGCTACTTTGTAATGCATTACAGAACACCTTGAGCATGACTTGAGATTCATCATCATTCATCATTATCCATCGCCATTTCCTGCTTTTAGCAGGTGGGTTTCACAACCAAATTTTTCCACCTCTTCCTATCTTCCCACAATCGTACTTCCTCTACTTGCTTCCAGTTTATTTATTCAGTTTTAAAGTGAATATTAATTCATAGTATATTACTGTTGATGAATGCATAAACCATTTGGGGTTTTGCCTTTTTATGTACACAAACCTTGCATTATAATATTATATTTTAAAAAAGAAACAAGGGAGCTCAATCGCATGATTGATAATAATCAGTAAAAATACTCAGTAATAATTTATTTGTATACTATGTTTGGTTGAACACACGGCTTTCATTGTGTTGTGCTTTGGACAGAAAGTCGGTCCATATTTTAAAAAGCCACTAACAGTAAAAGACAATCCCTGCTCTATACACGGCTCTCGGCTGCTCTATACATGTACTCTCTGCACCCACTAGGGCTGGGAGAATGCGTTTAATTTTGTTAACGTTTAGTATCCCTAAATTTTCGCATTTAAACGTAACATCTGTCCAGTTCACAAAACGATAAAAGAATCAAGTTCTAATTTTCACACATTAATCAACGAAATAGCACAGATCTTTTATATCCCAACTGTCCAGGACCACTATTTTGATTCCACACAACAAACTATGTCTCGTCGTCTGGTCTGGCTCGAACTAGCCGCCCCCTCCCCCTCACCCCAATAGTCCGACCTTGAAAAGTATGTCATCCATTCATGTGACAATCATCGGTGGCCTGTTACCGTCTCTCGTGGACACATGGCTGGTGGGCCGCGGTTTGTGTTGAGCGGGTCGTGGTGTGAGGGGAGGGAGAGCGTTCGGGTTGAGATTATTGAGAATGCAACAACGAACCGTCTTTGTTTGCTTGTTGAGTCAGGCAAATGAAAATAAAACAACAGTTCACAGATGGATATTTATCACGTTCACAAAATAATATCTTATCTTTGTTACTGTGTATTTCCAAATCCCAACCACTATAATAATTTGCGCGTTTGGGTTGGTCGTGTCGTGTTACGTGTACGCGCCGACGCGGTGTTGTGCGTGGGGGAGGGGGGGGCATCTTATTACTCACCATGAAATTGTCCAACTGTCTACAGTTATTTGGACCCCACACACTAAGAAATGCCTCGTTGCTCGTCGCCCGGTCCCTGAACTCGCCCCATCGGAAAAATCTGCGAGTTTGGGTTTTTGGGGAGGGGGATTGGTCAGGAGAGTATAGAATGACGGTTAAAAGTGTATGAATATTTGTACGTGCGTATATTTTCGCGCGGGCGTTCAAACGTTTAAGCGACTCAGCCCTAGCACCCACCCACTCTCAGAATAAAGCGAGTGATCGCTGACTGCAAGGTGACAATATCTGGCAACCTGGCACCCACCAGAGTTGGCCCACTCTATAAAATCACCGCCTGTCCTGGTTGGTGTCCACTATGTCAGAAGTCAAGTTGGTCAATTGAGCTGAGCCACGTATCAACATGGTTAATACGCTACAATGATGGTGCCTACTCCCAAATTCAAATCACTCATGCTATGACCCATAGACAAACTAGAGCACCAGAAATGAAATATCTATGTAGGTAGCCTATAATTAAAAGATGTCAACTCTTAAAATGCATTATCAATTATCATATTAAGTATGATCCCTTCCCCCAACAATTAATAAATGCATTCACCCACTCCCACTACCTACAAACTTGTAAAGGCCTATAATAAAATGTAAATGTGTCTACTTAGCTAGGTAGGATTCAAAAACTGTTTCCTGTGCATATTCAAACAAGTCAGCCAATGTTGTTAACATCATAAAGCTATACCATAGGCAAATGGGCAAAGAATGTTGCATTTTTGGGGACAAATTTATTTTGCAGAACCTAATTTTAGCAACAATCGATGATCGATATGGTCGCTCACTCTGTTACATGTAACATTTCGATGTATTCTAGATCTAAAGCTGGGGCAAAATTGGATATGCATATAGGCCTATAGCAATTACGTGAGCAAGGAAGGAAATGATGCATTTACCATAGGAATAGCTACTTCTCCTCTATAATCAACTACCTAATCCAGAAAAGTAACTGAACCGGTTAGGATAAGAGCTGTGTGTCCTACTACCGCAGTCGGAATCCAGACCGCAAAGGGTAGAAAATTCGACTACCAAAATATATTACTGGGCCAGTATTACAAGCAGCTAATTATAAGAAATTTAGTAGTAGGAATGACTTCGAGTACCTGGAAACCGGATTGGATCCAGTTCTATCGAGATCCGGATGTGATTTTTTTAACCGGTTAATTTTGATGTATAAAAGTTGCGTGTAAAATATTGATAGGCAGTTGCACATTAGGGATGACGAAACCTACTTTTTTACGACCCGGGTAACCTTTCACAATACCCGCGTGCTTCACAATTTTAGCGTGCTTCAGAGCGATGCACAACTCATTAAAAATTGCTGTTTAGACAAAAATTTAACGGAACAGGCGAATATAACTCCGGCTGCTGAGGCTCTGCCCCAGACCCTAATGTACCAGCGTGAGTTAGATTTTTTACATTCACGTTAAACTCGTAACAATTTTTGGAGGATTGCCTGACAAAAAATCTTATTCTTCTGGACCGCGATGAAACTTTTTGGGAGCATCCGGATGCCACTAGAAATAACTTACCAACCCCAATACAAAATTAAGCCTAGATCAGCAATTAATTTTTGCTTCAGAACCTAAACCTAGTTCTTCAACCATCATATTTTGTTATTTGTCCTCGCCTACGGTACGCTGGCTATTAGGTGTTAAAAACATTTGTGGACTCCTGAATATGGGGTTACGAGTTGGAGACGGGATCATGTTTTAAGATAAGATATGCTTACACATTATACACGACCCAAGATTACTTTACACCTGCTTTCGTCACATCCGGGGCAGGCATAGCCAACCGGCGAACCACCGAGACACACCAGCGCCAATACCGATCGCTGATTGGCTACGAACCAGTCGCCTGTGACGAAAGCATGTGTAAGGTAGTCTTGGGACAACTGTACATACTTATTGAAGGAAATTGGGCAGCCCTACTTTACAAACATTCCCGTTACAGTCATTAGGAAAAATATACTCTAGCAACGTGAATGGCATTGCATGTGCATCACTCAGTGGTAAGATAATGTGAAAAACAAGTTTAACAAGGCTTAGATATTTTAATCTAGTTTCACTTCTTATAGCTGCTGTGGCAGTTATCATTACTGGGGTTGACTAGGCCTCGAGAAGCCCTATCCCACCGACCGACCTGTAAGGCATGCGATTCGCTTTGTTGAAAGAGATGGTTGAAAATACATTGCAGGGAATGGCCCTACCTGATTTAGCAATCTCATATGATTTTTGTATCAAACTCCTACGGCCTACAAGTTATGCTGAATTCCAAACAGTTATTTAAACCAAGGCTGTGAGTGGGTACACTAGTACACTAAATAGCCTGTATAGCCTAGGCCTACTCCTACACCCCCCCCCCCCCCCCCCCCGTTCTTGTGTTATCTCTCATACTACTTTTCATTGTATAGACACTTGACACTGACAGTAGGTCTGTCCTGTATACCTATGAAGAACAAACCTAGGCCTAGCCCTAGGCATGCTATCGTGGGCTAGGGGCCTAGGCCGAGGCCCTAGATCAAAACCTAGAGCCTCCCTCGCAAAATATTTGACACCTTGGCCCTTAATCAATGACGTCTTCATATCTCTATTTCTTATGTTGGTTAACATAAAAATTCAGCTTATTTTTGCTAATTTCAAGTATTTTTAAATCCTTTTCTCGCAAGTCACGGCACGCACAGTCAATGCTCAGGTTTGTGGAGTGGGCGTGTTTTGCATTTGCACATAGCCAACAATTGAAAAAAATAATCAAAATGGTAACATTATTTTACATTTGAGTCAGTACTGCATAAAAGTACGTGGGATTATTTCAATAACTGTGAATCACAATGAATATTAATAAAATGTAGCACACAAATGATACTTGTTATCATATTTTCCTGATTGAAAATTATAGTGATGCATTAGTGATGACACAGTGATGATTAGCGTTGGGTAGTTCGGTACACTGGAAAACGTTCCAAGTTCTCTACTCCTTGATTGGTCGTCATGTCACGTGGTAAGATCTACTCAAATCTATTGGCGGTAGATGTCCCGCCAAATTACACATGCCACACAGTGAAAATATCAGAGTAGGATAACCCAAATTTTGTTATGTATTTATTATTTAATAACAAGTTGAATAGACCAAACATTCTACCATTATTTTTTTAGATAGAGATGGACACAACATGAGCGTCAATGTAAGTCATTTTAGGGCTGGACCTAGGCCTAAATTAAACCTCGGAATTGAGACATGGTCCCTAGGCCTAGGCCTAGGCCCTAATACGACGGTAATATGAGGTGTCCCTAAGCGGCGGGTGAAAAAAACAAGCATTACCAAACATAAAAGACTAGGACCAGACATATTATTGTAACCCTTCTGAATCCAAATTGAGTGCTTTAGCGTAAAACCACCAATGTCAAGATCCACTAAAGTCTAGCCTAGGCCTAGGCCTAGGTCATTCATTCCATTATTTATTTATTTATTTATGTATTTATTTTAGGCGTAGGCCTAGGGCCTAGGCCTAGGCCAAGGCCAAGGGAGACCACCAAAAGTTTGCATTCATTATTAATCACAAATATGATAATACCGGTACATCAAAGCGTAGGGCTAGACCACAGGTATATTACTTTAGTCAACCCTTTAGGCCCACAGGACAAGAGCCGGCCTAGCGCGTAGCCTAGGCCTAGCCTATAGGCCGGGAGTAGACCTGTTTCCCATATTAGGCCTAGGGGCCTAACAGCTAATGATTTTCAGCCATTAGCCACTGGACAAATTAACTTGGTCTGCGATAAAAAGCTTTTTATAATAAACTAGAAGCTATGCCTGGATGTACTCACAAAATTTAGAGAGCGTATACTCGAAGAGATGCCTCTCAATAGTCAGCTCACTTTAATAACTAAATTGTTCACAGAATACTTTACAGCAATACCGCAAAGAAACGGCAATCCTTCAATAACGATACTTCCGTTACACAAGAAAAGCGTCATCTACAAGATGCAGCATCCCATCACCCCCCACCACTTCTCCTACAGCATCCCAAAATTCAAAAATTAGAATCTTCAATCCAGACAAAAAACACAGATTTTAATAATGTACCGCATTTTTATTGTATTTAACGATGAGAAAATAAACTAAAATACTTAATTCATTTATTATTTAGCGTAAAAATGCCAGCTTTTTAGCTAAAACGTGGATTATACAGTAATTACAAAATTAAATAAACTGATAAAAAGGAAAGAAAGATTGTATCTCTATCTCACTCTCTTCCGCTAGATGATGCTACCCCCACCCGTGTTTTCCCCTCCGTCGCGTTGCACCCACGCCGACGCTATCTGCATTAGAGATCAAACATTGAGATAAAGATGCAAAGACGCCATTACAAAGATGCTTCACAAAAATAAGAAGGTTTTTGGTTTTATACGACATAACTTTCACGAAACACCAATAGGTTGCACTGGGTGTCTTTGTACCACAGACATATCGAAGCACTCAATAAATTCAAAGTTGTTCTGAATCGGCCTTGTTGATTCTGGCATTTGTCCGCAGGTGTTCGCACTGTCCAATCACTGATTCATATGTTTCCTATTTGAAATATCGATCTTTGATTGGTTATCGCTCACTCGTCGATGGTGTTCGAAACCTACAGGGTTGGTTTAGTCACTTTAAATTAAAGTCCCCCACTGCAAATCAGTTTAATTACTGAGTGGGTAGACTCTAAATGTTAATTTATTTATTTATTTTTTATTTATGACGTTTAGGATATACAATAATAATAATACAGCAACAACATCGATGACGAGCTCATTACTCATACCTACATACTTCATATCATACTCACGATCACACTGATACTTACCTGGCGTAGGGGTTACCGTGATCAACAAGGCGGTGACTCTGGCCAATTAAACTGCCCTCTCGATTGCAATATATCGAGGAGCAATTAACCAAACAGCTTTGGGATCCGCCTGTTCTGAGTGGTTCGAACGCAAGATTACTCTCAGACAGGAATCCAATAAGCAGAAGAACAGAAGATTAAGGGGCCTCACCCCGTGTCCTTTTCCTTCAAGTTTTAACTTCTTCCCCTTCCTCCCTTATCCTTCTCCTCCCTTCCTCCCTTCCCCTTTCTCCCCTTATCACCAACGCGATTGCGGAAATTCCCCCGCGATCGTGACGGTGTTGGGTCTTACACCCTCCCTCCCTTCCCTTATCCCGCTCAACCAAAGCGACCGCGGAAGGGTTCTGTCCCCCGCGCTAGTGGCGGTGTCGGGTCTTACACCCTCCCTCCCTTCCCTTATCCCGCTCACCAACGCGACCGCGGAAGGGTTCTGTCCCCCGCGCTAGTGGCGGTGTCGGGTGTTTAACCCTCTCCCTTCCTCACCCCCTCCCTCCCCTCCCAGATAGTAAAACTATCACATCCATAACAATGGTTTTCCCGCCGTTTCACCCGAAGGCCACGCCCGCCGCTGGTCTTCCCCAATTCTTGCCTCATAAGAGGTCTACAATTTATAAACATTCTCAACCTGGTACCTCCACCGGGATGCTACCCCCGATAATCCCGCCCCTTATGGCAGCTACAACATCTAAACCACGCACTCCTGAACCACCTCCAGTGTGGACTAAGATCCCACTGAAGGTGAAGGAGCCGCGAAAGGGCCGTTACTCCTTCCCTATTATTTCAACTGACGCAGGAGTCCCTCCATCAGCTCCACTACCCGATCAACCAGTCCCAGACAGGCCAGTAACGCCCACCGCAAATAGGTTTCTGGCCCTAGATGTCGACTGCGACATCATGTCGGACGACGACAACTCCCTGGTCATAGACTCCGGCGCTGAAAGCGAGATGGAGCTATGCCAGTCTCAACCCTCGACCAGCAAAACGGTGCGTCCGAAACGTCGCCGGACCCACTCGCTCTCCCCCGACTCAGACGCGTCTTCTGTCCGCTCTACCGCATCCAGGCCACCGAAACTCCATGCACAACGTGCAAGTCCCAGCTCCGTAATACATAAGCCGGTAGCTACGCATCCCCCAGCAACTTCCTCGGACCAAGCTAACCCTGGGACTGCCAATCAGCACCCCTCCGACTCGAAACCCCCGCCCATCCTCTTATACAACATCGAAAACTATTCCTCTTTGGTCACCCTATTGGCCAAGGCCACCAAAGGGGCATATACCATCTCGGCCACAGCGGAAGCCTTCCGCATTAAACCCAATCTCCGTCAAACCTATGACGAGATTTTCCAATATTTACGGGGCAATAAACTCCTCTTTCACACTTTCCCGACCGTCGAACAGAGACAGAAACGTCTCGTAATTCGCGGTCTTTCCTCCTCTGTGCCAGTCGAGGACATAAAACTTGATCTAACGGAGCAGGGCGTCAATATCGTTGACCTCCGTCAAATCCTGCATAATGGCGACTCTCCGTCCACTCGTCGACCCATGCCCTTGTTTGTTGCCACCGTCTCTCTCTTTGACACCGGCGTCCCCCTTCATACAGTCACCATCATCTGCCACCACAAAGTGACATTTGAACGTTACCGTGGCCAATCAGGTCCACGGCAATGCTTCAATTGCCAACAATTTGGCCATTCATCGGCCTTCTGCCATCTTCCGCCGGCGTGCTTTAAATGCGCCCAGGCCCACAAGTCAACGCATTGCCCCAAATCCCCCGACTCACCCGCCACTTGCGTCAACTGCAAACAAGCCCACCCAGCCTCGTACCGTAAATGCAAGGCATATCTTGATGCATGTGATGCCCGAGCACAGAGCAACCAAAACCAGCCAGGCCGTCCGGTAACAAACCGCCGCCAAAAGCAACCACCTCCGCCGACTGTAGCTTCACAACAGCGTGCTAGCTTCCCCACAGCCACCTTCAGTGCCGCATTTCCCCCACTAGTCTCGTACGCACAAGCTGTTCAGGCCTCGACACCACAACAGTCTCCACCTGACCTAACTGATGTACCACTCACCAGTCCGTCACAGTCTTCTCAACCCCATGGCCCAGTTCCCGCCCCACGGCGTCCACGTGGCCATGTACCACCTTCACAACCGCCGCCTCCACTGCTGCCGCCTCCACTTGCTCCCCAAGGTCGTAACCCGGCCTGGACCATCATCGGCCAAATAGCCGATGCCCTCATCGCCTATTCCAGCGACCCCATCATTTCCACCCTAGCTACCCTTCTTAAAACACTCATCTCTGCACCCAACAATGGCTAAGCTGGAATTGAAATTACTGGCGTGGAACGCCAATGGAGGAGTTCGTCGCAAAACGGCAGAACTCATCCACCTAGTTCATCAACTTTCCATAGACATCATTCTCATCAACGAAACTCATCTTCTCCCTTCTGACAACTGGTCTATTCCTGGCTTCCAAATTCTCCGTAACGATCGACTGACAGCGTCTAAACGTACGAGAGGGGGTGGTACTGCCATTCTCTCTCGCTCTACAGCCGCCGTCGTTCAAGAACCTACCCCCCTTCTTTCTGCGGTCGAAGCCACTATCGCAATTGTGAAAACGGCTGCTGGCCCGATGCGATGCATCGCAGCATACTCGCCCCCAAATAAACATTTCACTGGCACCGACTTTAATTCCCTCTTCACTTCACAAATGCCGACTGTTCTGGCGGGTGACTTAAATGCCAAACACCATCTTTGGAATTCGGCTGTCAACAACACGCGGGGACTTGCTCTTCTTCGTTTCATCACGTCTACCAACCTTAGACTCAATGTCACTGGGCCTGTCGAACCAACATACTACCACTATCGGGACACTACCCCTCCTGATGTGCTAGACATTGCCATTATTCGGAACATCCACACATCTTACGATATTTCGACAGTCCAGGCACTCACATCCGACCATAATCCGATCCTCATAAATATTGGTAACAAAATCAATTACCAACCACCTACCCCCCGGTTCTCATACGGAAAAGCCGACTGGCAGCGCTTCCGTAATCATATTCATAACCGCCTCACTGCCCTCCCAGTTCCACTTCTCGACTCATCTTCAGCTATCGATACGTCGATCTCCTTCCTATCGGCTCTTATCCGTCAGGCAGCTAATGTTGCAATCCCCAAATACACACCGTCGCCCTCAACACATCTGTCTTTACCACCTGCCCTTCGTGCATGTGTGCGACAGAAAAATCGAGCCCGTCGGCGCTGGCAAGCGTTCCGAACGCCAGACTGCAAGGCCGAATACGACAGACTGCAACGTGCACTTGACCGCGATATTGCCGACCACTTGTCATCGCAGTGGGAGGCAAAACTCTCCACCCTCTCATACCACGACAACTCCATCTGGCGGATGGCCAAGACGCTACAGAAGTCGAAAGCACCCAATCCTCCGATCCTCACACCTGCAGGCTGGGCACTTAGTAGCCCGGACAAAGCCGAGGCAATCTCGCGCAGTCTGGAGATGGCCTTTATCCCAAATCCACCAGTTCCTGGCGAACCAGATTTGGATAGGTTAATGAAAATCTACTTTTCGAAAACTGTGTGCCCGGAACCCCCACCAGAGTACAATTTACAGCCCTTTGAACTACGTACCATCTTTTCCAAATTAAACCCCCGTAAAGCCCCTGGTCCCGACGGTATAGGAGCGGTGCTCATTCGACAACTTCCCGGGTCAGCTGTGGCAGTCCTCTTCCATATTTATGAACGGTGCCTCACTACGTCATATTTCCCAAAAAATTGGAAAATGGCCAAAATCATCTCAATCTTAAAACCCGGGAAACCGCCGTCAGACCCGTCCAGCTACAGACCAATCAGTCTTCTCAATGTCATGGCCAAAATGCTTGAGTCTCTGGTCCTAACTCGCATCAAGCGCCATTTATCCGAAAACACCATTATCCCCCAGTATCAATTTGGTTTCGTAGCAAACACCTCTACGGAACATCAACTTTTACGTCTCACAAATCGCATCACCCATGGTTTCAATAACAAGAAAGTCACAGCCGTTGCTTTCCTCGACATTGCCAAAGCTTTCGACTCAGTCTGGCATGCTGGCTTGTTATTGAAACTAGCCCGGTACAAATTCCCCCTGCATATCATTCACTTTCTCCAATCATTCCTCCACAAAAGAAGTTTTCGGGCATCCTGGCTGGGGTCACTGTCTTCACCACGAAAAATACGCGCAGGAGTACCTCAGGGATCAGTACTCAGTCCAACTCTATTTAATATTTACACGGCGGACATGCCAGAAATGCCCAAAGGTGTTGATGTGCATCTCTTTGCAGATGATGACGCCATTGCTGCCACCTCCCGCTCCGCGGAGCTTGCTGTAAAACACCTCCAAGCTGGTCTCGACTTAATATCTCCATGGTATGCCAAATGGCGTTTTAAACTCAACGTTGGCAAAACTTCAGCTACCATGTTTACCACTGGTCGTGCCCTCAAACAATTTCCCCTCTTTCTGGACGGTGTCCCGATCGAATGGTCCAAGACCAATCTGTACCTTGGTGCACTTCTAGACCGCCATCTTAGCTGGAACCATCATGTTACCAAAGTAATGCAAAAGAGTCGTAACAAAATGTTTGCTCTTCAGTCAATACTGAGGTCTCCAGTTATTGCAGAGAAAGACCGTCTTCGGATCTACACGACCGTTATCCGTCCCACATTTCTATATGCCGCTCCCATATGGGGCACCACATCATATACTAATTTTCTAAAATTACAGCGCCTCCAAAATACTGTCCTCCGAGTGGTGATGCACCTCCCTAAATACACCCCAATCGTTCCGCTCCACACTTCTCTGGATCTACCTTTGGTAGACAAGTTGGTTCAGGATCGATCCCTCAAATTCTTTAACTCTTTATCACGGCACCCAAACCCTCTCGTGAGGTCACAGTTGGACTTTATGCCCAACCCTCATGATAGATATCTCCGTCCAGTCGCAAGCATAAACACCCTTGAATTCAGGCCTCCCAACCCACAGGCATGTGGACGCCACCGCAATATTCGCCTTCCCCTCTTTGCCAAGAAAAGACGGGTGAGGTAGTACCTCTATTCATTCCCATCAGGACCCTTCCTGAACTTACCTATTTATTCCTAGTAGTTGTAAACCCAACCTCTTCTATTAATTTCATACTAATATCACTCTAAATTCTTTCTGCCTTCGGGCCATTTCATTCTTTTTCCAAACGTTCTGCCTTCAGCAACAAAACCATCACATCTGTATTCTAATCATACTTCTCTTAAGGACACTGTCCGGTCGAGATTGTCAAGCAAAAGGAAACTGTACCTTATTGCCTCCATCCAAAGCTCCAAAAATAATAATACAGGTCACAAGCACACATACTTACCTGGCGTAGGGGTTACCGTGATCAACAAGGCGGTGACTCTGGCCAATTAAACTGCCCTCTCGATTGCAATATATCGAGGAGCAATTAACCAAACAGCTTTGGGATCCGCCTGTTCTGAGTGGTTCGAACGCAAGATTACTCTCAGACAGGAATCCAATAAGCAGAAGAACAGAAGAATAAGGGGCCTCACCCCGTGTCCTATTCCTTCACGTTTAACTTCTTCCCCTTCCTCCCTTATCCTTCTCCTCCCTTCCTCCCTTCCCCTTTCTCCCCTTATCACCAACGCGATTGCGGAAATTCCCCCGCGATCGTGACGGTGCTGGGTCTTACACCCTCCCACCCTTCCCTTATCCCGCTCACCAACGCGACCGCGGAAGGGTTCTGTCCCCCGCGCTAGTGGCGGTGTCGGGTGTTTAACCCTCTCCCTTCCCCTTCCTCACCCCCTCCCTCCCCTCCCAGATAGTAAAACTATCACATCCTTGCCATGGTTTTCCCGCCATTTCACCCGAAGGCCACGCCCGCCGCTGGTCTTCCCCAATTCTTGCCTCATAAGAGGGCCACAACTAAACATTCTCAACCTGGTACCTCCACCGGGATGCTACCCCCGATAATCCCGCCCCTTATGGCAGCTACAACATCTAAACCACGCACTCCTGAACCACCTCCAGTGTGGACTAAGATCCCACTGAAGGTGAAGGAGCCGCGAAAGGGCCGTTACTCCTTCCCTATTATTTCAACTGACGCAGGAGTCCCTCCATCAGCTCCACTACCCGATCAACCAGTCCCAGACAGGCCAGTAACGCCCACCGCAAATAGGTTTCTGGCCCTCGATGTCGACTGCGACATCATGTCGGACGACGACAACTCCCTGGTCATAGACTCCGCCGCTGAAAGCGAGATGGAGCTATGCCAGTCTCAACCCTCGACCAGCCGAACAGTGCGTCCGAAACGTCGCCGGACCCACTCGCTTTCCCCCGAATCAGACGCGTCTTCTGTCCGTTCTACTGCATCCAGGCCACCGAAACTCCATGCACAACGTGCCACTCCCAGCTCCGGAATCCACAAACCGGTAGCTCAGCATCCCCCAGCCACTCACTCGGACCAAGCAAACCCCGGGACTGCAACTCAGCACTCCTCCGACTCGAAACCCCCGCCCATCCTCTTATACAATATCGAGAACTATTCCTCTTTGGTCACCCTATTGGCCAAGGCCACCAAAGGGGCATATACCATCTCGGCCACAGCGGAAGCCTTCCGCATTAAACTCAATCTCCGACAAACCTATGACGAGATTTTCCAATATTTACGGGGCAATAAACTCCTCTTTCACACTTTCCCGACCGTCGAACAGAGACAGAAACGTCTCGTAATTCGCGGTCTTTCCTCCTCTGTGCCAGTCGAGGACATAAAACTTGATTTGACGGAGCAAGGCGTCAATATAGTTGACCTCCGTCAAATCCTGCATAATGGCGACTCTCCGTCCACTCGCCGACCCATGCCCTTGTTTGTTGCCACCGTCTCCCTATTTGACACCGGCGTCCCCCTTCATACAGTCACCATCATCTGCCACCACAAAGTGACATTTGAACGTTACCGTGGCCAATCAGGTCCACGGCAATGCTTCAATTGCCAACAATTTGGCCATTCATCGGCCTTCTGCCATCTTCCGCCGGCGTGCTTTAAATGCGCCCAGGCCCACAAGTCAGCGCATTGCCCCAAATCCCCCGACTCACCCGCCACTTGCGTCAACTGCAAACAAGACCACCCAGCCTCGTACCGGAAATGCAAGGCATATCTTGACGCCTGTAATGCCCGAGCACAGAGCAACCAAAGTCAACCAGGCCGTCCGGTAACAAACCGCCGCCAAAAGCAACCACCTCCTCCGCCTGCAGCTTCCCAACAGCGTGCTAGCTTCCCCACAGCCACCTTCAGTGCCAAATTTCCCCCACTAGTCTCGTACGCGCAAGCTGTCCAGGCCTCGACACCACAACAGACTCCGCCTGACCTAACTGTTGTACCACACACCAGTCCGTCACAGTCTTCTCAACCCCATGGCCCAGTTCCCGCCCCACGGCGTCCACGTGGCCATGTACCACCTTCACAACCGCCGCCTCCACTGCTGCCGCCTCCACTTGCTCCCCAAGGTCGTAACCCGGCCTGGAATATCATCGGCCAAATAGCCGATGCCCTCATCGCCTATTCCAGCGACCCCATCATTTCAACCCTAGCTACCCTTCTTAAAACACTCATCTCTGCACCCATCAATGGCTAAGCTGGAATTGAAATTACTGGCGTGGAACGCCAATGGAGGAGTTCGTCGCAAAACGGCAGAACTCATCCACCTAGTTCATCAACTTTCCATAGACATAATTCTCATCAACGGAACTCATCTTCTCCCTTCTGACAACTGGTCTATTCCTGGCTTCCAAATTCTCCGTAACGATCGACTGACAGCGTCTAAACGTACGAGAGGGGGTGGTACTGCCATTCTCTCTCGCTCTACAGCCGCCGTCGTTCAAGAACCTACCCCCCTTCTTTCTGCGGTCGAAGCCACTATCGCAATTGTGAAAACGGCTGCTGGCCCGATGCGATGCATCGCAGCATACTCGCCCCCAAATAAACACTTCAGTGGCCCCGACTTTATTTCCCTCTTCACTTCACAAATGCCGACTGTTCTGGCGGGTGACTTAAATGCCAAACACCATCTTTGGAATTCGGCTGTCAATAACACGCGGGGACTTGCTCTTCTTCGTTTCATCACGTCTACCAACCTTAGACTCAATGTCACTGGGCCTGTCGAACCAACATACTACCACTATCGGGACACTACCCCTCCTGATGTGCTAGACATTGCTATTATTCGGAACATCCACACATCTTACGATATTTCGACAGTCCAGGCACTCACATCCGACCATAATCCGATCCTCATAAATATTGGTAACAAAATCAATTACCAACCACCTACCCCCCGGTTCTCATACGGCAAAGCCGACTGGCAGCGCTTCCGTAACTATATTCATAACCGCCTCACTGCCCTCCCACTTCCACTTCTCGACTCATCTTCAGCTATCGATACGTCGATCTCCTTCCTATCGGCTCTTATCCGTCAGGCAGCTAATGTTGCAATCCCCAAATACACACCGTCGCCCTCAACACATCTGTCTTTACCACCTGCCCTTCGTGCATGTGTGCGACAGAAAAATCGAGCCCGTCGGCGCTGGCAAGCGTTCCGAACGCCAGACTGCAAGGCCGAATACGACAGACTGCAACGTGCACTTGACCGCGATATTGCCGACCATATGTCATCGCAGTGGGAAGCAAAACTGTCAACTCTCTCTTACCACGACAACTCCATCTGGCGGATGGCCAAGACGCTACAGAAGTCGAAAGCACCCAATCCTCCGATCCTCACACCTGCAGGCTGGGCACTTAGAAGCCCGGACAAAGCCGAGGCAATCTCGCGCAGTCTGGAAATGGCCTTCATCCCAAATCCACCAGTTCCTGGCGAACCTGATTTGGATAGGTTAATGAAAATCTACTTTTCGAAAACTGTGTGCCCGGAACCCCCACCAGAGTACAATTTACAGCCCTTTGAACTACGTACCATCTTTTCCAAATTAAACCCCCGTAAAGCCCCTGGTCCCGACGGTATAGGAGCGGTGCTCATTCGACAACTTCCCGGGTCAGCTGTGGCAGTCCTCTTCCATATTTATGAACGGTGCCTCACTACGTCATATTTCCCAAAAAATTGGAAAATGGCCAAAATTATCTCAATCTTAAAACCCGGGAAACCGCCGTCAGACCCGTCCAGCTACAGACCAATCAGCCTTCTCAATGTCATGGCCAAAATGCTTGAGTCTCTGGTCCTAACTCGCATCAAGCGCCATTTATCCGACAACACCATTATCCCCCAGTATCAATTTGGTTTCGTAGCAAACACCTCTACGGAACATCAACTTTTACGTCTCACAAATCGCATCACCCATGGTTTCAATAACAAGAAAGTCACAGCCGTTGCTTTCCTCGACATTGCCAAAGCTTTCGACTCAGTCTGGCATGCTGGCTTGTTATTGAAACTAGCCCGGTACAAATTCCCCCTGCATATCATTCACTTTCTCCAATCATTCCTCCACAAAAGAAGTTTTCGGGCATCCTGGCTGGGGTCACTGTCTTCACCACGAAAAATACGCGCAGGAGTACCTCAGGGATCAGTACTCAGTCCAACTCTATTTAATATTTACACGGCGGACATGCCAGAAATGCCCAAGGGTGTTGATGTGCATCTCTTTGCAGATGATGACGCCATTGCTGCCACCTCCCGCTCCGCGGAGCTTGCTGTAAAACACCTCCAAGCTGGTCTCGACTTAATATCTCCATGGTATGCCAAATGGCGTTTTAAACTCAACGTTGGCAAAACTTCAGCTACCATGTTTACCACTGGTCGTGCCCTCAAACAATTTCCCCTCTTTCTGGACGGTGTCCCGATCGAATGGTCCAAGACCAATCTGTACCTTGGTGCACTTCTAGACCGCCATGTTAGCTGGAACCATCATGTTACCAAAGTGATGCAAAAGAGTCGTCACAAAATGTTTGCTCTTCAGTCAATACTGAGGTCTCCAGTTATTGCAGAGAAAGACCGTCTTCGGATCTACACGACCGTTATCCGTCCCACATTTCTATATGCCGCTCCCATATGGGGCACCACATCATATACTAATTTTCTAAAATTACAGCGCCTCCAAAATACTGTCCTCCGAGTGGTGATGCACCTCCCTAAATACACCCCAATCGTTCCGCTCCACACTTCTCTGGATCTACCTTTGGTAGACAAGTTGGTTCAGGATCGATCCCTTAAATTCTTTAACTCTTTATCACGGCACCCAAACCCTCTCGTGAGGTCACAGTTGGACTTTATGCCCAACCCTCATGATAGATATCTCCGTCCAGTCGCGAGCATAAACACCCTTGAATTCAGGCCTCCCAACCCACAGGCATGTGGACGCCACCGCAACATTCGCCTTCCCCTCTTTGCCAAGAAAAGACGGGTGAGGTAGTACCTCTATTCATTCCCATCAGGACCCTTCCTGAACTTACCTATTTATTCCTAGTAGTTGTAAACCCAACCTCTTCTTAATTTCATACTAATATCACTCTAAATTCTTTCTGCCTTCGGGCCATTTCATTCTTTTTCCAAACGTTCTGCCTTCAGCAACAAAACCATCACATCTGTATTCTAATCATACTTCTCTTAAGGACACTGTCCGGTCGAGACTGTCAAGCAAAAGGAAACTGTACCTTATTGCCTCCATCCAAAGCCAAAGCAATAATAATACAGGTCACAAGCACACATACTTACCTGGCGTAGGGGTTACCGTGATCAACAAGGCGGTGACTCTGGCCAATTAAACTGCCCTCTCGATTGCAATATATCGAGGAGCAATTAACCAAACAGCTTTGGGATCCGCCTGTTCTGAGTGGTTCGAACGCAAGATTACTCTCAGACAGGAATCCAATAAGCAGAAGAACAGAAGAATAAGGGGCCTCACCCCGTGTCCTATTCCTTCACGTTTTACTTCTTCCCCTTCCTCCCTTATCCTTCTCCTCCCTTCCTCCCTTCCCCTTTCTCCCCTTATCACCAACGCGATTGCGGAAATTCCCCCGCGATCGTGACGGTGCTGGGTCTTACACCCTCCCTCCCTTCCCTTATCCCGCTCACCAACGCGACCGCGGAAGGGTTCTGTCCCCCGCGCTAGTGGCGGTGTCGGGTGTTTAACCCTCTCCCTTCCCCTTCCTCACCCCCTCCCTCCCCTCCCAGATAGTAAAACTATCACATCCTTGCCATGGTTTTCCCGCCATTTCACCCGAAGGCCACGCCCGCCGCTGGTCTTCCCCAATTCTTGCCTCATAAGAGGGCCACAACTAAACATTCTCAACCTGGTACCTCCACCGGGATGCTACCCCCGATAATCCCGCCCCTTATGGCAGCTACAACATCTAAACCACGCACTCCTGAACCACCTCCAGTGTGGACTAAGATCCCACTGAAGGTGAAGGAGCCGCGAAAGGGCCGTTACTCCTTCCCTATTATTTCAACTGACGCAGGAGTCCCTCCATCAGCTCCACTACCCGATCAACCAGTCCCAGACAGGCCAGTAACGCCCACCGCAAATAGGTTTCTGGCCCTAGATGTCGACTGCGACATCATGTCGGACGACGACAACTCCCTGGTCATAGACTCCGGCGCTGAAAGCGAGATGGAGCTATGCCAGTCTCAACCCTCGACCAGCAAAACAGTGCGTCCGAAACGTCGCCGGACCCACTCGCTCTCCCCCGACTCGGACGCGTCTTCTGTCCGCTCTACCGCATCCAGGCCACCGAAACTCCATGCACAACGTGCAAGTCCCAGCTCCGTAATACATAAGCCGGTAGCTACGCATCCCCCAGCAACTTCCTCGGACCAAGCTAACCCTGGGACTGCCAATCAGCACCCCTCCGACTCGAAACCCCCGCCCATCCTCTTATACAACATCGAAAACTATTCCTCTTTGGTCACCCTATTAGCCAAGGCCACCAAAGGGGCATATACCATCTCGGCCACAGCGGAAGATTTCCGCATTAAACCCAATCTCCGTCAAACCTATGACGAGATTTTCCAATATTTACGGGGCAATAAACTCCTCTTTCACACTTTCCCGACCGTCGAACAGAGACAGAAACGTCTCGTAATTCGCGGTCTTTCCTCCTCTGTGCCAGTCGAGGACATAAAACTTGATCTAACGGAGCAGGGCGTCAATATCATTGACCTCCGTCAAATCCTGCATAATGGCGACTCTCCGTCCACTCGTCGACCCATGCCCTTGTTTGTTGCCACCGTCTCTCTCTTTGACACCGGCGTCCCCCTTCATACAGTCACCATCATCTGCCACCACAAAGTGACATTTGAACGTTACCGTGGCCAATCAGGTCCACGGCAATGCTTCAATTGCCAACAATTTGGCCATTCATCGGCCTTCTGCCATCTTCCGCCGGCGTGCTTTAAATGCGCCCAGGCCCACAAGTCAGCGCATTGCCCCAAATCCCCCGACTCACCCGCCACTTGCGTCAACTGCAAACAAGCCCACCCAGCCTCGTACCGTTAGTGCAAGGCATATCTTGATGCATGTGATGCCCGAGCACAGAGCAACCAAAACCAGCCAGGCCGTCCGGTAACAAACCGCCGCCAAAAGCAACCACCTCCGCCGACTGTAGCTTCACAACAGCGTGCTAGCTTCCCCGCAGCCACCTTCAGTGCCGCATTTCCCCCACTAGTCTCGTACGCACAAGCTGTCCAGGCCTCGACACCACAACAGTCTCCACCTGACCTAACTGATGTACCACACACCAGTCCGTCACAGTCTTCTCAACCCCATGGCCCAGTTCCCGCCCCACGGCGTCCACGTGGCCATGTACCACCTTCACAACCGCCGCCTCCACTGCTGCCGCCTCCACTTGCTCCCCAAGGTCGTAACCCGGCCTGGACCATCATCGGCCAAATAGCCGATGCCCTCATCGCCTATTCCAGCGACCCCATCATTTCCACCCTAGCTACCCTTCTTAAAACACTCATCTCTGCACCCAACAATGGCTAAGCTGGAATTGAAATTACTGGCGTGGAACGCCAATGGAGGAGTTCGTCGCAAAACGGCAGAACTCATCCACCTAGTTCATCAACTTTCCATAGACATCATTCTCATCAACGAAACTCATCTTCTCCCTTCTGACAACTGGTCTATTCCTGGCTTCCAAATTCTCCGTAACGATCGACTGACAGCGTCTAAACGTGCGAGAGGGGGTGGTACTGCCATTCTCTCTCGCTCTACAGCCGCCGTCGTTCAAGAGCCCACCCCCCTTCTTTCTGCGGTCGAAGCCACTATCGCAATTGTGAAAACAGCTGCTGGCCCGATGCGATGCATCGCAGCATACTCGCCCCCAAATAAACATTTCACTGGCACCGACTTTAATTCCCTCTTCACTTCACAAATGCCGACTGTTCTGGCGGGTGACTTAAATGCCAAACACCATCTTTGGAATTCGGCTGTCAACAACACGCGGGGACTTGCTCTTCTTCGTTTCATCACGTCTACCAACCTTAGACTCAATGTCACTGGGCCTGTCGAACCAACATACTACCACTATCGGGACACTACCCCTCCTGATGTGCTAGACATTGCCATTATTCGGAACATCCACACATCTTACGATATTTCGACAGTCCAGGCACTCACATCCGACCATAATCCGATCCTCATAAATATTGGTAACAAAATCAATTACCAACCACCTACCCCCCGGTTCTCATACGGAAAAGCCGACTGGCAGCGCTTCCGTAATCATATTCATAACCGCCTCACTGCCCTCCCACTTCCACTTCTCGACTCATCTTCAGCTATCGATACGTCGATCTCCTTCCTATCGGCTCTTATCCGTCAGGCAGCTAATGTTGCAATCCCCAAATACACACCGTCGCCCTCAACACATCTGTCTTTACCACCTGCCCTTCGTGCATGTGTGCGACAGAAAAATCGAGCCCGTCGGCGCTGGCAAGCGTTCCGAACGCCAGACTGCAAGGCCGAATACGACAGACTGCAACGTGCACTTGACCGCGATATTGCCGACCATATGTCATCGCAGTGGGAAGCAAAACTGTCAACTCTCTCTTACCACGACAACTCCATCTGGCGGATGGCCAAGACGCTACAGAAGTCGAAAGCACCCAATCCTCCGATCCTCACACCTGCAGGCTGGGCACTTAGTAGCCCGGACAAAGCCGAGGCAATTTCGCGCAGTCTGGAAATGGCCTTCATCCCAAATCCACCAGTTCCTGGCGAACCTGATTTGGATAGGTTAATGAAAATCTACTTTTCGAAAACTGTGTGCCCGGAACCCCCACCAGAGTACAATTTACAGCCCTTTGAACTACGTACCATCTTTTCCAAATTAAACCCCCGTAAAGCCCCTGGTCCCGACGGTATAGGAGCGGTGCTCATTCGACAACTTCCCGGGTCAGCTGTGGCAGTCCTCTTCCATATTTATGAACGGTGCCTCACTACGTCATATTTCCCAAAAAATTGGAAAATGGCCAAAATTATCTCAATCTTAAAACCCGGGAAACCGCCGTCAGACCCGTCCAGCTACAGACCAATCAGTCTTCTCAATGTCATGGCCAAAATGCTTGAGTCTCTGGTCCTAACTCGCATCAAGCGCCATTTATCCGACAACATCATTATCCCCCAGTATCAATTTGGTTTCGTAGCAAACACCTCTACGGAACATCAACTTTTACGTCTCACAAATCGCATCACCCATGGTTTCAATAACAAGAAAGTCACAGCCGTTGCTTTCCTCGACATTGCCAAAGCTTTTGACTCAGTCTGGCATGCTGGCTTGTTATTGAAACTAGCCCGGTAATAATTCCCCCTGCATATCATTCACTTTCTCCAATCATTCCTCCACAAAAGAAGTTTTCGGGCATCCTGGCTGGGGTCACTGTCTTCACCACGAAAAATACGCGCAGGAGTACCTCAGGGATCAGTACTCAGTCCAACTCTATTTAATATTTACACGGCGGACATGCCAGAAATGCCCAAGGGTGTTGATGTGCATCTCTTTGCAGATGATGACGCCATTGCTGCCACCTCCCGCTCCGCGGAGCTTGCTGTAAAACACCTCCAAGCTGGTCTCGACTTAATATCTCCATGGTATGCCAAATGGCGTTTTAAACTCAACGTTGGCAAAACTTCAGCTACCATGTTTACCACTGGTCGTGCCCTCAAACAATTTCCCCTCTTTCTGGACGGTGTCCCGATCGAATGGTCCAAGACCAATCTGTACCTTGGTGCACTTCTAGACCGCCATCTTAGCTGGAACCATCATGTTACCAAAGTGATGCAAAAGAGTCGTCACAAAATGTTTGCTCTTCAGTCAATACTGAGGTCTCCAGTTATTGCAGAGAAAGACCGTCTTCGGATCTACACGACCGTTATCCGTCCCACATTTCTATATGCCGCTCCCATATGGGGCACCACATCATATACTAATTTTCTAAAATTACAGCGCCTCCAAAATACTGTCCTCCGAGTGGTGATGCACCTCCCTAAATACACCCCAATCGTTCCGCTCCACACTTCTCTGGATCTACCTTTGGTAGACAAGTTGGTTCAGGATCGATCCCTTAAATTCTTTAACTCTTTATCACGGCACCCAAACCCTCTCGTGAGGTCACAGTTGGACTTTATGCCCAACCCTCATGATAGATATTGTAGAGTATTGAGAAGTTGGTACGACTGGAAAAAGACTAGGACAATTCAAGATGTCTGACAGTGGAAGTACTGAATAAATGTATCGTTTGTAATACAAGTATTTACATAATAAAAGTAGTGTTATGAAGCCACCAGTGTTACATTGGCGACGAGGAGAAACTCAACTCCATGTAGAAGGATTAAATTCCGAGTGGCAGGATTCAATTCCGGTGTAAATTGATTAAATTCGTGTGGCCTAGGCTTAGCAAACCGACGCCACCAGCGTAGTGCAAATAGGCAAAGTGCACATAGGCAAAGTGCAGATAGGCAATAGCGTGACGTTGTGACAATAGTGACGTTGTGCCAATAGTGACGTTGTGACAATAGTGAATTGTGCAAATACTACGTGTACGACTTGTGCGCATAGTAGTCGTGTGCGTGCACTGTTGCGGTTGTTGTCCATGTGAAACTGATGATTAAATTCGATTAACACTGATTAAATTCGGACGATGTCAGACAAACAGGGTCTAACGAGTTTTGACCCAAGAGGGGATGATGCCTCGGTTGCGGTTCGATGGCGTCGATGGGTACGTAGTTTTGAAATATACCTGGGGTCCAAAGCCATCACGGACAATAACACGAAGAAATTCAAGTTGTTGTACATGGCAGGAGAAGAGGTGCAAACAATTTGGTATACACTGCCTGAAGCTACTTTGCCAGAGGCGGACGTGTCCGGTGACATGGCAGCTGTCAATGTGTATGCACAGTGTTTGAGCGCCCTTAACCGCCACTTCGATGGGAAGGCCAGTTATACGTACATACGGTATAACTTCCGACAATTAGAAATGGCAGAGGACGAAACGGTACACCAGTTCCTAACACGCCTGAAAAGCGAAAGTGCAAATTGTGACTTTAGCAACTACAATGAGGAAAAAGCTTTAATTGACCAACTAGTTACGAAGTGCAGGTCTAGCGAGTTGCGGATGAAACTGCTCGAAAAAGGGGATACGTTGACATTAGCAACAGCGCGGGAAATTGCACGTAGCTTAGAAACGTCACAAAAGCAAGCGGCTTTAATGGAAGGTGCCAGTGTGGCTAAACTGGGTTTTCACAACAAGCCAAGTCAGGATGGCCAGAGGAAAAAATGTTACCGGTGTGGTTACACAGGACATTTCGCGCAAGACGACACATGCCCTGCCAGGACGGCAAAGTGTAACAAATGCGGACGGACAGGTCATTATGCAAAATGCTGCAAGTCACAAGACCAAGGTTCAAAGGAAAAGGGAAGAAGTGACGCAGACAAGAAAGGTAAAAGTGAAGAATCTCATAGGCCTAAAGCCGGGCCTAAGTCTAAGTCTAAAGTTAGACAGCTGGACGAGGTTGCGAGCAGCAGTGATGCAGAAGAAGATGGCTACTCTTTTTCTGTAGATTACTTTGAGGTTAATACACTCGGGGAAGTCATGATCAAGGCCAAGGTCGGCGCAGTTGATCTAGATTTAATGATAGACTCGGGGGCATCGTGTAATATAATCGACCAAAAGAGTTGGGAGACATGTAAAAAACGCAAAATCCAGGGCACATGCATGACAACGCAAAAAAAGATTTTCGCATATGGAAGCTCAACTCCACTCGAATTATTAGGCAAGTTTGCCACCACTGTAGAGCTGTCGAACGGTAGTAGTCAAGTTGCACATTTTTATGTGGTAGCCGGAAAAGGAACCCCAATATTGGGTAAGGATACTGCAAAGGCCCTAGGAGTTCTGAGACTCGGGTTACCGGTACCGGATGAAAATGTAACGAGCCTACAGGATAAACCTTCAAGCGAGCTTGAAACATACCAAAAGAAGTACCCTAGTGCTTTCGAGGGACTTGGGAAATTAAAAGACGTAACAATCAAACTTGAAATCAAAAGTGATGTACGGCCAGTAGCTCAACCAGCGAGGAAAATCCCTCATCAGCTACGGGGGAAGCTGAACGAAAAACTACAGGAGTGGTTGAAAGAAGACATAATTGAAAAGGTACAAGGAGCGACACCATGGGTCTCACCGTTGGTTTTATGTACAAAGAAGACTGGAGGCCTACGACCATGCGTAGACATGCGTGAGCCAAACCTGGCAATCGAGCGAGAGCGTCATCCGATACCCTCTTTCGAAGACGATGTGGCTGCGATGCACGGGAGTACGCGATTCAGTGTGTTGGATCTCAAGTCGGCGTTCCTACAGCTGGAACTGGATGAAGATTCAAGACCGATCACGACATTCACGACACACCAAGGTATGTACCGGTTCAAGCGGCTGTTCTTTGGGATTTGCTGCGCTCCAGAAATTTTTCAGAGGGGCATGGAAGACGTCATTAAGGAATGCCCAGGAGTAAGAGTCTACATAGACGACATTATTGTGTTTGGCAGAACCAAGGCTGAGCATGATGAACGTCTCAACAGACTGTTAAAAGTTTTGACAGAAAAGGGTTTAACTCTAAATGCTGACAAGTGTGTTATTGGTCAGCAAGAGGTAACATACAGAGGACATAGTTTCTCCAGTGAGGGTGTGAGCCCGTTAAAAGACCGAATTGAGAGTATTCTCCAGTGCCGAGCTCCAAAAAGTCGCAGCGAACTAGAGAGTTTTCTCGGCCTAGTAGGATACAACGCCCGGTTTATAAGGAACTACTCGACGCTCACACACCCTCTTCGAGGGCTAACGAAGAAAGGTGTTATCTTTAAGTGGGAACAAAAGCATGACAAGGCGTTCAACTTGCTGAAGAAAAGCCTACAAGAAGCTTCCGGTTTGGGGTTCTACAATCCTGCAGCAGAAACGTTTATCACAGCGGACGCGAGCCCGTACGGCTTAGGGGCTGTTCTGGTCCAGGCAACGCCGGACGGACCACGAGTTATCGAATACGCAAGCAGGGCGTTAACAGCCGCTGAGATGAACTATAGCCCAGTGGAAAAAGAAGCGCTAGGTCTAGTGTGGGCCTGCGAACGATTCGCTTACTACATATATGGGGGTAAGTTCACACTCATCACTGACCAACGCTCGTTGCAGTTTATATTTAGCACTAGATCGAAGCCCTGTGCTAGGATCGAACGTTGGGTCCTAAGGCTTCAAAGTTTTGACTATGAAGTGATCTACAGACCCGGTAGGACAAATATCGCAGATCCGCTTTCACGACTCCTACCAAAAGACCTGAAACCACCCAAGGAAGGTCATGACGATCTGTACGTCAGATGGATTGCCCAGCAATCAGTTCCAAAAGCTATGACAATCGACAAAGTCCAACACGAGTCGACTCAAGATCCTGAACTCGAGAGTTTACGACAGGCGATACAACACGGAGTTTGGCCTGCAGATCTGAAGAGGTACGAACTCATCAAAGTCGAGCTCTGTGTAGTAGACAGCATTGTTCTGCGAGGGACTCGAATCGTCTTACCCCAGAGCCTAAGGCAACCAGCTATGGAAATAGCTCATGAGGGCCACCCAGGCATTGTAAAGATGAAACTTCGACTTCGCTCCAAAGTGTGGTGGCCTGACATGGATGGCCAGGCAGAGCGATTTGTTAAATCTTGCCATGGATGCCAGTTGGTAGGAAGACCAAATCCTGTGGAACCTGTTATCCGCACTGAACTCCCTTCCAAACCATGGCAACACCTAGCATTAGACTTCCTTGGTCCTATAGATGATTTCAATCTTCTAGTTGTAATCGACTATTACAGCCGCTACTTCGAGATTGCCATCATGAAGAGTACTACAACATCTAAGATGATTTCTCAGTTAGACCAGATGTTTGCAAGACACGGCATACCAATTTCCGTTACATCTGACAATGGTCCGCAGTTCACCAGTCAAGAGTGGAGAGATTTCCTTGACCACAACGGGGTCACCCTCCACCATACTACACCATTGTGGCCTCAGGCTAACGGAGAGGTCGAACGGCAAAACAGAAGCTTGCTGAAGAGCATGAGAATCGCTCATGCAGAAGGTAACGATTGGAAGAACGAACTTCAGAAGTACCTACTCATGTACCGGTCAACTCCACATGCCGTGACCGGAGTGAGTCCAGCGGAAATGTTGTTCAATCGGAAAATTAGAACCAAGCTTCCTGAGGTAGACGAGATTCTAAACGATGGCGAAATACGGGATCGGGACCGTGTTCATAAAGCTTATGGGAAAATGTACACAGATAACAAGAGGCGAGCCAGAGAGTCCGAGATCCAAGTTGGAGACGCGGTACTGGTTAGGCAGACACCCACTCACAAGCTTTCAACACGATTCTCCCTTGAACCTTTCCAAGTAGTGGAGAAAACTGGTAGCAGCATGGTAGTGCAGTCACCTGCTGGAGTCAGGTATCGTCGAAACTCCTCACTCCTGAAGAGATTCCAACGTGACGAACATCCACCAGATAATGTTGCTGACAGTCCAAGTTCCACTCCGGAAGAGATACCTGCTACTTCTGAACGTGAAATGGAACAATCGAAGGAGCAGACAGCGCCGGAGATTCGTCGTTCCACTAGGATCAAGCAGAAGCCATCGCTGTTGGACGATTATGTGTTATCTCAGACTGTTGAAGACTGAAACTACATGCTTGTTTAATGATTGTATACCTTGTAGTTAGACTTGTCAAAATTATTGCTTAGAAGTTAGATACAAGTAAGCTGGAGTAGTTTAGTCAAACTTTAACATTTATTGTAAACTGATTTGATTTGGTTAGTCTTGCCTTATTATTACTTTAGTCTTTAGTTAGTAGTTTCTAGTTAATTGACTATTTCAAAGAACAGGGGAGATGTAGAGTATTGAGAAGTTGGTACGACTGGAAAAAGACTAGGACAATTCAAGATGTCTGACAGTGGAAGTACTGAATAAATGTATCGTTTGTAATACAAGTATTTACATAATAAAAGTAGTGTTATGAAGCCACCAGTGTTACAGATATCTCCGTCCAGTCGCGAGCATAAACACCCTTGAATTCAGGCCTCCCAACCCACAGGCATGTGGACGCCACCGCAACATTCGCCTTCCCCTCTTTGCCAAGAAAAGACGGGTGAGGTAGTACCTCTATTCATTCCCATCAGGACCCTTCCTGAACTTACCTATTTATTCCTAGTAGTTGTAAACCCAACCTCTTCTTAATTTCATACTAATATCACTCTAAATTCTTTCTGCCTTCGGGCCATTTCATTCTTTTTCCAAACGTTCTGCCTTCAGCAACAAAACCATCACATCTGTATTCTAATCATACTTCTCTTAATGACACTGTCCGGTCGAGATTGACAAGCAAAAGGAAACTGTACCTTATTGCCACCATCCAAAGCTCCAAAGCAAATAATAATACATTCGCCTTCCCCTCTTTGCCAAGAAAAGACGGGTGAGGTAGTACCTCTATTTATTCCCAGGACCCTTCCTGAATTTCCCAATATTCCAACCTCTCCTATTAATTTAATACTAATATCACTTTAAATTCATTCTGCCCTCGGGCCATTTCATTCTTTTTCCAAACGTTCTGCCTTCAGCAACACATCCATCACATCTGTATTCTTATCATACTTCTCTTAAGGACACTGTCCAGTCGAGATTGTCAAGCAAAAGGAAATTGTGCCTTATTGCCACCATCCAAACGTCCAACGTCCAATAATTATTCTTATGGTTGTTAAAGGGGTTCTCACCCGCTAGATTTATTTTTTACCATATGATCTACTGCACCACACCAATCGATAATGAACCATTAAACATCGTGAGTTGAAACCTGTGAATTGTTATTAATTAATGAAATTTCTGGTTAACTGCCGCGGCGACTGTTGGTGTCAGCCGGCTTTTGGTGCGAGTGTACTCGAAGCGATATATCTAAAAAAAATAGACGGCCTTGGTGTACTCCATTCGACACCGCATAGCAGACCGCGTTCATTGTGCATGCGTTGACTATTTCCCCTCCCAATACTACTCTCTCTCTCTCTCTCTCTCTCTCTCTCTCTCTCTCTCTCTCTCTCTCTCTCTCTCTCTCTCTCTCTCTCTCTCTCTCTCTCTCTCTCTCTCTCTCTCTCTCTCTCTCTCTCTCTCTCTCTCTCTCGCTTGGCTTACTTGACACCAACTCGACAGTCGACACCCGCCAACTCGACGTGCACAGCAACGCACAGCAACGCTCAAAACGAAATGGAGCACCCGATTACACATCTTTATTTTGTACCTGAACGGAAGCTCCGATTACAAAACCAAAGTAAACGAAATACGCAGAAACGAAAGACGCAGCGAAAAGTATTACATCATTTTTTTTTTGGAGCAGAATCCTCCAAGGTCCCAAGGCATACAGGTCGTCCCAATGCTATTTCTTATGGGAGATTTTCGCCGATGGGACCTAGCTCGAAAATCACTAACTTTGATATTTTTTTCCCGGGTTATGGTGAACCCGATTTCTTTTCATTTAGTCGCTAATTTCATAGCTAATCAGCCTTAGTTAAACATATTTTTTTGGGGTAGCGGGTGAGAACCCCTTTAAGAATTGTATTTTTTCACAATCTCTCCCACAGATCCGCTCCGATGGAATATTTTACTTTTGGAGTTTCGTTAAACCTCAATTGAAGTCCGACGAGTCAACACCATATTGTATTCGCTGACCTTTGTCAAAACATGGAAGATCGCCGCATGGACTCGCTATGGCACAACGAAAACAAAATTTTATTTTTGTTTAACCACATCCATTGTATTATTTAGTGGTGTCCCCTTAGCACAATGAGATCGAAAACCGCCATTCTGGATTACTACAAAACGAGCGTTAGTATATTTTGAATTTTAAATCACATCTAAATAATTTATAATTATTTTACATTAGGTCTATTTACAAATTATTTAGATATTGTAAACTTTAGACCCATTATAGCTGTTATTAAGTTTAGTCTTTTCTTTTGGTATATGCTATGTAAATAAAAAAAGTGGTAATTGAAGCGCCCATTTTCGATATAAACACCCCCGAAAGTACCTACACTCATTTTGTATGTATACTAGGAAAGCGCTCTGTGTGACGCGTTGATAAGCGAGCGCGTCCATATCTACGAACTTCCTGGCGAAAAGTTCTCAAAGCTAATAAAAACAACAAATAACAATTCAAGAATGCGCATTGCAAACATGTTTCTTATTTCCATGGCTATTATACTTCCCGACATTGTCGAATGCTGTGCAATGTGCGAATTGCTAATAATTTTCGTTGTCATTTCGTCTAGTGTTTTCTACGCGGTCCGCCACCGTTACTAACTCTTCTTATTGAAATTTCTGTATCAGAACGCGTTATTCGTGACCGGCTAAAAATCCACCTCACATTTTGCCGTTACTTGTTTCAGAAAAATATTTTCGAATAACTGTTGTGTAACTTTACCAATACTTATCAGATCGATTTAAAATGAACATATTCGTGTTCGGAAAAAACTTTATAAAAATATGGCTATCTCACATTTTGCCGCCATATTGTTTCAGAAAAATATTTTTCAGTCACATGGTGTAACTTTTCGAACGATTTTGCAACAAAACTACACACCTTCAATCCACATCGAGACTTGTGGATGGTTTAAATTTCAACTTGATCGAACTTTCCGTTTGACTGCTATCGACAGACAATACACATAAAAAAGAACAAAACACAAACAAACAGAACGAGTGCCATAAAAGTCTAATAAAGACTACAGGATGGCTGGGAAGAGACAATACATTGAACCACGTGTGCTCGCGTGTCTTCACACGTTCTGTGGTGAGCAAAGTTGAGCTGTACTATTGTTGCAGGATGGCTGGGAAGACTGCCGACGATCAGTGCGCATGTCCCACGTGCAAGAGACAATACATTGAACCACGTGTGTCTTCACACATTCTGTGTTGAGTAGAGTTGAGCAGCACTATTGTTGCAGGATGGTAGGGAAGACTGCCGACGATCAGTGCGCATGTCCCACGTGCAAGAGACAATACATTGAACCACGTGTGTCTTCACACATTCTGTGTTGAGTAGAGTTGAGCAGCACTATTGTTGCAGGATGGCTGGGAAGACAGCCGATTATCAGTTCGCATGTCCGACCTGCAAGAGACAATACATTGAACCACGTGTGTCTTCACACATTCTGTGTTGAGCAGAGTTGAGCAGTACTATTGTTGCAGGATGGCTCGGAAGACTGCCGACGATCAGTGCGCATGTCCGACGTGCAAGAGACAATACATTGAACCACGCGTGTCTTCACACATTCTGTGTTGAGTAGAGTTGAGCAGTACTATTGTTGCAGGATGGCTGGGAAGACAGCCGACGATCAGTGCGCATGTCCCACGTGCAAGAGACAATACATTGAACCACGTGTGTCTTCACACATTCTGTGTTGAGTAGAGTTGAGCAGCACTATTGTTGCAGGATGGTAGGGAAGACTGCCGACGATCAGTGCGCATGTCCCACGTGCAAGAGACAATACATTGAACCACGTGTGTCTTCACACATTCTGTGTTGAGTAGAGTTGAGCAGCACTATTGTTGCAGGATGGCTGGGAAGACAGCCGACGATCAGTACGCATGTCCCACGTGCAAGAGACAATACATTGAACCACGTGTGTCTTCACACGTTCTGTGTTGAGTAGAGTTGAGCAGTACTATTGTTGCAGGATGGCTGGGAAGACAGCCGACGATCAGTATGCATGTCCGACCTGCAAGAGACAATACATTGAACCACGTGTGCTTGCGTGTCTTCACACGTTCTGCTCCAGTTGTCTTCTGTCGTTGGTCGAAGCCCAGCAACAGCAAGCAGACTCATGGTCCAACTCGGACATAGGTAGTATAATACGAACAGCTTACATTACTCTTCTCTTGCACTACGTAACGTAGCATTACATAATACTAAAGGTGGTCGCGTGAGCAAAGCAATCCTTTACTCATATCATACCTCACGTACGAACACGTTTTGAGGGGTATTTAGCAGTGGCGGCTCGTGCTAGGAGCTGCAGCACCCCCTAGTCAAAAAAGTTAATGTAACGAATTTACACTTTTTGTACACTGACTAGCGATTTTTGTGGTAAGATTTATTCAAAGATTCCGTCGAGAAGCATGCGAGTGCTCAGTGAACGCGGAGGCATGTGTATTTCATATGAGGGATGCTGCTCCGGCCCCAGCATCTCGTCTATGCATTAGTTAAATACATAATATCGCTCTTCCCCTTGACGCGCCACTCTTGCTTTCCTGTGCTTTTAAAACTGCACTGTGAGCTGCTCCAGTCGTAACGCCCGGGCTTGCGGAGGTCTTGGACCCGTTTTTTCTGTGTTTGAGAAGGAAAACAAATTGCCGAGCACATGAAAAACACGTAGTCAGTGCGGCAACTGAAGACGGAAGACCCCCCGTGACCTACCAAGGACCATGGACTAATGCAGATGAATGTTGCCATATCCTCAGTCAGTCAGTGTTTTGGGGTTGGGCCAGTCAAAATTGCACCGAAAATGTAATTTGGACTACCATGGCAACGTTTGGTTTACATTTGACGTTGCAATCGTTCAGGTGGGGGTGACCTGAAGAGGGGTTCCACACCCCATTGCATTCGGCTTGGGTCTTCTGGCGGCCATCGAGAACAGTCTTGAGAAAAATGTAAAGATGAATGCATGTGCTAGTGAAAGTGGGTGTACGTGTAAACTTAAATAAACTTACAAATTGTGTGAAGGATGGGTTTTCTGCATCGGTGTCGATGATCAACTGTCGAGACTACTTGTAAGTGTTTTCAATGTATTAGAACGTGTGTGTCTAAATGTGAGGGCAAGTGAGTAAGAATAAGTATATATATAGACCTAAGTGTTTAGAGATACATCCACTAAATATTTCACGAGCCGCCACAGGTATTCAGGCAAGAAACTCATATGTATTCCCATCCATGAGACATTTCATGTCACACTAGCCTTATTTTGGAATCAAAACCTTAAGACGTTTCTGATTGTAACAATTGTGACCTCTCTCCAGGGCTCCAGTTCGAAGGCCCCTTGGGCGGGGCTGGCAGCTCCAGCGGTTCAGGCTCGGCGGGGTCGGGGTATGAGAGTGCGGGGAGTTGGACGCTGGGCAAGACGGTCGACGTGCACAGCATCGCTTGCCCCACCTGTGGAGTGGATACCCCGCTACCCCCGGGCGGAGTGACGTCACTACCGTTACACTATGTCCTGCAGCGCCGCATGCTAGCTACTACCCTGGACCGCGACACTGCAAGCGTGCTATGCGACCTCTGCTCCACTGACATGCCGGTGCGTGTGCGTGTGAGCGTGTGTGTGATGTGTGCACTCCATAATTGGCTTTATTAACACAACCTATATCTTGAACGTATTTTGTACTGATTGATGGTAGCTGGTCATGTTTGTAGGCTTAATTATGAAGAAAAGGTTGAGCATGTTATGAACATGTCCTCGCCCTCCACGTAATATCAGACTATCAGATGGAGAACTGCAAATGATGCCAACATCTCCTACATTCTAAAGTGTTATATTTCAATGAATCTGTTGATCGGCCCAACAAAATGGTGGTCTTACGGACGCCATCTTTATTCGCTCTGTAAGTATGTTATTAAATCCAGGGTATTGTGAAATGTCTGTTTGAACAGCTTGACATTTCAAATAAGGACCAAAGAGCTAGAATTGCTAGAATTAATTAATAGGAAGTCCTTAACGAGCAAACTCCATCAGCAATTTTCTGTTCTCCTCTTGGTGTGACGAGACAATTTGGGCTACGTCTACTTCCTGATTGGACGAGAATGTTGTTGTTCCAGGCCAACAGCCGCTGCACGAGTTGCCTGCTCAGCCTATGTCACTTCTGCGCCGAGGCTCACTGCCGGCAACGCGTGACAGCCGGTCACGAAGTGGTGCTCTTGTCCGACGCGCGCATGCGCAGCATCTCGAGTGCGCGCAAGCATTTCATGTGCGCAACACACCCCGAGCAGGAGCTGCGTCTCTTCTGCGCACCCTGTAACGCGCTCACCTGCCGTGACTGCTGCAACGTGCTGCACCGGGGTCACGCGTGCGAGACTGTTGCGCGCGCATCTATCAGCTATACGACCACCGTGAGGGAGGCGCTTCACAAGGTCAAACCGCTCGCCGAACAGGCTAGTCTTGGTCTGGACCGTTTGAGTCAGGTGTCACGCAGGATTGAGGTACGGTTGCTGCTGTTTATGTTGTCAACTAGGACACGATCAGTCTTGGGCAAGTTTCCCCAAAAACAGGAACTCTAAAAAGATAAGTTACTTTTGCTTGAAAAGGAACTGATCCCAGTTACAGTTCCTTTAAAAAAAATGTGCTTAGTTCCTTTCACGTTCCCTTTAAAATTACCTTCAATCTAATTCAAAGATAGTAAGATATACCCTGTCGGGTTCTAATTCTTCTATTATCACTCGCGGACTCACCCGGTCTTTCTCCACTTCCATCAATCGGAATCTTGACAAGGTGACGCCATTTTCGAAAACACAGGAAGTTCCAAGATAATTTTTATACTGAAATTTGCGATATCAGATACTGGAATTTGGCGGGCCTTCGACGGTGAAAGACACTTTAAATTCGTTCTAAGTTCTCAAGAAATAGTAACTTTTCACGATACAAGTTTCTGATGTAAGAAAAGCATTCCCATGAAAGTTCCTAATTAAAAAAGAAACGAGTTCCTCCCCAAGACTGGACACGATACACTCAAGGTCGGTAATAGGTCTATCACTATTTTACCGACCTTGTGATACACCACCATCTGTAATGTTTCTGATCTTATGTTATTCAATAGACAAACGATTCCGGTGATGCCCACGATCTTATGAGTTTCAACGAAATATTTTAGGGGTCTGGTGACTTCATTTCATAGCCTATGGTGGTTGGTGGTTCCCAAATTCACATTGTGAAAACAAGTTAGCGAAGTCTTAAATCTTTAGTGAAAGTCAAAGACTGCTTTATAGTCTGATATTGTTCGCATGACGAAATATCTGGCATGGTTCTCGATTGAATATGTTAGATGTCGGCTGACCATTTCATAGCCTATGGCTGGTGGTTCCCAACTTCCCATAATTAATTGAAAACAAGTAAGCGGATTCTTAAATCTTTAGTGAAAGTCAAAGACTGCATTATACTCTGATATTGTTCACATGAAAAAATATCCGGCATGGTTCTCAATTGAATACTCCCATAAATAGATTAGTTATTGTTGCTGACAGTTTGTTTCTTATTCATGTCCTATTCAAACTGTTGTTATGAGACATGTTATACGATTGCGCTCCAATGTAAGCAGCTTGGCATGTAGTACACTCTTGTTGTGACCGCAGTTGCGTTGCAGAGAAGTGGAGCAAGAGATCGACCGCTTTGTAGACTCGTACATAAGCGCTCTCGAGGATCACCGTCGAACCTTGCAGCAACAGATGCAGGAGATCCGCGAGACAAAGATGGAGGCGCTTCGCGCACAGCAAGTAGACATGCAGCAACAGGCCAACAACACCCACACGGTCGTACGGTTCGCTGAGGATCTGCTGGCTGAAGCTTCCGACATAGAGGTGCTTGTTACTTCTATTATTGCTAGTGTTGGTTTGACATGATTTGAAGCTCCGACCCCTAGTTGTGACCACCGCCCAGTATAACAAATATGATTGATTGTTAATAATGTAGTATGGCATGAAAGAAATGATTTTGTCAGGTTGTTACGGGGGTAGGAGTGGTCACATAGCGATGGAGGGAAGCAGTAAAGGAGCGTCAAACCATTGGGTTTCTCAAGTCAACCTCATGTCGCGAAAATCCTGGACATGTCCTCTTTTCTAAGCATAGAAACATCTCAGGAGTTTTGCAAAACTAGTGGAATGTTCAGGAATTCCGCCACTGAAAGCTGCATTTTACTCGATTTTTAAGAAATTAATTAGTCGCTATAAAAGCTTGTGTATCCGTGCGAGTGAAGGCTGTCACTCAGCAGTCCGCACATCCCTTTTGATGTTACTATTGTAGCTATATATTCTTTTATCCTTGCTAGTTTTGCGCAGATCTCGGAGAAAAATCAATATAATTTTAAATTTCAATTCAATTGTATATAACTGCAACTGGCAACAACAGCTGTGCAGATTGTCTACGTAAGTAACTCAAGTTGGTTTGTGCTTAGTTCTTGAGTTTCGTGACGCCGGTGCTCCGTCAACTGGAGTTGAGCTGCACCTCAGCTTCCATCATGATGGAACCTCGGGCCTCGGAGTGTCTTCAATTCCTACCGGGAGAGAACGCTGGCGTCGTCAACTCCTGCACATTGTTCGGTGTCATCACTACACAGACCATCTCACCGCAGCATTGCACCCTCAGCACGGAAGGTATAATGAAGCACAACAGCACGTTCCTTTCCCATATCAAGAGAACTGTGTGGTACAGAGCTCACAAGTCACAACGAAAGAAGTCTGGATCAAGATGACCGTCATAGCCGATTGTAATGAATGGTTTAAAATACCAATCTAACAACTTTTGAGCCCGCGTTCTCTACATGTGTGTAACACCACCGTACCTGCAGTCAAGTGTTCGGGGCATGCTTTATAGTAGTGGAAATAACATGGCTAGTTCCCTCCACCTAAGAAGCAGAGCCCCGGAAAATTTCGCGCGCCAACTTGAATCCTAATCGAATCGAATACGTTCGCGCGAGGTGACCGTACATTCCGAAAATGGCATATGTCGTCAGAACTTAATTTCTTTCGTCGTGAGTAAGCTGTGACCAAACAAGACATTAATGTGAATTATATTAGTGTGATGGTTATGGTGTTCTGCTAGGTCTACTGAACTGTCGACAGTACAAGAAAGCTGAAGCGGTGCTGATAGCGAGGGACGCTGACGAGCAGCCACTGTGTCATGGCGGGGAGAAGATTGGGGCGGAGCTGAGATACAGAGACGCTAGCAACAGGTAGTAACAGTTACCCAATGTGCATGTAAAAAAAGCATCAAATACAACACTATAGCAATAGGAGGTGGAGCAATTGGGATCATTTCGTATTCCAAGTAGACTTTGGTAGGTCGATACCTTGGTAACTTGAAAGTGTTTAATTATATATATATATATATATATATATATATATATATTAGCATGTCGTCTTTGCGGTATCAAGCCCTCTCGGATGTGTGTTTGGTTCTGAAAAGAACCGGTTTACTCGAAGTTTCGGCAGGTACGTTCCTGACATCTTCTGGAGTCGATGTTAACAGTAGAATGGTCAGCAATCGAAGAAGATGGCAGGAACGTACCTGCCGAAACGTCGAGTAAACCGGTTCTTTTCAGAGCCAAACACTCATCCGAGAGGGCTTGACATCGCAAAGATGACATTGCTTATAACCTGGTAGCCCTGAAAATCTACGAAGCAATATATATATGAAATTGGATACTAAAAAAGAAAACACGTAACATAGGCTACGTATTTCTAGGAAACTGAAGGGAATTTGACAACAAAATATCACATTCAGTAGCTACAAGATTTGAGCACGTAAACGTATGTAATTGTGAGTGATAGTAACATATTTTATTTATTCATTATTAATTACGTTCTTAAACATACACATAAAATTATCCATCGTTCAATTTGGATTACACTCAGATTGCGATAGCAACATAACAGAATAAGTAGACATTGATTTATAATATTCGCCAAGAATTTGATATCATGATTATCGACGAGGGACTCAATCTATAATAATTAATATTATTGATATATTTCCGTTAGATTATCAAATATCGATTGCTTAGTGCTTAGTTCTGATAATCGGGTGTCTCATCACGAAGGGCGAAGGTCGTTCTGTTCTGTTTCGGGCTGTTTTCAGCTAACTACGAGCTACCCTTTCATGTGCCGGTTTTGAAAGGGCGAAGGTGTATTTCAATGAGGACTTACCGAACAGCATGCATATCATAGTATGATGGTACTACAAGTCAGTACAGGTATATAGGACCATGTAATCTTTGATAGGACGTGGACGTCTTGTGTTCTGTTTTGCAGAAGAATCTCAGTCCATGTAGCCGATCTTCGAAACGGATCATACCAACTTACATTTGTACCGGAGACGTCAGGCAACCTTTCTCTGTCAGTCAATGTTCGCGGGAAGCCCATCAAGGTAATTATTATTCTTCTTCTTTCGAACACCCAGAGTTGGAACTTATGCCATTCTCTGCCTAGTTGCGCAATAAAGGTTTGCACATATTTCCTTCTTGCTATATTTTGCACCTCCATTAGATTCCTTTCTGCTGTCAAGGGAGACACATGTCGCAAGACCAAATACCTTTCCGCGTCCTGGTCTTGTTCTTTGCAGAGTGGGCATGTTCTAGTATCCACCACTCCTATTTTGTACAGATGGCTAGGCTAAACAATTGAGCTTAAACAATCCACGAGAGGCAGCACTCTTATATTATATCAACGATGATCATCCGGCGCCACTTTTCGTTGATTGAATCCATCTAAGAGAGAGATGTGAAAATTTAAATTAATTATTTAGTGGTTCCAAAGAGAAAGCATCCTTGAGGGAAGAAATATTGTAACTACAAAAATTATAATTGAAGAGGAACAACGGTAAGAAGTTGTATGGTTCGTTGGTCTAGTGGCTTTATTCTTGCCTCCAATGCAGAAGGTGCAGGGTTCGCATCTTGGTTCAGGCAAAGATTTTTTTAATTTAAACTTTGAACCACTATAGCTACCGTTGATTAGAGCAGATTGGAGGGTTCGCAAGGTTGTGTAACAGCTTCGTTCTTCTCGTCAACTACTCGGCAGTGCAGGTTAGTGGAGGAACGTATATGATTGGTCACAGTTACACCGTCCTTTCGGATGGGACGTAAAGCTGATGGTCCCCTTGGTACTTTTCGACAGGAGTAGGCTACGTGCCGGTAACGAGTTTCCCCTCCTCCATTCTTCATCATCAGCATCATCATGCATCGTTGTTATTCATCACCTGTTATACTCCTTCCACTGCTGCAGCTTCTGTCAACAAGGAGCCGCCTTGCCTCATTGTGCCCCTAGTGTGCACGGACCCAGCTTAGCGTGTGATCTATTTCAGGGCAACCCGTTCCGCGTGTGCGTGAGGACTCTGCGCGCGCACCAGGGCACCTTCCACTGCTGCAGCTTCTGTCAACAAGTAGCCGCCTTGCCTCATTGTGCCCCTAGTGTGCCCCAGCTTAGCGTGTGATCTATTTCAGGGCAACCCGTTCCGCGTGTGCGTGAGGACTCTGCGCGCGCACCAGGACACCTTCCACTGCTCCAGCTTCTGTCAACAAGGAGCCGCCTTGCCTCATTGTGCCCCTAGTGTGCCCCAGCTTAGCGTGTGATCTATTTCAGGGCAACCCGTTCCGCGTGTGCGTGAGGACTCTGCGCGCGCACCAGGGCACCTTCCACTGCTGCAGCTTCTGTCAACAAGGAGCCGCCTTGCCTCATTGTGCCCCTAGTGTGCCCCAGCTTAGCGTGTGATCTATTTCAGGGCAACCCGTTCCGCGTGTGCGTGAGGACTCTGCGCGCGCACCAGGGCACCTTCCACTGCTGCAGCTTTTGTCAACAAGGAGCCGCCTTGCCTCATTGTGCCCCTAGTGTGCCCCAGCTTAGCGTGTGATCTATTTCAGGGCAACCCGTTCCGCGTGTGCGTGAGGACTCTGCGCGCGCACCAGGACACCTTCCACTGCTCCAGCTTCTGTCAACAAGGAGCCGCCTTGCCTCATTGTGCCCCTAGTGTGCCCCAGCTTAGCGTGTGATCTATTTCAGGGCAACCCGTTCCGCGTGTGCGTGAGGACTCTGCGGGCACACCAGGGCACCTTCCACTGCTGCAGCTTCTGCTCGTCTGGAGGCAACAAGGACGCGACTTGCGGATGCGGGAGTTCGATGCCAGGTGAGACCCTTCCAAATGGAACCCGTGACTTTTAGCCAATCAGTGAGCGAGAGCCACCTCGTATCGCTCGGGATCTCACTTCAGATTTACAGAGCAAAACAGGGATGGCGTCTGTCAAACAACATTTCTTTAGCAAAAACGCGTATAAGCTTAATTTGTATCATTAATCATTATAAGTTGCATTTAATTAACTTTTAGCAATTGAACTGATCCAACGTAAGTATTTTCAAGCATTCGACACAGCAGAGTTAATGGTAACGGTCCTTCCGTTGGTTACCTGGAAGGACGGGCGTGGCCAAGCAGGTGTATTCACAAGAACACCGGAAGTAACACAAAAATAAACATTCCCCGCGGTAACTGACCACTGTTGGGATTGGTGACATGCTAAAACCTGAACCCTTCCGATCGCCTACACACGTTCCGGCTTGCTGTCCGGAAGGCCTGCCTCCAGGTAAAAAATCAAGCGACGGCAGATTTTTCGGAGACTCGATTTGAGGCCAAACCTTCCGGCCGAATTGCCCATACACGTTACGGTTTACCGGAAGGCAAGCCTGGCCGGACGTAACCTTCCGGCAAACCGTAGCGTGTATGTGTATGTGTGAAAGAACGCCAGGAATCTGTTGATTTTCGTTGCATTAGCGCCCATTAAAGGGAAAGTAGATAAAAATCTGAGGTCGGTATGCGAATACTTGCACCATTGCGCGCCGGGGGTCAGTTCCGCTCAAGCAATGGGCAAACCCAATGACTCAAGCCGCGTTCACATAAATGACTAGTGACTATTGACTATTGACTATTGACTATTGATTAGTGACTAAGCGAATTGAACCATAGGCGATACGTGCTGACGTTCACACAACTTTACTTTTGACTTATGACTATTGACTATTGACTAACGAATTGAAGATATCTGGAAGTCATAGTTACAACCAATCACAACGTTCGCGTTCAGCCAATGAATGTGGAGCAACGGAAGTCAATACCACTATTCAATTGCTGTCAAGTGTATATTTGTTTTTGACTATTTCCGGCGAATATTATTTATTTATTATTTTTATGAAGCTGTCATACAATAAAATATTCTTATTTTGAAAACAAATCTTCAAAACAAACAAGAAACATACAAAACCTTCACAACTTGGTTAAGCCCATCATTAAACGTTTTAACTGGTGAACAGTTACTATCGCCATACCTCGTTTTCTTCATAATGTTGCAATTTTATTATTTTGACAGCTCGTTGTTTGTCAATCAGTTTGATTCATTTGTTCTAGGTGGCAGATCATACGTGTCAAAGAACTTAGTTGTGTAGTGTTCATATCTTTCTTTGGGTAGTCAATAATCACTAGTCAATAGTCAGTAATCAATAGTCATTTATGTGAATGCGGCTTCAAGCGTCCATCTGCTCCTCTGTTCCAGGGTACCGGGGCTGCGGCCACGGCCACGACGGACACCCAGGAAGGAGGCACTGGTCTTGCTGCGGCAACCTGCTCGAGAACTCGGAGTGTGGTGGTCGAATTAATTCTGGAGTTTATCAATTCACACTTTAAGGGCCGGTTTCACCAGCATTGACTTTTGTCGAGTTCAGCTTGAACCTGAATGTTACCAATTTGACAAAAATAATAACTTGTACCTTTTTAATTTCTCACATATCTCGCATTTTTGTTGTTTTGGATACTTAAGTATTGTCACTGCATGTTTATTGTTTACAGAGAGATGGAAATAATTTCTCACAATGCCACTTATTGCCTTTTGTAATACCATGAATTTTAAAATAATCCTTGTAAAGATTGGTATACATGTTTGTTTACTCATGGAACAGATGTGTTTTTATGTAAACATGATTAAACAAAAACTGCAAATGCATTGTTGGATAGAACCCTCGATGCCCACCGTTCAGATTTGTGATGATAATCTCCAAAGCAGTTCTGTCACTGCCTTCTGTACGTATTATGCACAAACAGAGTACAAAGTTATCCAGTAGGCAATGGCTAAACAATTGACTGTAAATATCTTTGACATTTATTACCAATCTGCGAAAATCTTCCTTCAATATCCTTCATATTTGCCATTAACAGGATGGAATCGCACACAAATGGGATTTAAATGTGTATCTTGTTTCACATCATTACTGAAATTATCTGTAAATCGGCATATAAAGCAACACATTATCAATAAAACATTTCACTCTTCATGCAGTGGATTTTGCAGTTAAAAGTTGGTGTTAGTGTCGTTCAACTGAACTTGGCAAAAGTTGATCTTGGTGAAACCGGCCCTAAGAGAAGTTATTTGTTGACTTACCTTCTTTACATTCCATACTCTGTAATCTTTGTAATCGAACACAGCCTGCATTAGTTTTCTCGCATTAATGTTTAATATTATGTATGTACAATAATTTTGAATTGGAAATTGTGCTTATGATTATTTATTTATGATTATTTATTGTGGATTTTTAGAATGAAGAATGTCTGTAACATGTACTTCTATTTTGTGGTACTAGATGTATACAATCAATAAATAATGACGTATAAATTATAAAACAAATTATCTGCATTGACTCATAGTACAAAATAACATATTGTAATTTCAATTGACCAATTATTTTTCCCCATCCTATATAGTGCCATACCCAACTAAAGTATATGTTGGACGGTAAGAAGCGGTAGACAAACTGCCAATGGCGTTGGGGCTCTACCCCATATTATTAAACTCAGTAAAGTTTATATTTTGTCTACGTTTTCTCTCGCGCCCTGTCTAGGACACTTTCGATAGTGCAGTCATTGGGTTTATAGTGTGTTTATAAACCCAATGGTGCAGGACGAACGGGCATCAAGACGTGTAGGCTTGAGAATACACACTGAACATATGTTCACGTCTTGATGCCCGTTCGTCCTGCACCATTGGGTTTATAAACACACTATAAACCCAATGACTGCACTATCGAAAGTGTCCTAGACAGGGCGCGAGAGAAGCGGCTCTCCTCTGCTGTCTTGCGTTCGGCTGCCTTCCCGGCATTTTCATATTTGGTGGGCTCATCACTACGCCCGTCTTTATACTTCAGCATTGCACCCTCAAGCCTACACCACAACTAGACGATATAGTAGTAACGATAGTACCTATATTACCTAATAATACATTGTACTATTTGCAAGAACAAAATCCCCCCCCCCCCCTCCCTCCCACCTTGACGCCAAGTGACGTCACGCGTAGTGGTACCGTGGACAAGTGAAAATGTGAATAACTCCTCGATCGATTTCTAAAATTATTTTTTTTTGGCTGTATAACTGTACAGTGCAGACAATATGTCGGACGATTTCAACTCAAGATTGGGGCTTTAAGATTTAAGAATTTATAAAAGGATTTATAAAAGGTCGCCTCTTATTGGCTGGGCTAAGAATTCTAAGTCCATTGTTGAATTGCTATCTTGTGTGAACTGTGCCCAGCCAATGAGAGACGGCCTTTTATAAATTCGGCCAATGCTAGCGATCCTAGTAAAGCAGTTAGGAAAACTCGTGTCTCAGAAAAAAAAGTAAAAAGCAGTAAGTGAAGTGTACACTGTACAGATAGCGTGTAGCTTACGGGACTTTTCACTTTCACTTTTCACTTTTCACTTGTTCAACAATGTCCTACTTTGGAGAGAACTTCTCACTTTTGTTCTTTTCCCGTATAAGCTACACGCTATCTCTACTCTTCACTTTCTGCTTTTTACTTTTCTTACTTCTCCGTGTAACACCCGCTTAAACCTTAAATCTTAGTAAAATCCTTAAACATTTGTGTGACCTAACCGTACTATGCTGTAAAATTCATTATATTCCCTAATTATTTACAAATTTTGTTATTACCGCCTTTGCGAAATCAACTCAATGGGCAGACTACGTTTTCTTAGATCTCACGTCATTGGCCCTTTCGTAAGGTGCCTGGTAAACTGCACTGATTAGCAGAACGAGAACGACAGTCGACAAAACACATTCATTTTCAAAATGGCATCCAGTTCAACTTCAAGTGAATCCAAATCAGTTTCTGATATTTTTGACGAAGGTTTAGAAATATTTAATAATCTCTCCAAAGCTAACGAGCCGACAAATAGTGATGATGTTCAGGTACGTTGTATTGTTTGTATTTGCTCATATTCTAGACATTTGCAGAGTTTAATTCGCCGGCGAGGTTAGGCCTAATGAAACATAACCTCGCTTTATGAAATAAATGCAAAGGGAAAACGTTATAGCTAGGCATAGGCCTACCGCTATACTGGTCGAATCAGTTAAGCATACAAAAGAGTGACAATCAGTGGGTGGAAGGGTCCACCGGAATAGTATTTCGAACACATCATGATTTTCTTGTGGTTGAATGCTGTCATCTGACTTGTCGCCAAGTAGGCCCTAGGCCTAGGCCTAGGCCTGGGCTAGGCCTAGCCTATTATTTTCACACAAGTCGTAGGCCTAGGGGCCTAGGATAGATGACAGGTTGCACCACTCACATTTGGGTGATCTAGGCCTCCTGGTCAGCACTCTCAATTGTAGACCTAGTCCCGTAAGGGATTGGATACACAATGCCTAGGTCCTAGGTCTAGGGGTCCCATGCATCAAAGTTGCCATCATTTATGTCACATCCACCCATATAGGCCTAGGCCTAGGACGGCTGTCGATGCAGGCTAACTTAGGCCAGCATAGTCCTAGAGCCCCTAATGAAGATTCATATGATGTGATACACACTTGAACGTGGACCATCATAGGCTAGCTGAAGGAGAATGTACATCCTGTCACAACCATGACTACGTTTATCAAGCGAGCCGAGCTCGTACTCGCCAGTTGGAACTGGTTATAATGCGTGCCGAATTTGCGTGATAAACACCCAAGTTCGAACCCAACTCGGCGCGGGTAAGAAGCCGTGCCAGCACGCTTCATGCAATCTCAGATTTGCGTGGTAAACGTATGCGGGCTGAATTGCATCACGTGATTGGACCCACCGCCATGAAAAGTATACATTTCTTAAGCTGTTGTGCGGCAGATATGGCGTCCACCAAGTAGGTGTTGACAATGAATTGCGATTTCTGCTTCTTCTAACTGTTTCACAGCCATCAGTTTTCTAAGAAAATTCTGGGGCCATGTAATTTATTTTCGTTCAACTTTAGCATGTTCCATTTCGTAGACCTAGACGTAACGGATGAGGTTATGTTCACTTCATTGCTGATGGGAGTCAGCTGTTACCTGTCACGTCTCCTTTCAACCGGGCTGAGCCTGAACTGGGGGTTGCGATCTGAAATTCCGTGATAAACAAGTACCGTACCGAGACCATAGATTGAGTTTGATCTGAGTAGTACGAGCTCGGCTCGCTTGATAAACGTAGTCCATGGTACTTTACACCAGGAGTTCGGAAATACGTAGTTGTAACGGAAATGGGAGTAAAAATCACAGTTACCCCCACTAAAGAACACTATTAGCTTTGCTCGTTTGTCCTGTGATCATTACTCCAGGAGTACGGTATTACGAAACCCCGTTTTTCTGTCCTGGAGTAAGTGTGATGGGAGTAGCTGAGACAAGTTATTTTGTTCAGTGGTAACTTACTACAACTGTGATGGGAGTAGGCTAAGGTTTTTACACCTGCTTCCCGAGTAGGAGTAGGAGGAACAACTGAAACGATCTTAACTGTGACAACTCTGTTTTTTTGTCCAAGTGGGAGTAACTGTGATTTCTACTCCGATTTCCGTTACAATGACGTATTTTCGGATTACTCCTGGCGTAAAATACTCCTGTCCTGTTGAGGCAGGACAAACGAACAAACCTACTATTTCACTTGCTATCCAGAGAGTTACACACACACCTTGTAGGCCTGTCTGTCAAAGTGAAATGTTCCTTTCAAAGGGCAAGACTCAATAGGCTACTTTTAAAAGATTTGCCTTTAGGCCTATATTTATCTTTATCTCTCAATATTATGTGATATAATGTAAAAGTACTTTTTTTTCATACGGTACCATAATTTTAATGCATTTTTTGATAAGTAACTACCCTACTGAGTCATTTTATTAGATTTTGGCTGAAGTAGGTAATTAATTATTAAGAGGGAAGTGTAGGTTTATATAACTAGGAAAACGCTCCGCGTTGCCAGATGAGCGAGTTTTTTTTAAGTAAATCAAACATATCATTTGCATATCATATTACTCTTACAAAAATAATTTAATACATTTATAATGTACACATGATTTTTTAAAAAGATAGTGGTTCAAACTACAACCCTAGAATTTGTGTATATTATTTGGCGATATGTTGCTAATAACTGCACGAAATATTTTTTGAATCCGTCAAGAAGTTTTCTTTAAATAAATTAAAACCTTTAAATTGATTTTTCAATGTATTTCCGCATAATTTAATTCAACCGTGGTCTACTCAAAAGGCTCTAATTCATAAACTATTAAACCTATCAGTGTATGGAAAGTTCCATAATGTAGATACAGACTATATCTAAAATGTTATAGTGTTTAAACATACAATAACCGCATTTAAATGATAATAAAAGCTTTTTTATTTGTATACAAAGTTCGTTGTTAACGTTTGCATTTTTGCCGTGAAAGTCATAAAACATAACACGCTATTGTAGCCATTTTATGACAGTTATCAAAATTCCAAATACATAGTGAGAAAGGTCTGACTCCCTACGTCATTCCTGCAGCATACAATGTGCATCCAACTTCAATGGTCCGCAAATGCGAATCATATCGGTGGAACACTGTAATAATGAAGAAAATGTCTGCCGTAAATAAACAATATTTGTTTATAACATGGCGGTTAAAGCTACAATTTTGAAACTAATGTCACGTGTTGGTAGTATTGATGTGGACCTACATATAAAAAATCATTAATATCCGTTTGTAAGTTTTAATTTAATTAAATAAATAACAAAACATGTGTTTCAGTTGTTAATGTTTTGTAGGTTGGCATCTTATGTCATTGTAGCCATTTTATGACAGCTATCGAGATTCCAAATAATAGTGCATAGGTATTGTTACGTACGCTATTTTTGGTGTATACTATGTGCATCTAATTGCAAAAGTCCGCAAATGCGAATCATATCGGCGGAACACTGTAAAATGAAGAAATTATTGTTGTAAATAAACAATATTTTTTTATAACATGGCGGATAAACGTACAATTTTAAAATTATTGTCAATTGTTGGTACGGTTTATATAAACCTACATGAGAAACATTATTTAAATCCGTTGGTAAGTTTTCATTTAATTAAATAAATAAACAAATTTTATTTTTCAGTAATTAATTTTTTGTAGGTTGGCATCGTTACGAATTTTGCTGGTTATGTTAACAGCATCGAGTTTAGTGGTCACAAATGTTGACCGAAATTTTCAGCCAAATACGTCAAGCCGTTTGACCTGTGCGCGACGAACAAAATTTAGCGCACATACATACAGACATACAGACATACACACAGACAAAGCGCCGATCGAGTTGTATGGAGAGATTCACTCCGCTTCGCTACGCTCATCTAATCAAACACCACAATAAATGTTCAAATTTTAATAATGTCTCAAGAATGCATCTTAAAATTGAAATTCTTAGTAATCAGCATATTGTGGTTTGGTGAGCCCTAAAGACTGAATGATTAATGTAGGCTATGTAACATTATAATCAGTAGGCCTATGACTGTGATTCTTTTTTAATTAGTAGTGTAATGAAATAAGAATCACAGTCATACTGATTATAGCTAATGTTAAATACATTTATCATTCAGTTTGTAGGGCTTACCAAACAACAGCAGGCTGATTACTCAGATTTTCGATTTCGAGGTGCATTCTTGAGATAGGCCTATAATTCCAACATGACAATTTGCTGCGGTTTTTGACGTAAGGTACCGGGGTACCTATCGTTCTTAGGTATAATTTAATTTCACTGGGCCTACTCTTAAAAAGTAGTGATGCGGACGATAATCGTATATCGATAATATCATATATCGATAATATCATATATCAATACGATCGATATGCGATGTCATATCATGTTATTCATCGCGACATTATTTTACACCCAGTGTCATGATAAATTGTTAGTTTACGTCTTGTTATCGGCTATGTTACAATTTTGCGTGGTGGGTATTTGATTATACATATTAATACTAATTACATATTAGCTTTCAATATTTTCAAATGATGACATATCAATAACTAACCAGCTATCGAAGATATTTTTAGGCCAACTTGGGAAACATCTCCATCCGGCGTGATTTCTCGATATTATCGCGATAATATCGTCTCTCAATATTATTATGCTCACAATATTATCACAATATAAAAAAAATGCGGTTATCGGTGGGAATTTCTTTATCGTAACACATCCTTATTAAAAAGTAATTTACCAAATCTGCTAATCTAACTCAGCCAAGTGTATTCCGAGTGTCCCGATATTTATACTGGATGGCTTCCCCCTCTCGACAACTCAACCTTTTTTAACTGAGATTTCTCAGATTACTTGATGTCAATAAATAATTGATCAACTTTTAACGAACGATCACTACTAGGTAAATATGTTCGTTTGGTTGTATGGCAATTGGCAAGGCATTATAATAGGGAAGTCTGATGAGTCTCCAATATGTGTTGAAATATATTAAATAAATAGATTTTCATGTAAAAACACAAAACTCGTAATCTAAAAGTATTTAAAGTAATCAATGCAATTTCTACAAGGGTTCAAAGTTTTCGATTTTCTGTTTCCCGCACTTTTTTTTTTAAACGGCTTGTGACCTCATTACTTGTATCCAAGGTTCACTAGATCGCTCGTAGCGACACCCCGCCAGGGGATTTAGTGGACCTTGACTTGTATCAAGTCACTGTTTATGAATAAATTCGCTACCGGTACTGCCTCCTAGATGAAACAATGAAACTTATTACTCGAGCCGTTGTCAAAACTGGCAAGTTGATAAATCCATGGACAAATCCTCAGAAAATGAATAACTGAACAAAAGGCGGTCTGATACTATAATATTATTATTGCTATAGTTATTATCATTATTATTATTACTATTATTATTTATTATTATATCTATATTATTATTTATTCTTTCAAGTCACGATTTCACGTATACTTCTCATGGATATTTGCAAATAGGAGTTATAGTGTGTATGATTGGCTGATTGCATCATACAAGTAGTGACGCCATGGCCCGTTTTTCCCGCCAAAATTATATGGAAAACTTTAACCTCGTTTTTATCAATGAAAATCTGTTCTTAGTTACACAAATGAAATATGTTTGTGTTTTGCCAGTTGATCCTTATATAGAATAATAATAAAAAAAATACATGAGACTTCCCTAGAGGAGACAATGATTCTGACAAAGAAATATACTTTCTATGAATGTAGCCCCTAACCTTCAAAGGCAAAGTTTCCTCGATTTACCATGCAAAATAAATACCAGCAAGTGTCACTTTTATGTTGTGTCATCCAATCCAATCCATCTTGATGTCACGGCAGGTTACCTGATATGTAAGACGAATTCTGGAACGCAGCTGTGGGTCTTGTTCATTTTGCATTAGAATAGGCAGTTTTGTCCACACAACAAAACGGGGTATTTTAAATTTTAATAGGTATGTGGATTGTACATAAAGTAGTCAGTATGAATATTTGCTTAATTTTAAAGTCTTTTGGTATTGCAATATCGATTTTTTATGTCCCGATGCCGATTTTAGAAATTTTAACAATTTAAATTCTTGCTACCTTATCTGTAGGCCTACCAACTTGATAAGTTATTATATTAAAAAAACATTGATTATTGTGCACTAATAACGTTGTCTTTTCCAGAGTCGAATAAAAAAGTCGATACATTTGCTGGAAGAGTCCACTAAACTTGTTTCCCTAGCAGGAATGTTCAGCTCAAATGAAAATATCGAGGAAGTCGCAACAAGTGACGTTAAATTTTTCCTTCTCCCAGCCCTGCTCGGAACGTTGACTTTGAAACTGTGCGTACAGAACCGAATAGAAGTCGTCAATGTTGCTGAAATTTACTTTAAAGATTTCTTAAAACGCTGCAAAAACTATGGAGTTATTGATTTTGATATACCAGTGAGTGAATCAGACTCGGAGTCTGCTGACAAAGCCGTAGAAGTAGCAAAAACGCAACCGTTTAGTTTGACTAAAATGGTTTGTCATCGCAATGCGAAGATTCAACGTTTCAGGGAACAACAAGAACTTGAGCACCAGTTGGCAGATTTAAAGAAGGCTATGGATAATCTCAATGTTGATGATGATACAAAACGAAATTATTATTTAACGTTAATAAAGTCTTATGCCAGTCAAGCAGTTGATGAAATTGATTGCTTGAATGCTGAGAAACCTTTAATTGAACACATGGCCAAGATGAAAAGTGGAACAGAAGATAAACCCAAGCGAGGCAAACTACCACCTCGCAAACCTTTAATGCCCATTATAATTACAAAAGATGAAATCCAGAAGAAAATTTATGGTGCAGGATATCCCAGTCTACCCACAATGACAGTTCAAGAATTTTATGAAAAACGTGTAAGAGATGGAGACTTTCCAGATCCAAATATGGCTAAGCCAGCATTACAAGACCTGGCTGCAGAAGAAGCTGCTATAGCTAAAAAGATTCAAGAAGAAGTTGACCTGGAGCGGAAGATTGAGGAAGATGACGATGAAATGTTGAGGCAGAAAAGGGATATGGACGAGTTCAAAGATACTCATCGGCGAGGTTTTGGGAACAGGATGAATCGTAGCTAAACAAGTAGAAATTGATTTTCATCAAATTTGTAAATTAATAATTGATCATTATAATACAAATGATTAGATCATCATCATGGTACATAATAACTGTCATAACTTTCATACTTTATTTATACTGCTATTACACTGTATGTCTATATTATAGTTTCTGAAAAAAATGTGTTGATTATTTTGAATAAATATTGTCTACCTCAAACTCAGCACAACTGAAGCCAACCGTTTGTATAGTTGTCCCAAAACAACCTTCCTTACTGATGCTTTTGTCATAGGCGAGTGTATTGTGGCCAACTAGCAAGCCCAGTAACTCAAATATTGATTGCACTTTGGTTACTACTCACTCGTCTATCACGTAAACTTCAGGACAAGTACGACATAGAACAAGCATCCTTTTGACAGAATTCTATCTCTTCTTCTATCGTGGCTTGCCATCATTCTATTTAGGTAAGCTGTTGGCATCCTTTCTTCCTTTGTATGATAGTATGTATGATCTTTGAATCATACTACTGTATATGATGATATTGATATGGCCTGCTATAAATAAGGTATAATAGTAAAATCAACTGGCCCACTTCAAAACCATATTGGGCGCTCTGGTACAAAGTATCAATGGACGGAAAAGAGCGGCAAGGAGAAAGTGTTGGATGGAGATAGATACAGCTGATTGCAAACAACTAGGGATTATGAGATTGACAGAAATGGTAGAAGCCAGAGTAGGATAAACTGGAGGAAATGAGAAGGGATAGACTAGGGAATGTGGATATTAAGGGTGTGCATTGCATACTATGTATTTTTCATATTTTTCAATACAAATATACTGAAAAGTTGAGTATTTTGAAATAGGCTTATAGGATACAAATACTTTGCAACATAGTATTTAAAATACATATTTTCAATACACACTGTATTTTAGTTTCTGCTGATCTCTGCATATCCAGGGATGTGGGAGCTAAGCAGGGCAGTGGGAGTGGGGTCCACTCCTATAAAAAATTAAAGAAACAATTGTAGGAAGGATGTGGGAAAGTACTTCTTCCTGGGCAGGACGATCGATCGTGGATTGGAATGGTCTATTAGAGTAACAGGGGGAGTAGAGGGGGGGGGGAGCAGGTAAGAATTAAGGGAAAGGCGAAGAGCCCGAAACCTTTGCCGAAGGAGGATGAGAAGAGGTTCGAAGAGGGCGGAAGGAAGACTTGCCAGCTGATCCGGAAAGGCAATCAATCAAACCCCCCCCAATAACCACAATGGGTGTGTTCTTTTATTAGATCTGAATAGCATGCCCAGCTCCGTCTCGTGACCGATTTCCAGGTTGAGTGATCGAATTAAAGACGAGGTTCAGCTCTGTGCTAGTTTCCATCAATAATGGTGGATAAACATGGTTTTACTGAATGCAAATGAAAGTAGTTTATTTTTAATTAGATTTTTTTTTAGTTTGTAGCAAAAATGAGCTTATCGATTTAACCAGTGTTTGAACTGGAAATAAAAAGATGGCGGGATGGTGAATAATACAAGAGTAGTATAGCTATTCATACAAAAACTATTACCCCTGCCAACGTAAACGGGGGGGGGGGGGGGGGGGGGGGTATCCATTATCATTGTCAAATAATTTGTGGCAAAATACAGGCACTGTATTAACATGTTCTATTTTTAATCATGGAAAACTGTGAAATCAAACTAATAATATAAAATCAACTGTCTGTAAATGCCAGTCATTGGTCAGCCGGACTGTGGCGGGGGGTGAGGGTGGAAATAGTATGTTTGTGTAATGGGAAAGTGAGTACCGGCAAAGATTACACTAGTGTATAATCTTTGGTACCGTTAAGCCGCATTCACATAAATGACTATTGATTACTGACTATTCACTAGTGACTAGTGATTATTGACTACCCAAAGAAAGATATGAACACTACACAACTAAGTTCTTTTACACGTATGATCTGCCACCTAGAACAAATGAATCAAACTGATTGACAAACAACGAGCTGTCAAAATAATAAAATTGCAACATTATGAAGAAAACGAGGTATGGCGATAGTAACTGTTCACCAGTTAAAACGTTTAATGATGGGCTTAACCAAGTTGTGAAGGTTTTGTATGTTTCTTGTTTGTTTTGAAGATTTGTTTTCAAAATAAGAATATTTTATTGTATGACAGCTTCATAAAAATAATAAATAAATAATATTCGCCGGAAATAGTCAAAAACAAATATACACTTGACAGTAATTGAATAGTGGTATTGACTTCCGTTGCTCCACATTCATTGGCTGAACGCGAACGTTGTGATTGGTTGTAACTATGACTTCCAGTCATAAGTCAAAAGTAAAGTTGTGTGAACGTCAGCACGTATCGCCTATGGTTCAATTCGCTTAGTCACTAATCAATAATCAATAGTCACTAGTCATTTATGTGAACGCGGCTTTAGTGGTAATTTTTCGGGTAGTAAGGAGTGACGACGGGTGACAGACTTCCCCCACATGTCGTAAATGTCATGTCTGAGGATGAGAGAAATATGTGGTGAGATAAACCAAAAGGTTTCATGTTATTAATGTTAAGAAATTCATTATATACCATCCTTAACTCAACTTCGAACTTAAATTCTTTTCATTTATCAAATATCCCACCACAGCCCTTTCGGAAGCCGTTCGAACGAGCCGCCAAATCTAGGAAGCCGGATAGTGCTCCGTCGCTCGGTGATAAAGAGTCGAGCGCTCAGATAGAATAAAAGAGCACACCCCACAACAACACCGCAAAACTGATACAACAACAACAACACTGTTGTGAAAAATGGCGGCTGAAGAGAATTCGTGGAGGACGTCTTCTTTTAGACAAAGTGTTGTTGTCAAAATGTACTTAATTTGAACTCATAATTTAAGGTTGTATTTAACTTGAAACAAAGGACTTTAATAATTGGAAATTTCATTTGTCCTTTTAGAGATGAAGCTATACAAAGATCTGGCATGCCGACTTCAAAAAACAGCATGGAAATGGAGAATCACGTATTTCAAAAGGCCAAAACTAAGGTAAAGTCCAGCTAGGCCTTTATCAAGGCCGTGGGGAAGGCGCTAAGACCGTAGGTCACCTAAGAACCAAACATAGATCTAGACCTCAGGGCCTAGGCCCTAGGCCTAGGCTAGTCCAGGTTTTGTATTGGCTGTTATTGACATTGACATCTAGGCCCCTACCTAGGCCTAGGCCTGCCTAGTCAGACACGAGCTGGTTGGCTGGCCTAGGCCTAGACCTGGGGCTAAAGTCTGCTAGTGTCCTCATAAATGGTAGGCCTAGCGCCTAGGCCTAGCTGAACGTGTTATGTAATAAGGCTAGGCCTAGGCTAGGCCTAGCAGCACGTCCGCACGTCGACCAATAATTTTTGCCGCGTCAGCGCGTTGCTTGCGAAACGAACCCATACAACAAAGCAAAACTTGGATAAATCTTCCGTATATGTCTGCACCCTGAAATGGTCTAAATTTTAGTTTTTATGAATTTTCCTTATATGTACAGTTGGTAATTGAAATGAAAATGAGGGACAAAGTGACGTAAGGTCCGGTCTTATAACGCGCGGCTAAATATCGTTAGCACTGGTCTAAATGTTTGGCCTTGGGCTAAAATTTAGCCCGGTGCTAAACTGTGGACGGGTATTATGAACTGAATTTGGCCCACCGCTAAGCTCGCTGTAGTTTCATATTTTTCCATCACTGTTGGCAATAGATTTTCAATAGGCCTAGTATTGCGATATATGTCGCATTGGAGTCAGCACAGGCAGTGGGATTCCAAGGAAAACAAAAGAATATCACATAGCATTCATATTGGTTTTTCGAAATTGCAAAAAAAAACAGGATGTTTGTCAAATTAGGCCTACTCAATAAAAAAATGTCATAGGCTAAATTAGTGAGAATTGTATAGATAAACACTATGGGGGTAGGCGCATTTACTACTTAGGGCCTACTATGTCCCAGGTAATTTTATGTATTTAAGAAACGTATTAACCATTTGTTATCGGAATCACTGTCAGTGATAGCCAACACCGCCATATTTTTTGAAGATGTCAACAACTTTAGCCAGCGCTAAAATTTAGCCGGGGTATCGACGAGCGGCCAGAAAATTTAAGCTGAGGGTAACATTTGGACAACCGCTAAATGTTGGCCGGCTGTTGTAATACCCATTTTCAACTTTAGTTAGCCCAGTGCTAAACGTTTGCTAAACGTAGCTATTCATGCTAAGTTATTTTGTTTTTTAAACTAGAGTTCTTCTGTGCATAAAATCTGTAGATCTGGTGTCAGCAATGAGAATGTGGTTTGTGCAACTTAATTAAATCTATCAGTCTTTGTTGACTGGCCAGTATAAGAGTTGTGCACTTTCCAGATAGCCGTAATTGAATTTCATTGTTTATACTAGTCCTAACATTGTACTATTGTCACTTCTTTCCAGGAAGAGTACTTGGGGTTTGTGGCACGTCTTATTCTTCATGTCCGAGAGATGAGTAAGTTTGTTACTTTACTTACATTTGAAGATAATTGCTTTAACGTGTGGGCATAGGTTAATAACAATGGTGGTTCATGTTCGTAGATTCAAAGAAGGCTGCAGGGATGGGTGGACCTGGCAGTGGTAACCCAGCTATGCCAGATCCTATCAATGCTTTGCAAACATTGGCTAGACAAGGTAGAATTTCTTACGTTAGGCTAATTATGCATGTGTATGCCTAGGGAAGTATAGTGCCAACTAATAATATTTTGTAACCTAGTAGGCCTATAAGATGTTTGCTATGCTTTTTCAACTAACCAATTATAACTTGAGGTTTATGTGATCTTATTCCTACCAACATTACTACTGTAGGCCTACTTCAGACTGAATGCTACTCCAAGCTAGTTTTCCTGCTTCGTAATTTACCTTTTTATTATTTTACGTTTGTTAGGTTTTATGACTTCCACTGATTAGTTTTCATCATGCCAACCACCAGTAGTTACCAGCTTTAAAACAAAACCAATTGTTAAGTTGTTGGAGGCTTTCACATGAAAAACCAATTGTGTTTTATTTTATTTTTTAATTGTATTTAGTTGGAATCATGCTATAAAATCAAGTTATCTGACAGCAATATAGGTGGATGTCATAAGACCAGACTAGACATTATTCACCTGCACTACTAGCCAACACTAGGCCTAGCGACACATATTTTATTTATGTAGGCCTGTACACTAGCCTATACATTAACATGTTATTTACTACGGTACTACCAGTGTTTGGCATTTTTTTTGGCAACTCAGCAACTTTGAGTAGGTTCAGCAACTCTCAAGTGCATGCAGCAAATGCATGCAGAACAAAGTAGCCTACAAATCTCTAGCAGCTAGCAGCCAAGTGTATCAGTTGTTTTGGCATTCATGATATATCTAGATCGGTTTAACTTTGAGGTCTTTCTTAATAGGGATACCTACGTACTGTATTATATTGTTGTTTTCATGTTCTTCCTTGTAAAAGCTACACCCTATATATGTTCATAATATTGTGCATGTGTGTGTGTTTTAGAATCTTCCATTAACTATTCATTCACCAACAACAAAAATCTTTTCCATTTCCGTATGTAGGCCTACATGTGTGACATGGTCCACCTTCAGTGTAATCTTTGAGATCATTGTTGTACCTGTTTTTTGGTGATTTGATCACAAAAATGCCATATTGGTATGAGAGAGCATATGTTAGTCATTCAAGTACTAACTGGGAGCTGATACAAGACGGTTACCCAACATACAGATTACTCTGAAGGAAACAGTAGTTTGAGCTTTACTATACTATTATTAATTTAGTGCCTCCATACTTAGTATATTGGTACGTAGGTAGTCTGTCATCACATTTTGTCTGTCTGTTAGGAACAGGAAATAATCAAATGATGGGAATGGGAGGCCCTCAAAGTGGTGGAATGGTTCAACAACCCCAATCCCAGGTTGCCGCTGCAACTCGTAAGTGGTTTGAATATCAAGGAATTTTTCATGAATGGTACAACTACAGTAGTTGATTGCTACATCTTATAGTGTAATTCAATGTTACTTTAGTTTTGCAGTCCCTGAATCAGAGACCTGGAATCCAGGGAAATCAGGGATTAGCAGGCCTCCAGTCATTGCAGAATAAAATGCCTGACATTACAATGGGTCAGGGGCCTCAGGCAAGTACCTACCTTCTCAACAGTATGTGATCATAGTTGTAGTTCTGTCGAGCTAAGTTGCAAGGTTTTGTCTTCACGAATTATGTAAATGGGGACGTCCCCCACTGAAGTCTGTTGTGACTGACTCGAGCCTGCCCCCGGCAAGGGTCTGGACTCACTGGCAGTCAACAGCCCAGCCTATGACTGTGAGCCATTCAATCCATTTATTTTCTTTTATCTTAAGTGTGAAACAATGAAAAAACGACTACTGTAATACATTTTTGTCAATTTCACTTGTGTCACCTATCATCAGTCACTTAAACTTTTTTAGCTTCTATAGGCTATATCACTTTTTCTTTTTGTATTGCTGGACAGTGGAAGCCCTGATTAGTGATTACCAAACAATGGCTGTTTCTATTGACTTGTCTGTGTACACAAATACGGATGTTTTCTGCTGCATGAGAGTTTTTATTTACATGCGCAAAAATATAAATAATTTAGAGTTTTTAAAGAAAATTAGGCTTCAAAATTAAAATATCAAAATACCTTGTAGTTTTAGTTTGATAATTTTAATTTTAATACACCTAACACTGAACTCCTTAATTTTTATTTAGAAGCCATTCACATATTAAATTAAGTGAATAAATTGTCAATGGACGTAACATGTGAAGTGTAATATATATATATAATATATTACATTTAAAAAATTTTGTTAATTCTATTTCATTTTGCAGGTGGGTTCCATGGGCCAAATGCAAAATCAGATGCGAGTTCCAATGGGCGGCCAAATGCCTGGTCAAATGCAACCGCAAATGACTGGCCAGATGCAACCTCAAATGCAGCCACAAATGCCAGGACAAATGCCTACACAAATGTCTGGACCCATTGCTGGACAACTTCCCAATCAAATGCCTGGACAAATGCCTGGTCAGATGCCTGGACAAATGACTGGACAAATGCAGCATAACATGGCTCAGATACAAGCTCAGCGAAAAGTAAGTTGCAAAATAATTTACATTGGAGTGTCAGTTATACAGTTTTCAGGGGTCCTCCCGAAAACACATAGTCTATATCCACTCCAGTCTGCGTCAAACAGTTGTTCGGGCAGGTCAGTCGTCGTGTGTAAGAGAATACGTGTGTGTGACTGTGTGAGATTTTTTCTTGTACACATATGTGTTTCACTTTTCAGAACAAGGTCTTAGAAAACCTTAACCGGGTTCCACACAAATACCTTACGAAGTGGGTGAATTTCTTGTACACACATAGGCTATACGTTCAAAAAACATATAGGGCCTAACCTAACATTAAAAAAAAAAAATACATTTTTTGCGTTTGTAATTAAATTAACGAGTGAAGGTGGCAGCACTCAGCAGTCTCCCCATTCTGCAGTACAAAATTCTCTACACGGTGCAATCTAGCACACGCCAGTGAGGAGTGGGTGGGGGGAGGGAGGGACAAGGGATACACCTGTCGGGTGAGCACTTGATGTGGGTGCTGTCGTTAAAGCTCAAAGAAGAAGTAATCTATGAAATCATCAATATCAATTTTAAAAACCATAGCGCTTGGTCGGTATATTAGGTGCCTAGACTTTAATATTTATTTTTGCATAATGTTATACATTCTGCTAGGTAGGGCCTAATGGATTTTATTTTTAAGGATTTATTCTTCCAGGAAGTGATTTCGGATGACAGAAAATCAATTAGCATACAATCGCAACCAAGCTGTCTCGGGGTACAATTTCTGTTGCGTAAAAAGTAAAAACAAACAACATAGAATAGGCCTATATTAATTTCATAATTTTCATTTAACAAATTAGATGATTGATTAAAGTGCCCGTTCACCTCTTTAGCAAGTTGTTCTCTATCTAAAGTTTAACCCTAAATACCAATGTTTGGGTGTTTATCACGCGGCCTATACCATCAGGTGTCCTTTGTTTATTCGCGCAACTTGCTGTTCGAGGTGGTTTTCCTACGTCATGTAACCCATGTTGCCAACTCTGCGCTGCGTCTCCAGCAGGCATTGGAAAGAGGGGTGGTTGGCTGAAGACATCAATGGAGGGAGAGAGCTTGGTCTGACGAGATACTTTGTTCAAATGAAAGTGGTGCAGAAGGCGCGTGGTCAAGCGGATAAATACAAGATTTGTAACTACTCACTGGAAATGTGTTTATATTTCTCTTCAATTTGTGAAATGATAATAGTATTTGTCAAGATAAGGAATATAATTATAATAGTTTTTGTCAAGATAAGGAATATAATTATAATAGTTTTGTCAAATTAAGAAATAAAGTTACTTGTGCCAAACAGGTTTTCACAAATACCTCAAGTAAAATTTCAATGGTGAAAATTCTTCTTGTTACAGGTACGTCGTTACATTAGACTACGACGTAAAATGAACTATTTGACGTAGGTATTTGTGTTAATATCTATTTGACCTGCTTTTTTATGTATTGCTATAATGTGAAAAATAAAACGGTTTCTATTATAGTGGACGGAAAATTTGAAACGACTATACACATGAGCTTGGCTGGATACTTTTCCCCCAACCCTCCAGATGCGCGAGGCAAGGTCACACCACACTCGGGGGTACTATGTTGCCAAACGTACAACGTTGAGCGGGCTGCATAAAACATTTAACCACTAATTACGTGCAACTCGAATCATTTTCGGTGAAACTGTTATTGAATATGTGTTCTATATAACAACTTGAGTGCCTTGGTACACATTGCAGTAAGAGGTGAACGAACACTTTAATGGGGCTTAACGTCTCATATTTTTGCAACAATCGCTAATCGAGACGATTTAACAAATTAGTGGAAATGGCCAGGACGATATACAAATTGTATTTGTAGGCATAGCTTACAAAATGTACAGGCCTGTGGACTAATTTATGGTTTTGATCAATGTAATAAATACAGTATTATAAACGAATTAAATGTAGAGAAAAATTATAAGATATAAATTGCTCGCTGAGGGATGAGTAACGTGTGGCAGAGTGGAATGTGTGTAACTCACTGAGCTAGGTGGCAGATGCTATTCGGATTCCTCTTTGTTTCACAGGCCAAAACTGGAAAAACTGACACAATAACTAGTATAACCACAGTTAGGAGTGTATCCTGTATAAGCCTATTACTCTTGTAGTAATTGAGTAAATTTACAGCAGCTACATTGCTTTGCTAAAGATTTATCTGGATCGATCTGTATCGATGGTACGACTCATTATGACTGAGTCATACTAATACATGAAGTGCTTGAGTTTGTACCCTGGCATTTTGTTGTGTTATTTTCTGAACACTATTTTTCCCTGCAGCCTGGATCCGAAGTACTGAATATGCTACCTGGCCAGAACCCTGGTTTTGGTGGTCCACGCAATGTCACTCCCAGCCAGTTCTTGCGGCAGAGTCCTTCTCCGTCAGCCCAGTCGCCTGCCGGACCCACACATAGGTATGTCCATAATACTATGTAGGGATTTGCATCGTGTAGGGATTTGCCTGCCCCCAGTTGCTGAATCGCTCTGGCACCAAAGCGCGCTAAATACTGTTTGACGTCCTGAACAAATAGGTATATCGTGCTCGAAATTGCAGAGGGTTCCACTTCATGCATGACTATTGTGTGAATCACAGTGGATGTGTTTTGTGCATCTCCCCCCCCTCCAGCCATCATTACAATCTTTTTTTTTCCTATGCAGAGACCGCGGCTTCCTCAGCCATTCTTCTTCCATTACAATCTTCTTTGTGTCTCAAAGTCGCAGAAGACTTTATCAGGGTGTTTGGACCAGTCTAGTTTCTAGTCATTCACTATGGATTTATGGATCCCAGGAACTTACAGTGCCAACCTGCAATATGCCACCTGTGAGAATAAGAATTGGTGAACTTGAGAGAGGGATTTAAATAAGAGAATATAAATGTTTCATACAAGGTTTTTGATATCACAATAGACAAGTGGTTGTATGAGCAGTAGGATGTTGTTGTTTAGTTGATGCCTGGTTATGGATCAGTAGAGAAATAAGTTAATTCCTATTTGTAAATACATAGGAACTGTGTACTCTGGCATCTCCAAATGTCTTGAAATAGTACAGTATAGAAGTATGTACTGGTATTATACAGTAGTCCCCCTTTAATTCGAAATTCAGGGGCCCTCAAAATACCAACTTCGAAATATAAAAATTCGAAATATATAAATTTCCTCGCCGCATATCGCCAAAGAACCTATGTTGTATCGCCGCTGGAAACGCCATAACCACCCACTTGAACATTGAAACCCATCGATCTTTAATTTGAGCGCGATCATGTCCGCTTGTTGTTTTAAAATTACACCAGTCAAGGGTATATTCGCAACACGGGCGCGACTGAAATACTCGATATTGTATATTGTAATACTTGATATTGTAGTCTCGTTGTACTTTCGTTTGGTTGCCGACATTTTTCACACAGTTCGATGTTCACTATCACACACTTACACTGATATGCTCCAAACAACACACTCGACCACACGTGCTACCAGCTCACTCGAACAACAACAAGTGATGAGTCAATGCCAGCGCATGCGCAGGCGTCCGTCCGGCCGACTTGCTTCGAGGCTGCCCATCTGTGGTCGGTCGGCAACAGCTATTAGGATTGGGGTGGGGAGGGGGGGTGGAATGTTGCAGGCAGGCAACGCATCTCGGGGCGACCGCTCGCTATTGTCGTTGCGTTGTTTACAAAAACTGGAATTACCGGGAAATGGCTCAAGCTGCACTACAGTCACCGTCATTTATTTCGAAATAAACGACTTCAAATGAAAGAATGTCAGTACCTTCGTTCTGAAATTCACTTCGAATTACGAAATAGCTGAATTTCGAATTAACAGATGAAAATAACATGTAGTTTTTCTGGGACATGGAAACCTCTTCAATCTACATGAGTTTTCGAAGTAAGCGAGTTCGAATTTTCCGGGGACTACTGTAGTATGCAGTATGCACATTGAAGTTTCTGTTTGTTATAGTAATCAAATGGCAGCATCACCAGCTATGGTTCCTTCACCCAGTCCACAACATACACCTTTGTCTGGACTTCAAAGATCTGTTGGTAAGCTATTTTTCATTCAGTTTTCTTTCTATCCTTTTAGTATAAACATAAAATAGTGATTAAGTGTTGTTTAGCGCTTAGCGTCTCCATTCTACTCCTAGGGCAATCAATTTGTTTTTATGTCATGCGATAGCGGTTAAACGGAGAGTCTGATCAAGTTGAAATGTGGACCATCCACAAGCGTCGATGTGAAATGAACGCCATTAGTTTTCTGGCAAAATCATTTGAAAAGGTACAATGTAGTGAACAGTTTTGTTCTAAAACAAAATGGCAGCAAAATATGAGATAGCAATTTACAGTAAATTTCTGTGGTTATGAATATGCCAATTTGATCTTGATCTGATAAGTATTAGCTAGGTATTACCTCGAGGAGGGGACAATGGCAATGAAACTAGATTTCATGAAGTCACAAAGTTCGATTTACTTTTTTTCTACGTTGGCTACGTCTAGATTTTTTTAATACAATATGCACCAGTGAAGTAAATGTCCATCTGCAATTAGCACTTATACGACAAAATGCATTCCATATTTTTTAATTTGCCACTCGTCGTAAGTTAGTTACTACTACGTAGTTAGTAGCTAACGGGAGTTGCTAACTTTGCTTAAATTTATCATGTTTTAATTTTTTCAAATGAATTAACCGTGAGCTGAGTTGTGATGTTAGTAAGTTGATATCTGCCTCCCCGTCAACTTTAGTTAGCATTTTTTTACACTTTTGGAAGCTTGCTGAAGCCAGATATTTTGAAAGCCTGGGCCTAGGCCTAGCACCTGTGTGTGTACGGCATGTGATCGAGCAGAAGTCTAGGCTTAGCCCACCCATCATGGGCTAGAGCTCGTCGCACAGTTCCAAGATTACTTGGCGATAAAAGCGATAGGTTTTCAACAGCTCATTGTCCGATTAATTTAAGGGATCGAGCCTGTTCCTAAATACTTTCCGTAGCCTTTGTACATCCTTAATTACCTCTTCACACCAAACTCGACTAATGACACGGAACCGACAGCCAAGAATTATTAATATTGACACGGAACATGTCTTGAAGGCTAGCTCATGGCAAGCGCGCCCGCGCGTACATATCAAGTTTCGCCCTTTTTGAGGTATCAACTTTCAATTTGTGCGCGACAGTCGAAACCGCGACCATCAACCTGTCTAACTCGTAAAGAACGTGCTCAAGAAGGCCGTGACAGACCTACCTGTCACTGTCAGTGTCGGCTTCTTGTGCAGTGCTCGTGTATGTTCTCGCTACATTTGAAGTCACATAAAAATTCCAAAAATGGTTATAATATTTGATTATTTGACCACCAAAAGGAATTTGAGAGCAAAGGGTTTATGTATTAAAATAAACAGATTATGATGTGTAAGTTGTGCAATGCTCGGTCATTAGGCCTAGGCTTATGCTGTAGACTTTTAGTCCACGCCCTAGGCTAGGGGCCTAGGCCTCCTTAGCGGCTAACCCTTACTTAGGTCTAGAGCCTTGATCCGAGACCTTGGGCCCCAAATATTTAGGTCTGGGTTTAGGCCTAAACATGTAAAAATGTCGGTGCACAATAACCCTGGATTGGAATGAGTTTCCCGTTACGGGCAATCTTAAATCGTAGCCTACTTTTCCGTTCCCAGAGCTCCTTCCCAGACTATTGTTCACTGACCTTAAGGTTGGAATTCATAGTCGGCCCCTACACCTAGGGGCGCCCATTGTTACCAAGGTAACAATTGTTTGCATGTTATTTCCCATAAACAAAACAAATCCATAGCAACAATGGGTGCCCCTAGGTGTAGGGGCCGACTATGAATTCCAACCTAAGCCTTGCAAAGCTGTAGGCTGATGATTACAATTACAATTTGTTTTTGACCATGATTTGAGCTTTTCCCTCTAGTCTAGGGGTGTGCCAGTACTCAAATTTACGAGCTTTTTCAAGCTTTTTTTTTAAGCTCGAAACCAAGCCAAGCTTCATTTTCGGCTCGATTTTCTCAAGCCGAGCTGTCTAGGCCTAAAAATGTCCGTTGTCGCGCGGTTTTAATTATGTACTTCTGTAAACGCAGACTGAAGAATCCAAAAGGCAGAAACGAATATTTAGGTGTCTGCAAGTATGATGAAGTTAGAAAAATTTTGGGGTTTTAGGCCCAGCATAGACTTAAGAGAACTTATAGGCCTAGGCCTATACTTTTCTGGGTACCTGGCCTAGGCCTAGCTGGGCTTTCCCTAAGGACGTGTCCGAATTCCTCTTTATCATTGCTAACTCTAGGTCTAAGTCTAAATTTGACGTCATCAATCATCGGTGACGTATGAAGTACTGTCCGAAATCGTTAAATCTAGGTCTAAATCGAAGTTTAGACCTAGCAATCGAAAGTGCACGCTCGTTATAAGTCTAAAAATGGCGGACGAAAAAAAACAGCTGCGAGAAGGAAGACGGAAAAAGGAAATGAAAATTAAGTATATTATATACATCACTGTAGTATTATTTTATAATGTAAACAGTGATAGGCCTACTCTAGAGCCTAAAACCTGCATCAATATTGGAAAATGAATACTTTTACATTTCCTAACCTCAAAAGGCAGACAGGTAGGCTTGCCTAGCTAATAAAATCTGATTTGCAGTAGGCCTAGGCCTACTGTAAATCAGTTTTCTTCTCTCGTCGTTCATATTTACTTCTTTAACCAATGCTTCAACTCTACGTTAAATTTCTCCCAATAGGTGGCTCTGCAATAGGTTTAGTACTGTCCAAAATCCACTTATAATTAGAGTTAGAACATGCTAAATAATTTCAACCTAGACTTAGACTTAGACCTTAGACTTTTAATTCGGACACGTCCTAAGCCCCGATCTCGTGAGAAAGAAATGTTACATCTCTAGATGCAGCACGATGTTTTGTTATTCTGCGAGTAGAAAAACAGATGCTTTCTGCTTTTCACAGTAAACCATAGAGAAATAAAACAGTAAACAATAAACATCTAGGCCTAGCTCTAATTTTCACGAAAGTCCACTGAGTAAAAAGTAACCCCAACTGTATTATAACGTTATTTATATCCGACATTGTGATATGGAATTTTGATCTGTTTGTAGCTTCAGTTGCAATAAAATCAATATTTCACACGAAATTTAGTCTACTTAAGTATGTCCTAATATTCTACTGAAATACAAATGCAATTTAAAAAACAAGCCGAGAAGTTGAAAAGTTGCTGTTACTGTATTCATACACTCTCTAAGCTCTCTAATAATGCAACTACTGTGCGATCTATGATCGGTACTGTGAACTAAATGGCCATCGCTAGCGCAACCATGGTTGGTAAAACAGTTCAACTAAACTGTTTTACCAACCTACCACGCAACAATAACAGGGTTGTATAGGGTTACATTATGTAACCCTATAATAATATAATTATGTAACTTACATATGTTATAAACAAAGATATACTTGATGTACCGAAATTTCGGTATACATACACTTCCTATCGCATTGCATCTACTGAAATAAAATGCAGCCGTACATTTACAATAAACGCTATTTCAAAAGCTCGGCTCGGCTCGAAAATCAAGCTTTTTTCTCATACTCGGCTCGGCTCGACTTAAAATCGTAGGCTCGCACACCCCTACTCTAGTCACATAGCATTTATATCACACAGCATTTATACATAGGCCTAAACGTGAAGAAAGAGAAAATATACCTAGATAAGCTAAATATGATACAATGTCATACGAAAACACAAAATATGTATGGTCTATTGCATTAGTACCATAATCGTAGCATAACATTTACACTTTCTGGGAGGGGCATTGTTCGAGCATTCTTTTAAATTTTGATATGTTGTCAGGTAGTGGGTTGACCACTTTTTGTAACCTGGTCATTCCAAATCCTTGTTAACAACCCAACTATGAAATTTATACCCACTTCCATTGTGTAACGTGGTACAAAAATTACTTCCATGGTCTCTTTTACCAATTTGAAAGTGGCAGCTTGGCAATGAAATTGGCAGCACAAATTAAAAGTTGATACCTCAAAAAGGGCGAAACTTGATATGTACGCGCAGGCGCGCTAGCCATGAGCTAGCCTTCAAGACATGTTCCGTGTCAAGAGTCGAGTTTGGTGTGAAGAGGTAATTAAAGATGTACAAAGGCTACGGAAAGTATTTAGGAACAGGCTCGATCCCTTAAATTAATCGGACAATGAGCTGTTGAAAACCTATCTCTTTCAATCACGGTATTAATCAGTGATTTAATAACCAGTGGTTGATATAACCAATGCTTGTTAATCAGTGATTTACGAACTTGCGTTTTTCATACCTTAGCTTCTTCTCGTTAATCAATGGTTAATCAATCACTGGTTTGCGGCATTGATTATGAAGTGTATAGAAAGTACAACTATAGAAGGCTATGCGATGCGCAAAAGGCGGTGGCTACCTGTTGTTTTCATCAAAACATAACCTCACAAATTACCGTTGTCCCGTGCTTGTGTCGCCTTGGCTAGGCTAGCCCCTATGTTTTTTTTTGCTTTTTAAGAGATTTTTAAGAGATGGAGAGTAAAAAGAAGCGTTCGAGAGGTTTAGTTTTTACGTCGGCAGATACCATGCTGCTAGTAGACAGTTCATAAATTTAAAAGCGTCCTGGAGAATAAAAAAGACAGATGCGGTTACAAGCAAGGAGAAGGACCAAGTGTGGGGCATGCTCGCAACTGATTTTAATTCCGCGAGCGGGACAGTGCCCAGAAACGCCAACACATTAAAAACCAAGTATGAAAACCTGAAGAGGATGTGCCGAAAGGCACTAAGCGAAGAGAAGTGTGAAGTATTTAACACAGGTGAGGGCAAGTATGTCCCCAAAATCTTGGATCCTGTCCTGGATAAAATACGGGCGATACTGTCAATATCGGGGGTAGGGCTGACAAACCCCTATGACAGTAATGGCTCTTTCACCACATTGTCACCTGGTAAGAAATATTACATACATAATTGGCCTAGGCCCTTGGCCTAGGTACATTTTCACTAATGTGCTATGTGCCATACTTGAAACTAGGCCTAGCCTACATAATATGTTACTCATTGGGTTTGTTTTTCAGAATCTGTTCCTGCAAGCCAGGTTATTAACCTAGGACAAGGAAGCCATGAATACCAGGTAAGTTTGAAAGTCCTAACACCAGTGGCCCTACCTAAGTCCGCAGGTATCTGCAAGAGAAATTACCGCAACTGCCGGAAGTAAGCCCTACAGCCAGGCGCTAGGCTGGCCGGCCTCAGTATTTCATCTCGTACCTACCCTTTCTGATAGCATTCTTGTATGAGGCAATCCAGGCCCAGACCTGAAATTACTACGTTTATCAAGTGAGATGAGTCTGGATTCAGAGCCAGTTCATTAGGTCTACTCACTGAATGCACACTAGCCTAATAGTGGGCTAGTGAGAGAAATGTGTTTTCGTAGCCTGAGGTGATCCCAGCTCGCAGTGAAACCCATAATAGGTGTACAGGCTGATGTAGATAAGCTTGTAGTGGGCTAGTGGGAGAAACGTGTTTTTGTAGCCTGAGGTGATCCCAGCTCGCAGTGAAACCCATAATAGGTGTACAGGCTGATGTAGATAAGCTTGTAGTGGGCTAGTGGGAGAAACGTGTTTTTGTAGCCTAAAGGGAACCACAGCTCGCAGTGAAACCCATAATAGGTGTAAAGGCTGATGTAGAAAAGCTTGTAGTAGGCTAGTGTGAGAAACGTGTTTCCGTAGCATGAGGTGATCCCAGCTTGCAGTGAAACCCATAATAAGTGTAAAGAATGATGTAGATAAGCTTGTATTAGGCTTGTGAGAGAAACGTTTTTTCGTAGCCTGAGGGGATCCCAGCTTGCAGTGAAACCCATAATAGGTGTAAAGCCTGGTGTAGATAAGCTTGTAGTAGGCTAGTGAGAGAAACGTGTTTTCCTAGCCTGAGGTGATCCCAGCTCTTAGTGACACCCATAATAGGTATACAAGCTGATGTAGATAAGCTTGTAGTAGGCTAGTGAAAGAAACGTGTTTTCGTAGCCTGAGGTGATCCCAGCTCGAAGTGAAACCCATAATAGGTGTACAGGCTGATGTAGATAAGCTTGTAGTAGGCTTGTGAGAGAAACGTTTTTTCGTAGCCTGTTTTCGTAGCCTGAGGTGATCCCCAGCTCGCAGTGAAACCCATAATAGGTGTAGAGCCTGGTGTAGATAAGCTTGTAGTGGGCTAGTGAGAGAAATGGGTTTTCGTAGCCTAAGGTGATCCCAGCTCGTAGTGAAACCCATAATAGGTGTACAGGCTGATGTAGATAAGCTTGTGGTAGGCTATAGTGAGAGAAACGTGTTTTCGTAGCCTAAGGTGATCCCAGCTCGCAGTGAAACCCATAATAGGTGTAGAGCCTGGTGTAGATAAGCTTGTAGTAGGCTAGTGAGAGAAATGTGTTTTCGTAGCCTGAGGTGATCCCAGCTCACAGTGAAACCCATAATAGGTGTACAGGCTGATGTAGATAAGCTTGTAGTAGGCTTGTGAGAGAAACGTGTTTTCGTAGCCTGAGGTGATCCCCAGCTGGCAGTGAAACCCATAATAGGTGTAAAGCCTGGTGAAGATAAGCTTGTAGTAGGCTAGTGAGAGAAACGTGTTTTCGTAGCCTGAGGTGATCCCAGCTTGCAGTGAAACCCATAATAGGTGTACAGGCTGATGTAGATAAGCTTGTAGTAGGCTAGTGAGAGAAACGTGTTTTCGTAGCCTGAGGGGATCCCAGCTTGCAGTGAAACCCATAATAGGTGTAAAGCCTGGTGTAGATAAGCTTGTAGTAGGCTAGTGAGAGAAACGTGTTTTCGTAGCCTGAGGTGATCCCAGCTCTCAGTGAAACCCATAATAGGTATACAGGCTGATGTAAATAAGCTTGTAGTAGGCTAGTGAAAGAAACGTGTTTTCGTAGCCTGAGGTGATCCCAGCTCGAAGTGAAACCCATAATAGGTGTACAGGCTGATGTAGATAAGCTTGTAGTAGGCTTGTGAGAGAAACGTTTTTTTGTAGCCTAAAGGGAACCACAGCTCGCAGTGAAACCCATAATAGGTGTAGAGCCTGGTGTAGATAAGCTTGTAGTGGGCTAGTGAGAGAAATGTGTTTTCGTAGCCTGAGGTGATCCCAGCTCGCAGTGAAACCCATAATAGGTGTACAGGCTGATGTAGATAAGCTTGTGGTAGGCTATAGTGAGAGAAACGTGTTTTCGTAGCCTAAGGTGATCCCAGCTCGCAGTGAAACCCATAATAGGTGTAGAGCCTGGTGTAGATAAGCTTGTAGTGGGCTAGTGAGAGAAATGTGTTTTCGTAGCCTGAGGTGATCCCAGCTCACAGTGAAACCTATAATAGGTGTACAGGCTGATGTAGATAAGCTTGTAGTAGGCTTGTGAGAGAAACGTGTTTTCGTAGCCTGAGGTGATCCCCAGCTCGCAGTGAAACCCATAATAGGTGTAAAGCCTGGTGAAGATAAGCTTGTAGTAGGCTAGTGAGAGAAACGTGTTTTTGTAGCCTGAGGTGATCCCAGCTCGCAGTAAAACCCATAATAGGTGTAAATCCTGGTGTAGATAAGCTTGTAGTAGGCTAGTGAGAGAAACGTGTTTTCGTAGCCTGAGGTGATCCCAGCTCCAGTGAAACCCATAATAGGTGTACAGCCTGGTGTAGATATGCCCGCCTAAACCAAGATTCTGCAGATAAACATGTATCTTGCTGTTATTATTAGTCCAATGTAGCACCAACGGTATAAGCTGAAACAAGTGTGGTAAATGTGAGCAACCTCAAATCTTTTTCACAGACATATTTCCCCCGTTACGGGGCCTATAATACAAATCGGCTATAATGTAGGCCTACGGTACGTTTAACAAGCAGCAAACATTGTATTCAGTCTGAACGGAACCCATAACTGTTGTGTTCATGTAGGCCTATCCATGCACCACAGCTATAATATGGTAGAGGCATATCCTTGTCTAGAAAAATATGTCAAATCATTAGGCCTAGGCAATACAAAAATATAGTAGCCCCTCTTTTGTGTGAGGTAGGTTTAGGCAAGCTATTAAAACAATAGGCCTAGCCTTCCTTAGATGCAAGACCAAGTAGGGCCTACTTGACCCATATAATACAAAATCAACATAATATGGTGACACCATACCGAGTAGACCTCGAGATATGGACACAGTTAGGCCTAGGTCTGGATATGCAAGGGATGTTTCTAGACTAGTTTCTAGACAACGTGATTAAAACATATACTTTCTTTTAGATGAACGAAGAAGATTTCCACATGGAGGAAGAAGAGGAGGAAAACGACACATCCACAACGTATGCCCTCCTGACCCCAAGAAAGAAAGCGCTGCTGGACCGTGGTGATACCATTGCCATTGAATGTCCCGCTGCCGCTGGCTCCTCTCCTCACCACAACGATGATGATCACGAGGCAACAATTGATAAAAGCCCGCTACCAAAAAAAACTGTGCAAGGTTAGTTAGCCAACACTTACCTACAATAGGCTAAGTCAGTGTTAGTCCATAGGCCTATTTGTCCATAAATGATGTCACACAATTTTTGACCAAATTAGATCCCCACCTCCCCCCTTGTCACAGTAAGTCACAACAAGTATGACACCCCCCCCCCCCTCCCCCGTTTAATGATGTCACACACAAAAATTTACTGCTGTCCCCCCCCCCCCCCCCGACATGCCAACATTAAAAAAAACCTGGGACAAAATCAGTCACATCGAGATCAAATATTTGAATTTTCTTAATTTTTTACATTTGCACAGCTGCTGGTTATTACTGGTCATTCGTCCATGGCGAAACTCAGTAGGTGGCGCATTCTAGTGGCTAAAAACCAGTTTTGGAAATGCGTGAAATTGCGGGATTATTTGAAAAATGTAAAATACTGAAAAAGAATCTGCACTAAAAATGGCATTATATGCAGTGCAGCATGCATTGATGTCACAGAAAGACTGACCCCCCCCCCCCCCCCCCCCTCAAATAGTGTGACATCATTTATGGACATATGGACATCATTATAAGTGAATTCTTTTGTCAAGGTAGTGACGGAGAAACTTTCTACATACATATTACACTTCAACAATGTAGGCTATTAGATTTTGCCTGCAATTAAAAATCCTTGGCTACAGAAAATTACCGTAGTACATGTACACCTTGGTATTTACTTTTTATTCTCTCATGGTAATGGTTAATTAACCACTTCAGGTCCAGGTTGAATGCAACTGCAGTGGGATCACCACTTACTTCCAACTACAAATTAAAATAGACTAGTTAGGCCTATTCATTAATTTTAATTGATATGTACATTTCTACTTTCAGACAAGAACAAGACCACCCCACACCAAGCTAGCCGTAACCATACGACGTTGAAAGCAGCTAATGGGAGAGGAGAAGCCACAACAGCAAGCAATATGAGCAACAAATTCACAAAATTAGCAGAGCAAAAATTGCAGTTTCTGCAAATGAAAGAAGATGGCTTCAAGAGTCAAGTGGATGTGCGTGCAAAGAGAGAAATGGAGCTGCGTAAGCTTCAAGTAGAGTCAGCTCAACTTGATATTAAGCTGAAAAAAGCAAAACTCCGCAACATCACATTAAAGAATCGGGTGTTGATGCTGCACTATAAAAAAGCTTTCAGAAATCGATTTGAAGGAAAAACACCAGTCTAATTATTTTTATATTTATTAAGCGTATTATGTGCATGTTGTATCACAATAAGTAACATAGACTGTTCATTAACAAAATATATAACTTAAGACTAAGATTATCAATTATCATAAATAAGTTGGTTATTCAAGTGGCCAACTTAAAATGTTAAAGATTTGTGTTGGCGTAAAAATTACAATTTGACAAATTTTACAATTATAGGCTACTTGTTTCAATTAAACCTACTTAGGATGCAGTCCTTAATTCTGTTCTAAGCGTTATGCTATGATTGCAGTTATGTTTAGTGCTTGACACTATTTTCTTAGTTGTAATACTTTGATGTATATCGTAGTCGTACATACAATTGCCATTTGAACGGAGCTATAATCTGTAAATAAAAATATGAATTAATTCTTTTGTGTTATGTGGACAAAGATATATATATGTCATGGTTTGAGCCATTTCCATCCAAACTGCAAGACTCGATGAAGCACACACTTGGATTACAACTTTGGATTAAATTAAAATACGTAAAAAAGTAGTATATTTTGCTGGGACCTTACTAGTATTTTACGATCTTAACTCTATGAATAATATGATGAATAAACATTAATTCATTATTTCTTACTTGTTTATTAGTTCAATTCAAATGTTTTTTATGCTAGGCCTACTATGTTTTTTTTTTTTTTTAGAAAATAAAACCTTTTCTCTGAAAATAGTGGCATCCTATTAATTTGATTTACTGTATAATTAGTACCTACCTGGCAAAGTAGTCTAGAATTAGTGCTTGGCGGACCTGATCATTTCCTGCACGACCTCGTAGTGGGTTTTGTACTACTATTGGTAGCGGAATGTTATCTCCTTCCAAGTCGATTCTGAATTAAAAGTCTGGGTCTGGTGGTGGCACCTTTTCCTTCTCACCACAAGCTATGTTGTGTAAAACTGCAGTTGCAATAATGATTGCCATGGCGTGGTCAAGAGATACCCGCATACCAACAGAAAGTATCGGGAACCGTCTTTTCCAAACCCCATATTTCCTTTCTACAGGGTTTCTTGTTCTCTTTTGGGATTCATTAAACAGCTCTTCTGCTCGAGTTGTTGGTTCTATAAGTGGCACTATCATATATGAGCGGCAATCATAGCCACTGTCAGCAACCAACAACGAGTCGGCCATTTCACCGGCCCCGAAACGAGCCCTTATGGATGAAGAGTTAAATATGGTAGTATTGTGAGTTGATCCAGGCTAGCTTGCCACAATATCTAGTATTTTCAGGTCAGCATCGCATATTGTTTGGACGTTCAGTGAGAAGTAGCCCTTTCTGTTCCTAAAGTATTCAGCATTATCCCCACCTAAATGAAATAAACAAAGGTAGATGTCAACGAATTCAAAAAAAAAACGAGTCTTTCTACAAAGATCTTTATACCGAGAGTCTTGAAGCTTTAAACTGGGCAAATTTGATGCTTTTAAGTATGCATTCAGAGAGTCAATAGGCCTACTGTATGCAATTTGAAATTTGTTACTAACCTGGGGATTGGATCTTCACGTGTGTGCAATCTAAAGCCCCACAAACACGAGGGAAGCGAGCAATTTCAAAAAATCTGCGCCGCACTTGCGCAATTTATTCTTGTGTGTGTGTGGGAACTTAATGTATTCACGTGATAGACGAGCGATTGCATCAGTCACCCCGTGAATTATTTTACATGCTGTGGATTTGTGTACCCCAGCAAAATCTCCAACAAATAAATAAAAAATAAATTCACATTTAGAGACTACCCACTCAGTAACTGATTTGCAGTGGGGGACTTTAATTTAAAGTGACTAAACCAACCCTGTAGGCTTCGAACACCATCGACGAGTGAGCGATAACCAATCAAAGATCGATATTTCAAATATGAAACGTATGAATCAGTGATTGGACAGTGCGAACACCTGCGGACAGATGCCAGAATCAACAAGGCCGATTCAGAACAACTTTGAATTTATTGAGTGCTTCGTTGCTAGGACGGCTCCAAAGTCACCGTTTACTTATTCCTAAGCCAAGAAGTAATGGCATAAAAGCGAAGCGTCATGTTATTAACATTTGCTGTATTGGTGGCACCGCATTGTTTCTAAAATAAAACATGTACTAGGTTAAGCTTTTAAGTTATCTCCCACCTCATATAAATTGTTACTTAACACATAGGAAGTTTAATTTTCTCCGAAAGTTTATGGATAGAAAATAATTTGCAATCTCATACTAGCCTAGCCTTATACCTAGGGCCTATACCCATTAATAGTATGTTAATTTTTAAGCGAGCGAAGCGAGAGTCTCCACGAGACTCTTATGGCACTTCGTTCTGTTTTTTTGTTTGTTTTTTTTTGTACTAGACTCTTATGGCACTTCATTCTGTTTGTTTTTTGTTTTGTTTTTATGTCTGTCGATAGCGGTCGAACGGAAAGTCCGATCAACTTGAAATTTGGACCATCTACAAGCCTCGATGTGGATTGAAGGTGTATAGTTTTGAGGCAAAATCGTTCGAAAAGTTACAAAGTTACAGTCAATAACTGTTAGTAACGGTGGCAGACCGCCGCGAAAACACTAGACAGACCAGAATGACAACGAAAATTCTTAGCAACGCAAATTGCACTGCATTCAACAATATCGGGAAGTATAATAGCTATGGAAATTAGAAAAAATTTTGAAATGCACATTCTTGAATTGTTGTTAATTGTTGTTTTTATTAGCCTTGAGATATTTTCGCCAGAACGTTCGTTGATATGGACGCGCTCGCTTATCAACGCGTCAAACAGAGCGTTTTCCTAGTATATATATACTTTATTTTAGCTTGGTAGCTACTATGTTTCACATGAAGGAAGGGAGAGAAAAAACAAACATTACTGCACATATGCCTAGATTACTTAGATAATAGCCTAGACCTAGGGCTGGGTCAACAAGTTGTAGCCCTAGGCCTAGGCCCTAGTCAAAAGCTATCTCTAAATTCTTTAATATCATGCCTATATCTGTTCAGCTAGGCTAGGCCTGGCATAGTTATTTAATCTCAAAACTAGACCTAATTGTATAATAAATAGGCCTACAGTGGAGTTCTGCGGGAGTTTACACCAACCTTTTAGGTAGTTTTCGTGGTACACCCCTAGAGCTACGGCCATGCCCATAATTGATACTTTTGTTTAATTAATAATTAACATTCTCATATCAAACATTTTTACCTTTATCAATCATCTTTAATTAACTTTTATGTTGGCAATCTAGTCTACTATAGATGGATATATATTTGTGTTGTAGGTATGGCAGCGTCCCCCAGTAGCTCGCTCAACACACCGGGCCAGGCAGTGCATAGATAGACATATATTTGTGTTGTAGGTATGGCAGCGTCCCCCAGTAGCTCACTCAACACACCGGGCCAGGCAGTGCATAGATAGACATATATTTGTGTTGTAGGTATGGCAGCGTCCCCCAGTAGCTCACTCAACACACCAGGCCAGGCAGTGCCCACACCCAGCCCGTGCAGCCTTCAAGAGGACCAGGCTTATCGGGAGAAAGTGCGACAACTCAGCAAGTACATCGAGCCCCTGAGGCGCATGATTGCCAAAATGGGCAATGATGGTGAGTGCTTTATATAATTAGATTAGCGTAGCGAAGCGGAGTGAATCTCTCCATACATCTCGATCGGCGCTTTGTCTGTGTGTGTGTGTATGTACGTTTGTATGTCTGTATGTCTGTGCGCTAAATTTTGTTCGTCGCGCACAGGTCAAACGGCTTGACATATTTGGCTGAAAATTTCGGTCAACATTTGTGAGCACTAAACTCGATGCTGTTAACATAACCAGAAAAATTCGTCAAGATTCCAACCTACAAACAATTAATTAATGAAAAATAAAACTTGTTTTTTATTTAATTAAATTAAAACTTACCAACGGATTTAAATAATGTTTCTCGTGTAGGTTTATATAAACCGTACCAACAATTGACAATAATTTCAAAATTGTAGGTTTATCCTTCATGTTATAAAAAAATATTGTTTATTTACAACAATAATTTCTTGATTTTTACAGTGTTCCGCCGATATGATTCGCATTTGCGGACTTTTGCAATTAGATGCACATAGTATACACCAAAAATAGCGTACGTAACAATACCTATGCACTATTATTTGGAATCTCGATAGCTGTCATAAAATGGCTACAATGACATAAGATGCCAACCTACAAAAAATTAACAACTGAAACACGTGTTTTGTTATTTATTTATTTAAATTAAAACTTACATACGGATATTAATGATTTTTCATATGTAGGTCCACATCAATGCTACCAACACTCGACATTAGTTTCAAAATTGCTGCTTTAACCGCCATGTTATAAACAAATATTGTTTATTTACGGCAGACATTTTCTTCATTTTTACAGTGTTCCACCGATATGATTCGCATTTGCGGACTATTGAAGTAAGATGCACATAGTATGCTGCAGGAATGGCGTAGGGAGTCAGACCTTTCTCACTATGTATTTGGAATTTTGAATTTTGATAGCTATCATAGAATGGCTACAATGGCGTGTTATGTTTTATGACTTTCACAGCAAAAATGCAAATGTTAACAAGGAACTTTGTAGACAAATAAAAAAGCTTTTTTTATAATTTAAAAGCGGGTTATTGTATGATTAAACAATATTACATTTTAGATATAGTCTATATCTACATTATGGAACTTTCCATACACTGATAGGTTTGATAGTTTATGAATGAGAGCCTATTGAGTAGACCATGGTCGAATTAAATTATGCGGAAATCCATTGAAAAATCAACTTAAAGGTTTTAATTTATTTAAAGAAAACATCTTAACGGATTTAAATAATATTTCGTGCATTTATTAGAAACATATTGAGAAATAATATACACAAGTAATAAGGTTGTTACTTGTTCCGCCATCTTGTAAAAAAATCATATGTTTATTACAAAGGTTTTTTTTTTTTAAAGAGAAATATGATATTCAAAAGATGTGTTTGCTTTAAAACATTGAACCAACTCGCTCATCTGGCAACGCGGAGCGTTTTCCTAGTTAGCCTACCTTACAACTAGGGATGAACACGATAATCGATACTAATGAAAAAAATCTATAATTGAGAACTAAAATATTATCGAATTTGGTTTTCTGTCAACTCTGAATGTACATATTCACATCCCGTGATTGAAAACTCGCTTCTTCTATTCTTGCTTCTATTTAGTATCATTTTAATTAAGGGTGTACTGGTTCCACTGTTTTACCGATTCCGAGACAGATTCTTGCCAATTCTTTCTAAAATACGTACATTACTCATCAATCCAATTCCGTGGTTATTCCATGGTTCCTAGGCCCATGCAAGTCTTTTGGAATGCGTGTGTGCTTGCTGAGTTCATCACGCATCCTACTTCTTGGTTTAACGGGACTTCACCAATATTGAAAATAAAATACCATGTGTTTATTGTTCTCAATGTCTGTTGCAGATGTGGAGAAATTGAGTAAGATGAAGAAGCTGTTGGAGATATTATCCAACCCAAGCAAACGTATGCCGCTAGAGACATTGCTCAAATGTGAAATAGTTCTCGAAAAACTTGATCTCAAACGTGTAAGTCATCATGCATGCAATATATACTGCATATACAATATGAATATAAAGTTGTTCAGATGGCTTGCATGATCCATAGGAAAGGTCCATCTCAATCTTGATTTGGTGGCCATGGTTCAGCAGCACTATTGCTTGAAATGTCTGTGTGCCAATACAGAGAGTAAAAAGGATGATAATACTGTACAAGCAGAGCCCTGCATTTGTTCCCGTACAAAAAGACAATTTTCATTTTTTTTTCTCTAGAAAGTGGTAAATAAGTGGTGAAAAAATGTTTTTGGAGGAGAGTGATCTTTTTGATGTGTTAACTAACTTACTAGCATGGCTACTGACACGGTAATCGTGGCGGCTTACCCTGGAAACCCTATATTCCCACGGTCAAACAGTGCCCCGATAACCGTGTGCGATAGAATTGGAATCCCTATGGACTCGGTTTTTCACCTGGCAACACTGTTTCGTCTTGGAACAATGGGAACGATGGCCATGTCTGAAGACCGTGTCGGCATAGATAGATAGATAGATAATTTTATTGAAAATGCTTTGAACAATACAAATTGTAATTCGGTGGCAGAGTATAGAACACAAAGTTTATAAGTTATATACATAAAATACTTATATTAATACATTCTTAAGTCTACTTCTAAATATACTAACTGCTGGCAAATCCTTGAATACTTCCTCAGGCAAGTCATTCCATTCCACTATACCCATTTCAACCAGTGAATTTAGTCCTTTCCTTCTGTATTTCACATCTCTTTCCATCTTGTATTTGTGGTCCCTTCTCTCAACATACCTTGCTTTAAACATTCTGCCTTTTATCTCTTTCCATGGCATCTCCCCTCTAAATGCTCTGTACAGGTATGCTAGTCTAGCTATTTTCCTTCTTTTTTGTAGGGAGTCCCATTTTAGCTTCTTTAGAGTTTCAGATACACTTTTGTGTGCATATTGTACTAATTTGATATTTCCTTCTTTTATCCCTTCCTCCTTCACTGTATTTGCTAGTCCTATTGCCAGTTGTTCTTTTTTTCCTATTGTTGGTAATTTCCTCTTTTTTAGTTCCACTTTTATCTGCTTGAGATTTAGATCTCCAACTTTCTTTTCTTCTGTTTGTTTTATTACCCATCTACCCCCATTTACAAATTTTGCAGCCCTTCTTTGCAATGATTCAATTTTGTTTGTATTCTTCAAATTGCACGTATCCCATATTGCCCCTGCATATTCAATCACTGGACGGATTAATGTCTTGTATGCCAGTTCTTTTGCTCTTTTACTGGAACTCTTTAGAATTCGCATAATAAAATACAGTCTCTGGAACGCTTTACTAGTAGCTCTCTCAACCTGTTTGGTCCACTTAAGTTCAGAGTCAATTAATATTCCTAAATAATTTACCTCCTCCCTGTTTTGTACCGGATCTCCTCCTAAGCTGTAGATCATTCTTCCTACATCTTTATTTCCTCTTCCTATGGTAAGAGCTGCACTTTTAATACTATTGACTTTTAATTTCTTCTGAGCTATTTTGACATACAAATTATCTAAGCCACTTTGTAGTTCGTGACAGTCTTCTACCTTCTTGATTTCTAGATATGCAACGCAATCATCAGCAAATAACCTTATTTTAATTTTCGCTCCGATTCCGTCAGACACGCTATTGATAAAAATTAAGAAGAGTGTTGGGCCAAGGACGCTTCCTTGTGGCACGCCCGAAATTACTTCTACTTCCTTGGATACAGCATCCCCCACCCTCACCTTTTGTGTACGCCCCCTCAGAAATTCTCCTATCCAACTAACGATCCTTTTATCAATTGGCAATTCTTTCAGCGTTTTTATTAATAATGTATGGTTCACTGAATCAAATGCCTTGCTTATGTCAATGAAAATTACATCGGTTCGCCCTCCCGTATCATAGACGTCTGTTAGGTCTTGAATTAGTCCTGCTAACTGCGTTTCACAGCTGTACCCTTTTCTGAACCCATGCTGCGTCTCAGTAAACCATCCCGCCCCCTCACAGTACTCATGAATATGGTTAGTTATTAATTTCTCTAAAACTTTGCATACTACAGAGGTTAGACTGATTGGTCTGTAGTTGCCAGCCTCGGCTTTGTTGCCTCCTTTAAAAATTGGTGTCACTATGGCTTTTTTCCAGTCCATTGGTATCTGGCAGTTATTCATGGATGCATTGTATAGTACTCGTAGGTAGGGAACTATTGCTTTTTGCACAGTCTTTAGGTAATCAATTGAAACATTGTCATTTCCTGCTGCTTTATGGGGCTTCATACCCTTAATTTCCCTTAGTATTTCCTTATCTGTAACCTCAAACAATTTACAGCTAGGCATATCAGTATTTCCTGCTTTTTCACTCCCATTTTTTATATGAGCACCCTCAGATCTTGTGCCACTTGAGTAATTTGAAAATACACTTGCATAAAATTGATTTAGCAAATTGGCCTTATCTTCGTCTCGAGTACACATCTTATCTTTGTTTAGTAATTCTGGAATTCCTGTTTTATTTCCCCCTTTTCTCCTTATGTATGTGTAAAATTGGTTGTTTGTGTCCCTCCCCGCGCTGTTCATGTTATCTTTTTCTAGTAGGTTTATCATAAATTTCTCCTGTGCTATCCACTTTATCTCTTACAATTTATTTGATGCTTCCTTAAACATGTTAAGTCTTTGGTACTTCGTTTCCTATGTTTATAAAGTTTTCGACATTTAGTCTTAAGCGTTTTGATTTGTTTGTTGTAGTAGAGGGGATCTGGATTTCTACTTAGTGTTTTACAAGGTATGAATGCCTTACTCCTCTCAACTATTTTAAGGAACTCTTGCCACATACTTTCGACTGATTCCCCATTTGAAGCCCATTTTGGGAACTCCTCCCACAGAAACTCGTTTATTCCATTTATATCTGCCTTACTATATTGCCAGGATATTTTTCCTTTGCAACTTTCTCTTCCTATTTCTGTTTTCACTTCTAACATAACCATCTTGTGGTCACTAAAACCATCAACAATATCTACCTGCTGTACTATTTCTTTTGGCCGAACTATGTATACATCAAGTAGGTTATCTCCCCTAGTAGGGACACTGACACACTGGGTTAACCCACCCTCTCTCAGCAGTGTGGAGACTAATTCCTGCCTCTCTCCTCCCCCCACTGCATCTATAGTCCAGTTTATATGAGGTAGATTTATATCTCCCCCTACAACAACATTCTTTGATAATATTTTATTTGATGTTAAAAAGTCTGTTAATTTTATAATGGTGCTATAGTCACTATTTGGAGGACGATATATTCCTATTACAACTAAAGGTTTGCCCTGTCCTTTCATGATCTCTACTGCAATAACCTCCTCCTTGTCTCCCTTCCATATTTCCCGTGCCTTATATCCAAGTTTCACTCCTACAGCTACCCCTCCTCCCATAGTGCTTGTTTCCCTGTCTTTTCTGTATATCATATACCCAGTCGGAAAGATTTCATTATCATCTACACTCTTGTCTAGCCATGTTTCTGTTCCTATGAATATGTCAGGGTCATATGTATCTATCATATCACTGAGGAGCTTAGCTTTTATCTGACTTCTTAGACTGCGGCAGTTTGTCTGCATTACCCGCAATGTTTTTGTTTTGCCTTCTGGATCTGTAGGTCTACTACTGTTTCTGGCTAGGCCTACTGTACTACTTCCCATCTTCTGATTTAGTTTCCCGAGTGATGTGGTTTGATTACGCTAACTGTCATGTCTAGTAGGTGGCCAAGCTTTAATGTTCCAAACCTATTCAGGTGCAAACCATCCCAGGCCAGGTCACTGTCACTGATCCACCTGTTTCCATCGACAAAAACGCACTGCAACTCATTACACTGAAAGTTAAGGCACTGATTGATTGCGTCGATGTATCGACTGTCCACGGCTCTCCTATACAGAACTCCGCTTATCACCCATTTTGCTTTTGGGAACATAATCCTTCCTTCATCGATGAGACACCGCATTTTCTTTGCCACTTCGTCTGGTGATCTCGAGCTTCGTACGTTGTTCGTTCCCGCATGGATGGATATTGAGTCAAAAATTTCCCCTTGCATTTTCATTAACCTAAGTTTGTGCACAAGATGTTCGACCCTTATGCCTGGGTAAGACTCGACGCACATGCTGGTTTGGCTTTTATATGGCGCTTGATTGATGTGTTTTGGGATTGAGTCCCCAATCAGGAGCTTAGAAGACCTGTACGCCTGGGGTAGGTGGTATGCTGTTATATTTACCCCAGTGTTTTTAAAGGTGTTTTCTATATTCTCTTTGACATCCTGCCAATGAAGCTTGTCGAGCCCGCATCCGAGCCTAGGCACTGACAAGTTTTTAACATTGTTTTCAATGCAGTGGTCTTTTAAGGCTTTTATACACTTATTTAGGTTTTTAAGGGTAGGCTTTTCGGAGACACGATCTTTTGTGATCAAATAGTATACATACTTCCGTCCCACTTTTTTAATTGCTACATCACCTACCTTCTTATTTTGGGTGACAAGCCCATTGCTGCCAAAGCGTCGGTGAAATTCTGCAGCTATCCCCTTAGCCATCGCAAAGTCTCTGCTTACACAATGTGCTAGAGAAGCATCAGCAGAAGAGAGGGAGAACAGATCTCCTTCAGCTTCAATAACTCGCGCCTCTTGGATGACTAGGTTCGAGGGGCTGTTTTCATGTGTTGTTTGCAGCATTGCAGCTGGCTCTTTAGGCCTTATTTGAAGTAGTTTTTCTATTACCGGTACTATTTCTTCCATTTTTTCTTCCGTGTGATTTGGGGTTGACGTATTGATAGGCCTATATACCTTTTCCCCGTTGTTTTTGTGCATACTAAGCCTAGACATTTCTTCATCAATTTTCTTTACTGTTTTCTTCTGGTGTTGTTTTTCTACTAGGCTTGTATGGTTTTGGTTTTGGGTCGACGTATTGGTAGGCCTATATCCATTCTTCTTCTTCATCCATTCTTCATCCAGGTCTTCATCAATTTTCTTTTCTGTTTTCTTCTGGTGTTGTTTTTCTACTAGGCCTTCTGATTTCTTTAGTACTTCATCCTTTTGTGTATCCTTTTTCATTTGGATTTCATCACATTGTTGCTCCAGCCATTGTACCCTCTTTTCGAGTTCTCTTTCTCTTGTTTCTTGTGTTTCTATTATTTTCTGCATTCCAATTACTTCTTTTTTCAAGTCTTCTGTTACTTTTACGTTTCCATGTATCTGCCCCGCAATGTGAACGAACGTGGCCAACATTCCTTTAACAACCTGCGACTGTAGGCCTTTATTCTTTTTTATCGAATTTCCGTAACCCCACCTCTCTTTTCTGAGTTCCTTAACAATCCATCTCTCCAGCTTTCTAGATTTATTTGTGTAATTTGCTTCATTATCCTTTTTCAGGCCTAGGCCTTCATTCGGAATTGTATTTAGGCCTAGGCCAACTTTTGGGTCTGGACTACGCCGCTTAGGGCCTAGGCCTAGGCCTAGGCCTAGACCCACGGGCGCCGGGCCTAGACTTGGCTCTTCTCTATGATCACTGTGAATACTGCTATCCACTAACTGTTTCTCTTCTGTCAGTATAATTTTGGGGCCTAGGGTATTTAGCAAACTGACGGGGCTTTGGGTCTTTTCCAACATTTCCGAACCCATAACCTCACTTTTTAGACACTTTTTACATTGCCATTTACTTTCCCCGACAGTGTCTCTCTTCTTTGTTCCCGCACATGGGAAGTGTGCCCAATGTTTGCAGTGGACACACCACAACCCTGCCCTGACACCTTTCTCACACTCTAAACACTTTTCCAACTTCATTTTCCCTTTTAACTTCCTATTCAGTACCTTTTTTACTATCACGGCCGCCATCTTGACGCCTCATTCGACGCCTCTGGCATAATATGGAAACCCTATTAGTGAGGGCATTTAGCCCGAAATACTGGCAGAATAGTGCAAAATGTGATAAGAATTTTTCCTTCGGTGGAAAAATCGTAAATTGTCTGCTCTTTTATTTAAAGACCATCCTCAAAAAATCTACCGGTAACTTTGGGCCCCAGGGCTGTCCAAAGTGGGACAAAAATCACAATTATGCAAATTGAGAATCAATATTCAAATTCGGTCATAAAATGAATTCAGAAGAATGTTATACTATGTTCACACTAGGCTCGCTAACAGCAGTTAAGGCTAACAGCGGTTAGCGACGTTCAAGGTCGTTCGATATATTTGTGTGATCCTGTGTCAACTGTTCACACTGGAATCGATGTATGAGCAGTGTGTGACGTCATGCACAGCCACCGCGGTACTATATTTAGTGATTTTATGACGATATATAAGGCTGTGCAAGGCTTTTGGCTCTGTTTGAAATACGTGTTTTGTTTTGTACTGTCTGTGGTTGAAGTAATAACAACATGCCGTTTGAAGAACAAAAAGAGTTTTTTGTGTCTCTTCAACACCTTTTCTGACTTCTCTACAATACTCTCCGAACACGAGGAATCCAAAGCTTTACGAATTTTACTAACGTACGACGAATTAAATGAAATAGCGGAATAGCCTAGGCCACCAAGGAACTGTCACACCTAGGCTGCGTACCAACTATGACTGGGAGTGACTGCAGTGACTGGGATCCGTACCAGCTTGACTCGCAGTCAAGCTGCAGTCACTGCTTTTTGCGTACCAGTTCACCTCGCAGTTACCCCTCCAGTCACTGCGATGACTGGGCCGAGAAGATCTAGCTATCGCAGTCAAGGGGGGCGTGGCTAATAATTTTACCGCGAATTATGAATTTATAGACAATATTATATTGTTTAAATAGTAAGTGACATCACAACACCATATAATCTCATCTTAGAAGTCTCATAAGCGTTAAATTATTAATGTAATGTTGTAAGGTTAATTAACAGATGGCTAATGTTGCTTTTATGAATGACAATTTCTGCTGTTGTCTGCTTTCGCTGTGACTGTGACTGCATCCCGTACCAGCTGCTGCGTTCACTGCGTTGACTGGGCTACCCCCACCACCAGTCACAGCCACAGTGAACGCAGTCAAAGTTGGTACGCAGCCCAACTAGCAACACCAAAAGACAACAATGAAACAAATGAATTGAATCTATGGACCATCAACAAGCTGTCAAAAAATAATTTCGTCTGGAAAACAAAACAAAAAACAAACAAATACACATACAGAACTTTCATTTAGTCGTTGTCTATCATTAAAAGTTTTAAATGGCGAGCAGTTACTATTGCTATACACTTGTTTTTATTTCTATGGTTTGCAATTTTAATATTTTGACACCTGATGGTTTGTCAATCAGTTCAATTTATTTGTTCCATTGTTGTCTTTCGGTGTTGCTCACCGCCTGGTATCTTTTGAAAACATATATGATTTTCAACAAGGCAGTGGCAAATTGATCTAAGTTACCCGCTAATACTATGTTCACACTAGGCTCGCTAACAGCAGTTAAGCCACTAACTTCTGTTAAGAATGTAATGTGAACGTAACGCAGTTAGCCCTAACTGACATCAAGCACTAACTGCGTTTGGCGAACGTAGTTAGCGGGTAACTTAGATCAATTTGCCACTGCCTTGTTGAAAATCATACATGTTTTCAAAAGATACCAGGCGGTGAGCAACACCGAAAGACAACAATGGAACAAATAAATTGAACTGATTGACAAACCATCAGGTGTCAAAATAATAAAATTGCAAACCATAGAAATAAAAACAAGTGTATAGCTCGCCATTTAAAACTTTTAATGATAGACAACGACTAAATGAAAGTTTTGTATGTGTATTTGTTTGTTTTTTGTTTTGTTTTCCAGACGAAATTATTTTTTGACAGCTTGTTGATTGTCCATAGATTCAATTCATTTGTTTTATTGTTGTCTTTTGGTGTTGCTAGTTGTTGTGACAGTTCCTTGGTAGGCCTAGGCTATTCCGCTATTTCATTTAATTCGTCGTACGTTAGTAAAATTCGTGAAGCTATGAATTCCTCGTGTTCGGGAGGTATTGCAGAGAAGGCAGAAAAGGTGGTGAAGGGACACAAAAAACTCTTTTTGTTCTTCAAACGGCATGTTATTATTACTTCAACCACAGACAGTACAAAACAAAACACGTGTTTCAAACAGAGCCAAAAGCCGTGCACAGCCTTCTATATCGTCATAAAATCACTAAATATAGTACCGCGGTGGCTGTGCATGACGTCACACACTGCTCATACATCGATTCCAGTGTGAACAGTTGACACAGGATTACACAAATATATCGAACGACCTTGAACGTCGCTAACCGCTGTTAGCCTTAACTGCTGTTAGCGAGCCTAGTGTGAACATGGTATAACTACGTTCGCCAAACGCAGTTAGTGCTTGATGTCAGTTAGGGCTAACTGCGTTACGTTCACATTACATTCTTAACAGAAGTTAGTGGCTTAACTGCTGTTAGCGAGCCTAGTGTGAACATAGTATAAGGCGTACAATGTAAAAAAATAAAAAATCTAGGATTGTCCAAAGCCAAGTTTTGTGGCAAAATGTAAATGCTACATTCTGAATGTTACCTATATAATCATTCTCTATGGACAGTTTTCACTTCTTGCGATTATATTATTATCAAATAATGACCATATATGAATGCTTACTAGAATTTTGCTGTTCAGGGGTGACCAAAGAGTATAAAGTGTCATCATTACGAATAATGTCCATGTAAACCAAATATACATAGCGACAACGATATGAATGTTATATGTGGATTCATTTGTTACCTTTCAGATAATTCGTAATAATTAGAAGAACACAATGCCTCGTAATATTTCGTATCAATAATTTCAGGGTTGACCAATTCAAAAAAATTGTAATAATTGTCTTCGTCGTGCATTAAATTTGTGTTTTGCGCGAATACGCACAGCATAGTACGAACATTTAACTACAGGTGACATCCGCGTGTTCCTTTTGTGCGTAGGCCCAATAGAAGAAACAAGTATGGAAAGAAGCTTGTTAATAATTGTCGACACTACACGCTTGAGCACACGCTTGAGCACACACGCTTGAGCATGAAAACTAAACTACAGGGCGTTCAGCAAGACTGCAGACTATTTTCTAGACTGTACATTTCATGCCAATCTCGAGAAGGAGATTTAGACGACTTTTTTGCACATGAGAACCATTCATATCCTCCCGCATTGTCAAAAAACGGTCAATTGCGCTCATGCACTAAGTCCGACGCATTTATTCGCATCGAAACGCTCGGTACTACAGTTTATGATAAGCCTGAATGTACGGCTGTCGTAATTGATGGCGCAGCTGCTGTTCACTTGTTGAAGCCAGGAGCGTCTAAAACTCTTGGTGAATTCAGGGATAACATTTTTATTCCTTATATCATGTCTGTCCGTAAGATAAATGCAGTAAGAGTTGATGTCGTTTTTGACAGATATTTCCAGGACAGTCTGAAGAGCCATGCCCGCCTTAAGCGTGGCAGTGGTGTGAAGCTAAAAGTTGGATACAACAACAATATCCCTAAACAGTGGAATTAATTTCTGCATGATGATGACAACAAAGATGCCCTCTTCAAGCTTTTGGCAGAAGGATTGTCGGAAGTAGAGGATGTAAGACACACTATTGTCGCAACACATGGTGTTTCAGTTTTGGTGTCAAGAAATTCAAATGTTCCACTGATATCCAATCTACAGCCATGCAACCATGAAGAAGCGGATTCAAGAGTGTTTTTACACGTTATGAATGCTTCATTGTATGGCCATAAGCGAATACTAATCAACACAGTTGATACGGATGTGTTGGTCATTACAATTCACGTGTTCAAGTACCTTGGCATTGAAGAGCTGTGGATATGCTTTGGAGTTGGCAAACAAAAGCGATTTCTTCCGATACACGAGTACGTCGCGGCACTTGGAGTTGAGAAGTGTGAAGCAATTATCTACTGGTATACGTTTACTGGATGAGACACTGTCTCTTCATTTGCAGGGCGAGGTAAGAAAACAGCTTGGGATGTTTGGTCTGTCTACCCTGAAGCACATGATGCATTCAATCAACTTTCCCGATTCCCCGAAAACATAGAACGTTTCATGAACGTAATTGAGCGTTATACGGCCCTTTTGTATGACAGAGGAAGCCCTTGCGAGGCAGTCAATGACTGCAGGAAGATGCTTTTCACAAAGAAGAACCGACCTTTGGAAAGCATACCACCGACCCGAGCTGCCTTGCTTGAGCATACCAAGAGAGCTTCGTATCAGGCGGGTGTTTGGAGGAGATGCCTGATGCGGGACCAGCAACTTCCACTGCCTACTGATTGGGGATGGGAACGCAGCCAGGAGAGCAGATTTCAACCATTCTGGACGTCCCTGGGAGAGGCTTCCCAGCATTGCTCAGAACTTATTCGGTGTGGCTGCAATACAAGATGCAGTAAAAACTGCAAATGTGCAAAGGCAGCACTAGCATGCACACAATTGTGCAAGTGTGATGGACAGTGTTAATTTCAAAGTAAACATCATTATACCTGTATGCCGTGTAAAAATATCTTCAGTATACCCAATATTTCCTATTTTCATCTCAATAATTCATCAAAACACATAAAGAAGTTACTACCGTGTCGTAAGACATTGTATCTGTTTATACCATTATTATGATTTTGGTCACCCCTGAATTGATCATTACCAAATATAACTACGCATATCCTACACGGAACTGCATATTATTATGTGTTTTCATTTATTATCTGTCTCATTAGAACTATGTATATTTGGCCTACATTGGCATTAACTGTATATGTGAGCTTGATATTTGGTTACCCCTGATCCAAAAATACTAGTAAAAATTGATATTTAGTCATCAGTTGGTGATAATAGGTAGTAAGTGAAGTAAACAATACAAACTGTTCATTGAGAATGATTGAATAGATAAAATTCAGAATTGCACATTTCCACTTTGCCATAAATCTCAGCTTTGGACAACCCTAGATTTTTTATTTTTTCGCACAGTGTGCGTGACATTCCAATACATGTATTGTGTGACTTGTGTTGACGATAAATGTTCAATCCGCAACATTTTGATTTTTTTACTACTTTGGACAGCCCTGGGGCCCAAAGTTGCCGTCAGATTTTTTGAGGATGGTCTTTAAATGAAAGAGCAGACAATTTCCGATTTTTCCACCAAAGGAAAAATTCTTATCACATTTTGCACTATTCTTCTGCTAAATGCCCTCACTATATTGGTTCGGTTGGCATGGTTATTGTTAGATGAGCGGTTTTAGTCTTTAAGGGCAAAGGATAGTCTCTACGTCAAAAACCGCAGAAAATGTTCATTATTAAATAATATCTCAAGATTGCAACAAGAAAGCGAAAATCTAAATCAGCAGCGAACTTTGCTTTGGTAAGCCCTACAGATCGAATAAAATATTATAACCATTAGCGTAGTATTTTGATTATAATTCGATAATTAGTAATAAAATTAATTATTTAGAAAAAAACATACTGATTATAATATTAGTCACGACTTAGCGCATTCAATGTGTAGGGCTTACTAAACCACAGTGCGCTGTTGATTAAGATTTTTGATTTCGAAGCCCATTCTTGTGATATAAATTAAAAATGAAAATTTGTTGCGGTTTTTGACGTAGGTGTATCCTTCCCTGTTAAGAGGGTCAGGGGGTAGGAGGGCCTGGATAATCCCTGCCCCTGCCTCCACCCCCCTATTGTGGATGTGGACTTAAAATAGCACAGCACAGATACTAATAAGTAATAATTTAAGTGGGGGGCAACGTGCAGTTATAACAACCCCCCATTATTTTCTATAATATACTCTGCCACCAAATGCTTACAAAACTCTGCACCCTACTGTTGTGCGCTATTAGGCCAATAGTAAATAAAAAATATAATTATAATATATTATATATAATAATATATTAAATATAATATAATATGATAATATAGTAAAATGCAATACAATACAATACAAAGTTCCCCTAAGTAATTTGAAGATGGCAGACGCAGCCGATATGGCCTGTTAGCCGTCCGCCACATGGCGGGCGAATAGCACATTCATTGGCTGTTGGCCATCTGCTGCCTGGCAGGCATATAGTCCACTGTCGTTTTAAGTTTGAACAACAGCAACAGAGGTCGGAGGGACAACAACAATGTGCCGTTCGCCACTGTTTTGGTGATACGCCGGATTTCATAATTTGCCGTGGGAATATAGATTTAAGATCTTGTAACCACGGAAGGCACGGTTAGCTAGCCGTCCGCCACGATTTTGGCGATGTAGCCAGATTTCATGGTGTAAATTTTAGTTTGCTGTGGGAACAGGGGTTCAAGCTCTTTTAGCCACGGCAGGCACGCCAACCGTGTCTGAAGGGGTTCTGCTTTATGTAGACACTCGTTTCGTGAAAACAGGGGTTCAAATTCCTGAAGACATGGTTTCTTCCTGCTAATAGGGATATCGTAAAATGCACGCACGGTTGTCGTATCAATAGAGGTGGCCTATAACAAGGTTAAGCATTATAAATACAGGGTTTTAATTTAAACATTTTTTTCCATCCCTAGGCCTAGTGCCTAATTGTAATGATGTGTTTTCTAGAATGAGGGAAGCGTGGGCCCTCAACTACCCCACTTGTCGACACTGAAGGAGCACCACATCTTCAACTCTCTGCTCGAGGCCGTGAACCAACACATGTACAGTCCAGTCATCAACCACACACTACAGCGCACATTTGGACCCAGTCTTGAAGCTTTGTTTGGACCGGAAATTAAGTAAGCTCAAAAATATGGAACAAGTTTTATTGATTTTCTCTATATTTGTTTAATGATTGCAAATTAAAAGGCAATGTTCAACTTTTCATCGCTCTTCCACCTAACTAATTAGTATTGTCATGTAACGAGATCACGTGCCGACCCACCCTTGTCCCTACCACCCAGGTACGGGACTCGAACCCACGTTCTGGTCAGCTATCTCAAGGTTTTACTGGGGGCGTTTCACTCTCTCGACATACGTGAACCCACACATGCGGGATCTTTGGCAAGACTGAGGAGAACAGTGAATCTAGGTTATGTTGAATCACAAGACCCTGGGTTCGAGTCTTGAGAAACCGTATTTATTATTACTTACATTCATCCTATACATGGCTTTAGCGTGGCGAACCTGACGATGGTCATAACCAGCCTGATGGGCACATTCCACCTATTCTAACGAAAGCCAGCGCTCCATACCGTACCTCATAATTTCCTGCTGGCAACCGTCCGCCCATTCGTCCTCCAATCGCCTGTCCATATCCCCATCTCCAACAAGCGTCAACAATGCTTTTGATGTCCGACTGTAAGCGGTTAATAGCTCGCCTTCTCGTGCCGTGGGCTATCACTGTCGCTTCATTTCCCTTTCTCTCTTGCTGCCGGTATCGGCGACATCTCTACTGCTGTGGTGGCCTGGCCGAACTACTTGACCCCATTTCTGGGCACATCATCTATAGAAACGTTGCAAAACTTTGTAGCAAGGTCATCCTCATAATTTCTTTTCTTTTCTCTAGAATGATGCCACCTCCATTAAAAAAGAAGAAAGTTGAAGAAACTCCAAATGACATTCCTGATGTTTTGCAAGGAGAAATTGCAAGACTGGATCAAAGGTTTAAGGTAAAACGTTCTTCAATTCTACAGTATCTAAAGAACCATAAGAAAACGCTAGTGTAGCTCTGCATTCAAATCAGCTAAAATGCTCAGTACATATTGAGTTCGTCATTGCAGGGAATTTTGTGAAGAGTAAAGTAAGATACATGGAATTAGAGGATTAAAAGCATGGTGCATTACCGTAATTATTCGCATAACACACGCCATCGCGGAATGCGCGCACACCCCACTTTTAGAGACAAAGAAAAAAGCTTAATCATGTAAAATATAATTATTTATTTTATGAATGAAGATAACTGATAATCCCCATTGTTTTAGCACATTAAAAACATTATGTTCTTGGGCCTAAGCACGTGACAAAGTGTTAGGCTTATTCCAGTAGGTCTAGGCCTAGTGAAGACTGTTTAAAAATTGAGACTATTGTTATCGCAACCGCACGTTACCGCTGTCCATTCACACAAGCTGGTTTCTGCATCACCGATAACTTGGAAGTTTCTCACTTGCAGAAAAAGCCCTAATGATGCGGTCTTTAAAACTCATAATGTGAACGAAAACTCAATAAGCGTCAAATGGCAACGAACTGTCACTAACAACGGTCTAGATGACGCTGCAACAGGTGCGGATGGCATCTTCAGCTAGATGGCTCATGAGCATCGACGAGACAAGACAACGATAGTAACGCGCTCTATTTTGAAACTCGCACACTTCGTACTCCATAGTTAGGCAAGCACGCGTTAGAGCGCACCACAATACATCGCAGCAAAACGCGCGCATTTTAATCACTCGTTTTTTATTTTAAAAAAAAAATCCTTGCTTAAGACGCGCACCCCGATTCCTTTTCTTCTCCAAGACATTTTAGCCCCTATCGTTAGCAATTACACATCAACAGTACTTCACAACAACAGTGTGAACAATGTCAAAATCCAAAACTTAAGGGCTAAAATGGCTGCCCACTACCTTTTTCCATGGCTATTTCATTGGTACATTCATTTGTTAGCTGATTCTGGTCCAGAACATAATAAATTGCTATTATAAGTCCATGATGTTACCTTGGAAAGGTAAGTCCTACCCACAATTGTCGGCATCGGAATTGCGATAATGAAATCTGGAAATATTAGTAGCGTGCAAGAGAGATTCCTCTGTAGGCCTACGTATAGCAGGCCATGATCGCTACCAAAATAGAGAACTGTCCTTGCTTTTAAATATGTTCAAATATGTGCATAACTCTTTTGTTACCTAGTCGATTTAATTGTCAACACAGTTTAGAAAACTAATACAAATTGAAATCAGTGACTTTTGTATGGGTTTCAAGTTGTTGGGTCTGGAGTTACTGCACAAAGTTTTGAGTACATACTCTGATTGGCTGTGATATACCGTTACATTGTATGAAACTTGCTGAATGCAGATATAGCCTATTTTGGCTAAATGACAGTTGAATATTGATTGGAAAGTAGTGGAAGTAGTAGTAGTATTGATTGGAAGAATAGTCGATTGATATCTCTCATTAGTGATTTTAATTTTATTGATTTATACCGTATTGAATTATTGGGCAGAATATCGATTGACAATAAAATCTCCCTATAGTGATAGCGTCTATTATTTAAAAATAAATACAAAATTATTTAAAAAATAATAGGCCTACTGTTCAATGTATGGTTTTTGCAAATTATATTTCTTATTTATAAACCAAAGCTATTAGAATGCAGTGATGATGCGCATGTGTGTGGGTTACAGGTGAGCCTGGATCCGATGCAGCAGGCCGGTAGCAAGTCCGTCCAGCTGGTGTGTTGGCTGGACGACCGGCACCTCCCCTGCGTCCCCCCCATCTCTCTGTGCGTCCCCGACGACTACCCCCGGTCCCCCCCTCGCTGCCGGCTCGCCCCCCACGAGTACTCGGCCACTCAGTTCCTGTCTGCCGTCCAGCGGGCGTTGGAGGCTCGCGTCGCCAAGCTGCCCGGGCGCTACTCGGTCTCGCAGCTGCTGGACACGTGGGAGATGAGCGTTCGCCAGGCCTCTGCGCCCGCCCTTACGCCCGTCTCCGCGGCAACGGTTCTCATGGGGTTATGAACCTGTTGTCGTATTTATAAATATAAGTAGTGGTGTTCAACGATCTTTTTTCTGGTATCGCTATCGGATTCGTCTATCATTATTTAATAATGAATTGACTGATAACGCGATGTAAAATATTTAAACAATACAAAGATATCGTAGTCAACTTAAAATATTTCTGCCGTGACCTGCAGTTATCCCTTACATCATAATTTGTAATACGTATCATTGTCTACTTGAAATATTTCCATTGTGGTCTCCAGTACGCGTTGCTGTACAGCAGTAAAGCCTTCGAATGAGTTAGTGAGATAAAGAGAAAACATTCATGCAATGAGCATGAGTACAGTTCTAAGACTAGGAACACAAATACTGAACAGCAAGATGTTGATTACCCCAAGAACCCATCTAGGCTTCTCTATGGGGTAGGAATATTTCAAGTTGACAATGATATCGCGATATCTTCGGGGCGATGGGGAGATGTGTATGGTATTGGCCAATTGCAGCAATGCATATTGCAGTGAAGCATACAGCAGGTCACTGTCAAGATATTTAAGTTGGCCACGATATTTGCGATGTGACACTACCGCATCGGTATTAACATTAAGTCAATTTTTTTGCGATATGGATATTGTTGAACACCACTAAAAATAAGTCATTGTGGGCTTTGGGCACAAAAATAAATCATAAACAGAGGTATGAAAGTATAGCAATAAGAATTTGATTTTGTAATTTTTATTATTGCACATTTGTTATTATTTATTATGGAATCTATGTTGTTTAATGTCCAAAAAATAATTACTAGGCATACTAGACATAAACTTGATTTCACATGTGCTTAGAATTATTTTATTTATCATTATACGATTGGTTGTTTGGTGAAACTTTCAGCTCGTTTTTATAAATGAACATTTGGTTAGTCATCGAAATGACATATTCCACATATATTTGCGTGCCTCTAATGATAAATGTAAATAAATAATATCAGTATTTACATGTACATAGTTGGTTAAAACATACAATTAAAAGTCGATATTTAAAGCTTACCTGTTCTAATTTCTTATGTAGTTCGTTCATTTTCATTCCCCACATTTAAAATCCTATGTACACATACTGCATCTTCCCTATCATTGCCTTATTTGAGAGTGGAGCCGAGTTTCAAGGCTAACAATTTAAAATTGCAAGAGGTTTTATGATTTGGTCAAAGCACTAAAACTCAATAGCATTATTTGTGTAACTTAATTCAGTTCAGACAGCCCTTATTATGGTATTGCAAAATTTTGCCACAAGCTATGATTGTTATTGTAATAACAATACTCATTAGCCTGGATGACAAGGCAATAAGAAACCAATAAGGGTAAGTACTATGTAAGTCAAATTACTTTGTTAAGAGCCAAGGGTACCTCTACGTCAAAAACTGCAGAAAATTTTAAGTTTGTAAATATTTTCTTAAGAATGCTACCATATTTCCACGCTTAAGGCCGCATACGATTATAAACCGCAGTGCACTTTGAGCTTTACTTTTCAGAAAACAATTTGTTTCCGTTTATAAGCCGCAGTTATTATATTCGAGAAAGGACCAGAAAATAATGTGAAGTAATAATTGCTATGTAATAAGGAACTGGCGGTATTCGGTAATAGAGGTTACGTGAGTGTAAGAGCTAATGTGAGAACCGTACTATAGGTAGTTTTTGCATCCCAAGTGCTGATGCACTGAGCACATAGGGGTTTGGGGAGGGGAGGAGTTGGTGATGCGTACGCGAGATGCACGGGCGAGCGGCTGGCAGCGGGCCAACAAAACATCATGCTGTAGAGCAAGGGAGAGAGAGAGAAAGAGAATGAGCTTCGCCGCCGAAAGAATTTTAACTATTTTTTCACTTACGAAAATAAGCCGCATGGTGGTTTTGAGATACACAAAATAAGAAAAAAAGCGCGGCTTATATGCATGTAAATACGAAATCTGAGTCAACAGCGTACTGTGTTTTGGTAAGCCCTACAGACTGAAAGAAATATAACCATTAGCGTAGTTATTTGGATGATTAAATCAATAATTAGTAGAGACGTTTGTTTTTCGGAATCCACGATAAAACGAAATTAATTATTAGTGGTGTAAGAACTTTTTTTTGACAGATTTCGGCATGTTGGCTATGAAGGATAAGAAATCAAATCGCGAAATAACACCATATTATTTTAATAACGCGAATCGAGTGTTGAAATAACGAAATAACACCATTCTCAGCATTTTTAACTATTTACAGTAAAAATTGCATATTATACGTTATAATTACTACTTTTGACCCTAAGTCGATAAAACCGTTTAGTCTCAAACTGTTCACCAACCACATTTTGGCCGATGGAAAAGTGGTTTGCAGCGTTGCTGGTAGATAGCGTTGCTCAAAATAAAGCGTTGTGAAGCGAGTGAAAATTTTCGTTGCTTTGAAACTTCCTGATTTCTCCATTTCCATTATGAAAATAACACCGAAATAACACCACATTTTGGTTTAGAATAAAACAATTTTTTTTTAAATAAAACCATTTTCAAACACCTCTAATAATTAGTAATCAAATTAACTAGAAATATAAACCATACTGATTATAAATTATAATGTAAGACAATTTAGAGGCATAGGGCTTAGCAAACCACAGTGCGCTGTTGATTCAGATTTTCGGTTTCGAAGTCCATTAATGAGATATAATTTAAATATTGTGTGCGTTTTTTGACATAGAGGTACCCTTTGCTTTATTCGTTTTATTCATTGTTAAAAGTGATGTGGATTTACCTTAAAATTAATTCTTGTAATTTAGCCTACCGCAAGACAGTAAATTTCGTACATGTTTGGTTTTGTAGATATTAATCATATAAGCTTAAATACTATACCATGGCAACAATGTGTTGTAATTTGTAAACTAAAAAAATCGCAGTTTGCTAGTATCATTCTGTAGAAGTCATCTCTGAATCAATTTGTTAAAAAATTCATCAAACATTCCAAGTGGGATGGTGCATGACATTTCTTGGCAGGGTCTGAAATTCATGTTAGATAATAGTATGCTGTTTTTTTTAATGGAAGCTTCGTTGACTAGGTATATAGAAAGGACACTCAGAATACACTCAGAATATCTTATACAGTAACAAAGCTCTTTGAATGCACAAAATATTTTTCTTTGTGGAATAAATCGCATCCTACATAAAACAACTGGCATGCTTTGTTCTATTGACAGTCTTTTTGAATCTGTACTTAAGTTAAATTGAAATTTGAAGTCTCGTGTTGAAATGCCAAAATCTAAAATGAAAATATTGTTGTTAGGAGTCTAGTGGGGACTCGACGGCTATGAGTTCACTTCACATAATTTATCTTGAAATTTATCTCATACATGGAGTACTTGGTATAAAAATCTGCTTTCTGGCAGAGTATTTTTGTTTGTAGAAAATAGAAATGAGCTATTTTGTATGTACTGCCCATCCATCCTATTCATAGCGTATTCAATTGGCTGCACTTTCATGTACCGAGTCCGAGTGTGGCTAGCGTATTCGATTGGAAATGGCCGTGTGCACTCAGTGCGACTTTCATATTCGATTGAGAGTGTGCACTAGAGAAGTGTTGCACTACAGTGGCTCAGATCACGGTGCAAAGGTGCACCGTTTTGCATTCAGTTGGAAACTGCACTAACCAAGTGAAAGTGCAATGGCGTAGTTGCAGGAACTGAGCAGTCCAATCGAATACACCATCAGATACTAAAAGTAATTAAAGGAGAGCTATCTGCGACCCTATTCTAGAAAATTATAAGTTACCGCGAGATCACTTCCGTATGACTTTTTCTAAAGACATTAATAATAGGTTCAAAGCCTATTATGTCATAACTGCTACAAAGGAATAAATCGGTTACACCTCAATTCAAGAAGAGTGTAAAATAACAGTTTGAAAGTAATGGTATTGTGTTCCAAATTGCTTTAGGATTTAAGAAATGTATGATAGTAAAAAACGTAAAACCTTTAATTTTAGACTTATTTGTCACCACTATCATCAGTTATGATAGCAGTTCATTACTAAGCAACAACTTATTATTTTCGAGGATAGGGCCGCTGATCCTGAACACCTTTAAAATGAATATACGTACATATTTTAACAGAATTTATTTTCTGGCTGCAGTTTCAGTAGTACATCAATAGTTGTAATGGCAACAAATAGCCCCAATGTAATAGACACGTAAAATTGTCGGAGACCATCCAATAATTTGTGTACGTATACTAAATATAGTATCAATTAGAATTACCTGGTCAGTTGGAAATTTTAAAGTAATCTCTCAAGCTACATTAAATACTATTGACAACATCTAATTGTAGGCCTAGCTACATTGAGACTATGCATTATTGGTACGTCTACACATTACATAATTATAATAATAGTTAATATGAATTAGTTTCCATTCAACATAACTGTTTTCCAATATTCATAGCTTGTGAGAGTGAAATGTGGTTCCGTTAATATTGCTACAGGAAGCAAGAGTGTTCCTAGAATGTAATGTGCTACACTAGTGCTGACACAATTCTTATTCAACTAGCACATTGTCTGCAGAACACAGTAGATAGAAAGTAAAAAATTATAGAATGCAAGTTTTGCATGATATATAGTTTCTACTTTCTATGCAGCAACGGTTTGAGACAAATGATTTTTTATGCACTATACTCAACATCCACACTCGAGTCAAAATGCATTAATTTTCAGCCGTTTTTAACAAATTGTTTTAGCATTATTTCAAGATCATTTAAACAAACTATTCAATAGGAACAGCATGATGTCATTTTATGCTGCACTCGCTAAAAAGTGTGTTAAATATTGGAAATATACATTATTAAATGCTGTCTTGACAGATTTGTTGGGCCTATTTATTTTATCCCCCTTTATTTCAAGGGACATGGCTGAAATTAAAAATAATTACATTCATAGGTTGGTATAGAGGTTGGACTGGTGGTACCTCAACTTTGTAAACATAGTAGCTAGAGCATGTGAAAATTCATTATTGATTTAAATACTTGGCAAGTTTGTTAACAGCACTGTTAACCAAAGGACATTCCAAAAACAGCAACCATCACAATCATCAAGCTTTTATTATTTTTATTTTCAGTTCAGACTCGAGACCTTACATTTATCAATCAAGATTTACAGCTCCATTGCATTTCAAGCTGCTAATACCAACCCTCCACTTTACCGAGATTCTTTACATACAATCAATATTTCTCATACGTAATAAACAATTAGTACCTACGTATTCAGACTAACACGTTTAACCAGTCACAGTGCGATTTAATTTGCTCTCCAGCTCTTTATAAACCAAAGACTATTACAGTAACATAACGGGACATTGTTGCCTAAAACTATTGATACACATATTTACAGTCAGTCCCAGAGAAAGAAGCATCTAGACAAGATGCACCTCCAAGAAACTTATTAGTATTATGACTGTTGTGGAGCGTTTTTCAAAGGACTCATCTTCGCCCATAGCAAAAGCAACTCGTTTAAGTGGTGTATCGCTGTGTGTGTTTGAAGTTTGAAATTAAAACATGTTAACGGTTACTTTAGAGCGGTCCTAGCAACAAAGCACATAAATGGTATGTCCCCCACTTAAAATTAGTTCTTGTAATTGAGTGGGTCGACTATAAACAAGATAGCTTAAGTGACTCTAATCTGGTATTTTGCAAAAAATTACAACAAGTGGGAAATAAGTCTCTCTTTGAGACTGCTTGTTTTCCAGAATGTTTCTTGATCTAGGATAACCTATTATAAATGTTCAAATTATGTATACAATTCATGGCTAATTTACTTTTTTGTCACAATATTACCAGATTTGTAACATTGTTCCCAATTTCGTACAATGAACATTTCACAGCAACTGTGTACGGTAGGCCTATTAAATGTTTGAAGATTTTATAAATTTACATACAAACTAAAGAGAATGCTCCTCCTGTCGTTTGTTAGGGGTACACTATCGATTTTTACATTACTTTGCGTGCGTCATTGATAATGGATTCTGCTCTCTCAGAGCGCTCTGCCATAAGTCCAAACTTGTAGCAGCATGTTTGATAATACACTCAAGTGCCACCCAATTCCAGCTTTACTTCCTAGTTAGTGCATGATAAATACTAGATAAAATTTAAAGTTGATCAAAGCAATCCCAAGACTTGTAATGTTAATTTTTAACCTTTCTAAGAAATAATGTTATGGTTCAAGCAAGGTTGTCTTTTTTTTTCGCGGTTTATCAAATGCATCCAGTAGGCCTAACTAACTAGCCAAGTTGTAATTAAATTATACAATTTGAACAGATGCTTGAAATGAATGAAGCAGTTCATATGAGTGGGAGCAGATGCCAATTGCCCAGACTTTATCATATATTCAAACTAATATTGTTTAATTTAATTTAAAGGAAAACAATAGGAAGGCATACATCACAAATAATAATTATTATACTGTGTATTATAATAATATGCATGGAAAAGCATATTATAATACTAGGTACTTGAGATTCATTCTGAAAAATAAAATGTGAGTGGGCATTGGTTCCACATTACTAAAATTATAACGTTATATATGTAGGTCTATACTAGATTAGTACGTATACTGTGGTAACGGTAGGCTACAGCATATAGATATACTGCACAGCAAAAAGTAGGTTTGGCTTAGTATAAACCTAATGCCTATAGTGCAGTAGGTACCAACAGCCTTGTTAAAAGTAGAAAGTTTTCTGTAGCATTCATTACGAACCAACATTGCTCACAAAACCATAGATTACTAAACCCAGCATTAGTGTTGCTGAATTACAATTAATTTTGTTCAAGTTAAAACCTAGTCTAGTGATAATTACAAAGAATAAATGCACTGTGCTCTGGGATCAAGGAATCAAAAGGCATCAATCCCAATGATGCTGTTAACCATTTAAAAAAACTGTTTTTCGTTTGTTTCGTTTTTTATCCTATACACAGTTACTGTTTGTTATTTATCAACATGCATTGCCCATTGATTTGTACGTTAGATTGAGCCAAAAATAATGAAATGTGCAGGAAAGTCGTTGGAGTTCATTGGAGTCGAGACACGTTCTGTCCGACAATAGATTTACTTATGTCCGCAAGTGTAGACCTACATATGGTAGGCCTACACAAAGACACGTTCTGTCCGACCATAGATCTACTTATGTCAGAAGTGTAGGTCTACACGTGGTACACAAAGACATGTACTTCAGTTAAAAAGTAAGTCATTTTGCAAAAGTGGGGTAATATACATAAACCGTAATAGATCAAAGAGGCCCATAGTGATTCATGCAACTTTTGTTAGAACACAAATAACTACTTTCCAATGCAATTTATTGTACAGTATGCTTAACAAATGACTACACTGCAGCGCTTTTAGCATTTCGACCACTGAGCACTGCCTGGGAAGTCACCGAAAAACCCTCGAGGCAGTGCACTATATTATTATAGGAAAAGTACCCATCGATTCCAAAGACAACAAATAGTTTTGCGCACAGCAAATTCTTATTGTTAAAAGTTTTATAGTGTATCCAATATTCAGTGTCTGTTGGCCGGATTGCTTGTAACGCTGTCTGTGCACTGGCTTCGCTATTCCATATTGTGTGTGTGGGGGGGGGGGGGGGGGGGGTCTTTGGGGTGCTAAGTTAAAGACAAAATATACCAGTGGCAGTAGGACTGTGTAATGGGATCCCATACTTATCATATGAACATCTTGGTGAGATCTTAACTAAAAATATGTAAGAAAACGAAATCACTGGAACAATTTGCAATAGGCAAACAGATTTATTGGAAAATTCAAAATAGTGACAACAAAGCCAAACCATGTACCTACACAGTATACATCTATTCAATTTAAAAAGTAAAACATAATACGTGAATTGTTTTCTGCTACATACAGGAAGGACTAGGCTTACAAGGGGCAAGGCATACAGATAAATCTTCAGCTTACAAATTTTATCATGTTGTGTTTGTACACAGCCAATGTAGTAAATATGTAGCCTATTGCATTACTAAGTAACAATGCACTTATTATAGCACATAGACCTTTATTTAAACCTGTCACTCAAGCTATGGTCTAGCTAGATATCTGCGTCTACAGCTGCATACAAACTCCGCGTTACAACTTACAAGTGGTCTGAGATGATAAATTCATTGGAATGATTAGTCTTATGTTTTACATATACCTACTATTGCATGTATGCTATCCCAGATGATGAGGGGTCGATAGATTGAGATGGACTTGTATAGCCATTTAAGAACATAGCAAAAAGTGTAGACAATTTGAAATGACAAAAAAAACGCAACTGATCAACCGAAAACAATTTGAGCCCAGCTACTCAGCTAAGTACTAAGTAGCCATGCATTACAGGTGGGTAACCATACTGTGTATGATTGCAGAACTATAAGCCGCTCTCATTTAAACATTGTGGGAGACGTCTTGCATACGGATGCTTCTAGAACTGCAGAGATCCTGAATTCTAGACCATAACTTCAGAAATATAAGTGTCAGCAGTAGGTGTGCGCCAGAATGGAGGCCTACGCCAACATGCACCCGTAATACCAGATTGTGAGAAGCAAAGAGCAATCAATGACTTTTTTATCAGGGTAGGATCTAAATAAGTAGGCTACGCTAGATTTAAAATGAAGTGGGGGTTTTCTTGCGAGGATCATTTTGAACTTGAAGCTCCTAGAATAGGTTCTTTACCAGTAGGTGTACATATCATAATTTAATTGATCCATATTAAATGTATTAGTTGCACTACTGCAAGGCTAAATTAACCATCATTTGTAGGCTTACTCGTATGCTACACTGAATACCTTCTAGGGCATGAGATAGAATTCCAAAATAATGTGTTACTTTACACCATAGATGTAAGCTGTGTTGAGCCAACACAATTTGCAAAGTAATTAGCAATTAACTACCTAGAATTAATACCTAATCAGTCATCAAACAATAGAAAACGAATTAGGCAACAACTAGGCTACCATTAATGGTAGGGGAAAATAGAAACCCTACTATTCCCCCAAGGACAAAAAGCAATATTGAATTTAGGCCTACTTAGCTGTTGTCCTAGAGCTTGATATATTTATCTAGTAGGCCCTACCTACTTTGAACAGTTTTAGAAGTATGCTGTATGGATAGCCTACAACTTAGCAGTCTTGGGTAAATTAGTTTTGAAAAGTAATAACCGGTACCAGAAGGGTACTTCATTATCCCACTGAAAAAGTAATGGGCCTAGCCCTAGATTACTTGTTCTTTTAAATTTATGTACGTTATTATGTTGTGCTTCAAATAAATAAGATTGGAACATTAGTTCATTAGGCCTGGTTCATTTAATCATAGCCTACTAATATACAGTAGACCTGACCTACACGTTTTTGAAGTAGCCTAGCTTATGTATGTTTTTAGAAACCACAACACCAGTTTATTTTTAAGAAATCGAACAGTAACGTGTTCGTATTGTTCGTAATATAGCCTAAACACGTAAAAATGTAATGAAATTACAACATCCGTTTTGTTACCTACAAAACTTGTAACAAGACTACTATCAACGTTGCTGCACAAGTAATTTCGTAACGTAGGTAGGCCCAACGTAATAACTACCCAAAACTGTAACTTAGCGCTTTGCACGGAAATACAGGCGTTGTTTAGACATATTGTGTAGGCCTCAATATAAGTTGGCTCAGGTATCATCAATTAATCTTCCAGAGCCCCAGAACTAGCCTACTAAGTTACAACAAAGCTTTCAAAATAAGCTACCACTAGGCTTAAATAGGGTATCTAAAAAAATCAACAATACATATTGTTGTTGTCTTATTGTTTCAACTTATAGACTAGCATAGGCATACAAGAAATGGAACAAAAGTGTGTCAAATGGGGAAAAGTGGAATGTCACTGTCAGCTGTAGCTACATACATTTACATTGACTACAACCATATGTAGGCCTAATATACAAATTTAGTAAACTAATAAAGCTGCTATTCTGTGCATAGACCTAATCTGGGCTATGCCACAATAATAAAACAAGGATTATAGGCCTGCATGTAGGACAACAATAGCAGAAAATTGTTGATGCACAAAACTGACCATTTTAAAGACTACGTTTACCTCGTGAGCCGAGCTCGAGCTCGTTATCCGTTTCCGAGATCGTACTAAATACTACTGGTCTGGTTCGTGTTGAAAAAGGCGAGGTTCACTGCTTGCTAAACATATGTACACAATTCAGTCCGCATATGTTTACCACGCAATTTGAGATTGCACGGAGCTCGGCTTTATCACCGAGCTGAGTTAGGTTCAAGCTTTAGGTGTTTATCAGGCAAATTCAGTTCACATATGTCCAGCTAGAGCTCCTGAGCTTGGCTCGCATGATAAACATAGTCAAAGATGCAAGTCTGCTCAAAATCAATGCAATGGTACAGCCTACATTACGTATTATGGCTTTAGCCAACAGCGGGTTGTAGGATATTCCAAAATATACCTTCAATTGATTACTAATTAGGCCTATACAAAAAGTAGCCTTTTAAATAAATGGAGCGGCTATTTAACCGTAGGCAGTAGGCCACAGAAAAATTATAAATATCAAATCGTCCGTAACAAAAACGAAGATTGGAGGTAGGCTACGCAAGGTATTCCAAAGAAGAGGTAAAATCAATTTTCTTGAGACTATACACACAGGTAAGGTCGAAGCACGGTATGTTAAGATAAAAATGAGTTATGTTGGTGTAGTTTCGGTTCAAGTTGTGGTTGTAAATCTTCTGTAGGCCTAGTCAAGTCCGTAGCTACATTTCAAAATTTCAAATAGCCTAGCGTAGCTACGGTTCCGATATTTTCTGTACTACGGCTAAATAGCCAAAGGGTTAAATCAATGGAAGTTGGTAGGTAGGCTTATTAGTTTAAGTAAATTTCTTGAGTGGTAGGCAGGCCTCTAGGGCTATGCCTAGCCTTGATCCTAGCCAAGTTAATGAGCAAGAAGCTGGGTAGGCCTAGCCTCTAGGCATACTCTGAGGCTAACATGTAATACAGGTATTAATGGCCGAGGCTTTAACATATTATTCCCTAACCATTATACCGATTAAGGTAGGCCTAGGATTCTCTATTGTTTGATGACCAACGTGTATCAAAACATACAAGGCACCATCACATGACGCTTATTGTGAAGCACACTGAACCCTACTTGGACCATGGCCTCCTTCATCTTCGTCATACGCATTTTTATTAGGATGTTTGCGGGCTTCCGTCTCTGGATCCATTTCCATTAGAATGCATTCCTCAGCATTGTCGGGAATCATCATCTCGGGGCGGGGTGGAAGGCAATTTTCAAGCATTGGAGTAACCTCTGGTGATATAGATGTTGGAAAGTCTACAAAGAATTGGATGATGAGACGCCCCTTTTCAAATGGATTTTTGTACTGAGGCATGCCTTCACTCAATACACACTTAATTTCGCCATGTTTAACAACCTCTCCTGGGAGACACGTTATCACCAACTCTCGACTATCAAGAGTTTTAAATACTTTCTGAAAGCCACACAATGCCTCCACTAATTTGAGATGCATACGCATTATTAAGTCACTGCCAGAACGCTTAAAAACCTCATGTTCTTTCTCATCTAAAATAATAATGATATCGCCAGGTTCCAGCCCTGGTTCTTGGTCACCTTCCCCTCCAAATGTAATTTTCTGTCCATCAACCATACCCTTGTCAACATGAACTTCTAATATCTTGCGTTCCTTGACGGTCTTCTTACCCTGGCACCCTTTGCAGCGATCCTTGGGGTTGATCCTCTCACCTTGACCACGACATTCGCCACACATGGATTGAATCTGTTGAAGCATACCTGGACCCAACTGCTGAATCTGCACCTGCATTCCCGTACCACGACAACTAGGACACGGTTCAGCTCCTTTCTTGCCACCACGACCTTCACACTTCTCACAAATTACGTTCTTCTGCAGAGCCAGCTTCCTGATAGTGCCATTGTACAGCTCCTCGAGAGAAACGCTCATTTGATGGATTACATCTTTTCCCCGCCGTTCACGTCGCCTCGTGGGGCCTCCGCCAAATGGAGACCCACCAAAGAACATATCAAATATGTCCATTGGTGATGAGAAATTGTCACCACCAAGTCCACCTTCCTTTATCGCTTGTTCCCCTCCCTGATCGTAGAGCCGTCGCTTATCAGGATTTGCCAGAACCTCGTAAGCTTGCGAGATCTGCTTAAACCTATCCCCTTCATTTGGATTTTTGTCGGGGTGATATTTTAGGGCTAGTTTTCTGTAGGCTTTCTTCAGTTCATCTGGCGTGCAACTGGGTTTTACACCCAAAACATCATAATAAGTTGTTTCCTTGACCATTTTTATGCACTTTAGGCCTCTTGTAATGTGGCCTAGCCTATGCAGAAAGTACTTACTTTACAAGTCTAGATTGTTCGATGCACTTACAAGTTGAGGTTAGAGATGTGATTCTGCAGATTATTGCAAAATGCACGCATCAAACGGGAACTCGTGTAATGAACTGTGCAAAATCAGACAGTAGCTGCGCTTTTATGATTTCGTTGTCGCACCGCCTTCTATATCCATTTTCTAGATTGTTCTGGAACTGTGTAGATGCTTTCATAAAACCTCATGGCCTTGAATCATTACGTTCAATTTACATTAAAATGTAGTTTAACTTACAATAATATAACATAATTTTGTAAATAAGATAATTTCTTCGGATTATATTATGAATTTTCAATCCATTTACTGTGATCACGTATTACGTACAACATAACATGTGTGGTGCAAGACTACAACAAACCGGAAGTGGTCGCCATGTGAGTGCGGGAAACTTAAAACGGCTAAAACCCCACGTTGAGTGAATAGAAGTACTAAAAAAAAAGTAGCAGAAATACATTAGTAACAAGTTTTCGTTTGACCGAATATTATCATGTTTATGGAAAGATCGTTTCTCACTATTCTCGAAGGAACATTAGCCATTTATTTATTGTATACCCTACTAATTTATTAAAACTGATTTACAAAGGGTATTTTATCAGGGTAGAAACTCGCCCACGTGTTTTGAAGGTCGGTACTAAAATGTTGCAGATATGATCTCTGGTGGCAAATTTACTTAAGAATGGCCACGTTTTACGGTTGCCGGGGTATCCAAGATGCCTTTGATAGTGTGGGGCTCTTGGGTCAGGGCTGACGTTTGTAAATACAAACAAAGTATCCAAAGTTCATGCAGTAGTGGATGTAGACTTTAGTCATGAGAGGGGCAATTGTAAAAAAATAATTGTAAGCCTCTTTCTAGTCGTACTTGCGTCTAACCCCCCCCCCCCCCGCTGCCCACACACACACACTCACAGGAATACTAAAATAATGGGAAACTGAAAAAAAATGTGGCCAAAGCGAAAATAAAATATATTTATAATAATGTCACATAGTACGTAAAACGAGCAGCTTTCTCCTCAGTTTTGTAGAATTTTATGAGCCAGCTAATATTCAATGAGTTCAAATAGTTTTGCAATGTTGCCAATGTGTAGGAATAAAATTACCAAACTGTCGAGATGGGGCACTATTACTTCTTTAGATGATTATTGTAATCAAAGATTCCGTGGCAGATACAAAGAATAATTAGCACAAGACTCAATTGAGGGGGGGTGGGGGGTTGTGACATAACTGATGGACAAATAATGTGTTGCTAGGCAACTCCCTTGTTGTATCTTTCTTTGAATGCTGCACATTATTCAATGTTTGTCGGAAACAGAACACGGCAACACGGTCTTGTGTGCTCTACTTGAACTCCGCCTAGCTGTGGCTCCTAGTTCAACGAGTCTCCGCTATGTTCTTGCCAAAAGTTGGTTTATTTACCACAACAAAACACTATAGCATCAAAATACCCATGTTGACCGATATCAAGTAGTATATTATTTTGTAAGTAAATTGTAAATATGATGATATTGTTGACTTGAAATTTTAGACAACATAGTCTACATACATTTGAAATTCAATCACTTAAGGGGAAGGTACACTGAAAAATCACAACATTTCGCTGATAATCAATTTTTTAATTTTTTATTAAATACTATATTTTATCAGTTTTCTCTTATAGCAATTTAATTTTAACTTCGCGCTATTACTATATGCCAAATGAATTATTATGTTGTGTCTCTGCGCGCTTGAACTGCGTGAATTCATGCATTCAACTTCTTAACTTTTTTGCTACATTTATCAATATACAAATCCCTACTAATTTTTTTTGTCTGGACCCAGACATCTTGTTTTTTGTGTATGTGTTTAATATTGGTTACTAAAAACTAAAAAATATCGTGGCATTCTCAAGTTGGTATTTACGCTAACCTCTGCATGGTTAATCCTAAGCGCTCGAGATGGGGTCATGTATGCGTACGTCTGTGCTCACGTCCACGGTGCTCACGGCAGCCTGTTTGGCGCAGGTTATCAACGAACAATTCAAACTTGTCATCTTACACACGAACGATATGCACTCTCGGTTCCAGCAGACGAGTAGGATCTCTTCAAAGTGCAGTGATAAGGACGTGAAAGACGACAACTGCCACGGCGGGTTCGCCAGGGTGGCCTAAATACTAAAAGAAGCGCACGAGAAGTACCTAAAGCACCAGGGATCACCGGTGCTCTTCCTCAACGCTGGAGACAGCTGCCAGGGCACCGTGTTGTACACCATTCACAAGTGGAAGATCGTAGCCGATCAATTACTTCTATGCTTAACTTTGATGCGATGGTAAATTTATTTCTCTCCATTATAGCCTACACGCTAAGTCTGTTAAGGTGGGCTGAAAAAAATCAATTTGTTTTTCAAGTCGTAATAACGCGGAAAAGTTGCGAATTGGGGAGACTACAAAAGGGTAAAAAAATAAATGAAATCGGTTTATATCTTCTGGTCCCGCATGTGCTCCAAAGTTTGGTGGAATGGAAACAAATTTTTCAACTTCTTTTTAAGTCGTTGACCGTGGATCGTAGCGAATTGGAGAGTCTAAAATGGGTTAAAAAAGAAATAATTTCGGTTTGTATCTTCCGGTCGCGCATATGCTCTAAAGTTTGCCAAAATTTGTAAAAATTCACACTATTTCAAAATGTTGGCCTCTTCCCGAATACCTCAAGTAGGTAAATATGTGGTAAATAGATGGTGTAATAGCTCAAGAGGCTATCAGGAAAAAGCTATAATCGTAACAATGTGAATTTTTCCAAATTTTGACAAACTTGAGAGCACATGCACGACCAGAAGATATAAAACGATTTTATTTCTTCTTTTACTCCTACCCTAGTCTCCCCAATTCGCAACGTTTCCACGGTATTACGATGTGAACAACAAAAATTGATTTTTCGCCCCACCCTAATATCTGTTCGCCTGTCATATTCTGCTATAAAGCAGAGAGGGGCGGCAGTGCACCCTGATAACCAGCAGCAACTAGCAGCAAATTGCGCGTTCGCCTGTCTCGCAGAGCTGCTCTTTTGGCACTTGCCTGTAAAACAAACAGCTCTGCTAGTCTGCTATAAAGCAGTGGGAGCAGCAAGAGCAGCAAATTGCACGTTCATCTGTCTCGCGAAGCTGCTCTTTTGGCACTCGCCTGTAAAACAAACAGCTCTGCTAGTCTGCTATAAAGCAGTGGGAGCAGCAAGAGCCACAAATTGCGCGTTCATCTGTCTCGCGGAGCTGCTCTCTCGGCGCTCGCCTGTAAAACAAACAGCTGCTAGCCTGCTATAAAGCAGTGGGAGCAGCAAATTGCGCGTTCATCTGTCTCGCGGAGCTGCTCTCTTGGCACTTGCCTGTAAAACAAGCAGCTGCTAGCCTGCCATAAAGCAGTGGGAGCAGCAAGAGCAGCAAATTGCGCTTTCATCAGTCTTGCAGAGCTGCTCTCTCGGCGCTTGCCTGTAAAAGAAAGCAGAAGAAAACGAAAAAAGAATTAGAGTTTTGGTGCTATACGTACAGGGGTGTAAAGCGCATCAGTTTGCTCGCGTCACAGTCCAGCCGTAACTACTTTAAGGTAATTTGCACAAAGAAATTGTCTCCTTGTGTCCTAGCGCCACTCAACAGTAGTTGAGAACACAAATGTACAGATGCAATCCAAGTATTGGAGGGAAACATGACACCAAGTGAGCAGAGCGGCAGCATCGCAGGCGTAACCTCGCTCCGTCAAGAGTTTCCGCTTGACTGAAATGAAAACAAAGCGCGCGGAGGTCAGTCGGAGATTTGATATTGGGTGGGAGAAGGGGTACACTTCATACGTCACACATACACATTTACAAGTAATTTGTAGCAAAGTGTTTTTTCAGGGGGGGTAGAATCACCTTAAATGTGGGCCTGACTGTATTTAAGAAAACGAAATTTGCTCTGGTTGGCACCTTGCTTCATTTTGCTCTTTATCCATTGTAATAGGGATCATTGGCATCACAATCGTAAAAATATGAACACATTTCTTTGTTAAAATCCGGACTGCGACATTATTATATAGTTGTGTACAGAGCCACAAGAAACAAGTAAATTAATTCTTTCACGATTTCCGGATTGCGATTGCAATCCCGATGGCATGGGGCATAAGTTATGCCGCATAACTGTAAAATTTAAATGCAAATTTCCAGTCACATATATTGTACAGAATACTTTTTTGGGGCAACTAACCTAATGCCAAAAAAAGTTTTGCCTTCAAAAGAGGCCTTGAGGTATATATGGCACCTAGGATCCAGAGTTTCATGTAGGTCGTTTTTTAAAAATAATCAAATACTTACTGTCCCATGCTTATATATTCTTGAAGTTTTAATGTTTGTGAGAGACTTTCCAGACATGTTCCAAACAAATATAATAAGTTACCTGATAACTTAAAAAATATAAATACCAGAACTTTATTTAAAAATAAAGTTAAAATTTTTTAATAATCACTGCTTCTTTTCTGTCACTGAATTTCTGATATGATATTCTATGTATTAAAATATAGAAATATAGTTATATACTAGTTATTAATAGTATAGTGTATAGCCTTGTATATAACGTGTTGTAATAATTCATATAAACTTGATGTATATATATATATGTATTGTCTTAATCATAAGTGACAACTTCGCATACTCGCATGTTCCTCTGACGTGCACATGACTGTCTCAATGAAGGCTTTATAAATAAATAAAAAGATATATCATATGAAGAACAGAAGAAATACATTTCTTTAATGATGTATATATATCTAGTATCTACACATTTTATTGTCATTCAAAGACAAATTTCATTATAAAAATAAAAAACAACACATATAGGCCTACCTACTATACGTTTATCACAGAGCTCAAAAACGGTTTAGCAAACCGGTTTTGCCCAAAAACGTTTTTCAAATGTTGATATACATATCGGTTTTGCTGTAAAACACTTTAGTTCCAAATCAGTTTGGAAAGTAGTTTGGATAAGGAAAATCGCAAGATTTGTGGTTGGTATAAGCAACAAACCGTTTTACCATGCGTTTTAGGGTGCGTACGCACATTCCACTGGCTTGACAACTCAACTATGTGGTAGGCGGTGACATGATGTTCGACTTTCGATATCAGAGTGTTGCTTTTGTTGTAGTTAGTATTGCAAGTCAGCTGTCGACTATTTTCTTGTTTGATGCGCATCCCAACTTAAAATTTATTTGTACGTGAACGTTTATACGTTTTAAAAGGTTTTACACTCATTTATAATAGAATATAGAAGTGTGTGGTCAAAGCTTTGTAGATATTGTTTGACGGCCATATTGGATACGCTTCCAAACCATTTTTACGAGTTTTTGTGATGGACGGGAAAACACAAAACCGTTTTTAGACCAAAACCGGTTTGCTAAACCGTTTTATATCTCTGTGATAAACTGTGTAGAATATAAATGGACCTTAAAAACACACATTCATTTTAATGAAGTATGAAATGAACACAAATAATATGACCTCCAACCACTATAGCTATAGGCCTACTAGACATCCATCTTCCAAATCTAGTTAAAAACATTGGTAGACGAGATTTTGTTAGTTTGACGCTCCCCTTCATCGCAAGGTGACCACCCCTTACTCCCGTGACAACCAGACAATAATAACATATTTATTCACATCATATTATATTATTTAGTATATCAGTCATATTTGTTATGGTGGGCGGTGGTCACGCAAGTAGAGCTTTTAAACTATGGAGAGCTTTTAAACTATGTCAAATTAAATATATGTATCTGCATTCTAATATGTTAATTACTGACATAAGATTTACACAAAATGGATTATGCCTTGCTAGGTTATGTCAGTAAATGTTTTGTTTAAATGCTACAAAACTTTGTTTTACATTATGTTTTCAAATGTCTAATGTAGAGTAATAATTTTAATTTAACATTGTTCCACAACTTTGTTTTGGTAAAATATCAATTAAATTGGTTTTGGTTTAACCCATTCATATGGCATTATTTTCAATTATTAATAAAATAAAATAAAAAAGCAAGTGTTGAAATACGGGGAAAATATGTAGATGCCATCAGCAAAGTAATAATGTTAATTTAACATTGTTTCACAACTTTATAATGGTAAAATATCAATTAAAATTGGTTTCTGACGAGCCACCGCCAGGGGATTTACGATGCATTATCATATGGAGTAACAACTAAGTGCATATTAACGACAAAGAGTAGTGCAAAGAAGTGCACGCGAAATGAACGTATTTTAGTACGTAATATCTTTAATACGGTGTACCGATACACTTTTAAGTGATAAATGTGTGCATTGTGGTTTTGTAAGAACTAAAACTAGATTAAAAAATATTTTAATAATTAAGGTTATTATTGGTATGTAAAATAATTAACAATAAACAAGGTACTAACTACCCAGTACCGATAAACATATTTGCAACTTATACAAACTAGGGCCGAGTCGTTTAAACATGTAAACGCCCACGCGAAAATATACCTCATGTACAAATATTCATACACATTTAACCGTGTCTTATACCCCGCCCGACCAATCCCCCTCCCCCACCACCTCAACACATACCCAATTCATAGATTTTTTTGATATCACAGCTCTTTGACAAGCCGACAAGGCATAGCTTAGTGAGGGGAGTCAAAATGACTGTGCACAGTTGGACACAAAGGTGGAGAATATAATCAACAATAAATATTATAATAAATGAACCGTGTTATTTCGTTAAACATGTTTTTTCGCGAACATTACAACTCATTTTTTTGTTATCATTTTGTGAACAGGAGGGGTGTTACGTTTAAACGCGAAAAATTCGAAAAAATAAATGTTTACAAAATTAACCGTTTTCTCCCAGCTCTAGGCCTATTAGAAACTAGTTTTTAGTTCTTACGAAACCATAATGTACCCATTGTTCACTTTTTCATAGTGTACTGTTTAGCGTTCACAAGATAATAGTAAAACGTTAAATGTTTAGTTAATTAAAAATGTAATTTAGTTAAATTTAGATAATTAATTTAAAATTATTAAAATGTTAATTTCGTGCAGTTTTTATTCACTGACTACCCCTTTTCTGTTAATTTGAAGGTTTTTTGAATCAAAAAAGGCCTCTGTCTACTAGCAAACATTTGTAACTGTGACACCATGCTAGAGTAAAAGTAAAGTGGGTCCTACCATCCATACATTTAGCCATTTGTTTACATTAATAAAATAAATGTAAGCCTACTTCCATGACACACTTAAATATTCATTTGAAAGAAATCAATGTTACAATTATTTTCATGTAGGCATACAACAGAGGACCTACCTGTACATAGATTCATAACATGGATTCATTTAAAGTGGCATCATGATGAGTGGAGAGCTCGATGCTTTTTCAAAACCTAATCCTGCTTGTATCAACGACTGTCCCACGTCATTACCACTTGCATCCCACAACAAGCAATACATCACTTGCACATCTTCTAGTGATCTGACGACTTTAGCAGCGAGTGTTTTACCAAGACACGAGGTTTGTAAATACTCGCTAGCCAACGAGAGATCATCAATGTCCACATTTGCCAAACGACATTCGATTGCTTGAAACGGCAAGTGAAGCATCGACGGCTGAATGGCCCTAACGTTTCTCTCGTGAACTATTTCCGTCTCTCCCGAGTCGACGAACATGACCTCGATCGTGTCGCTGCCGTCGTCGAGCTCGTTGACCACTCGCGCGCGATGCCAAGACGTCTTCCGCGTCGAGAAGGCCAGGATCATTTGTCCGAGCGCCGGCGGTATTTGCAGGTGAGAAAATGTTTTTATTATCCTCGGTTCATTAATGTGTTTGTTTAAAGATGCTAACGTCTCTTCGTCGTCTTCGGGCCGAGAACTCGGAAAAGCAGACGGAATGATGGAGTAAAAATAGCTTTTACCTTTTGGTACATGAGTGACTGTTACGTGTATTACACTATCTTCCGCGGGCATTGAGAGAGGGGTGAAAGCATATGTGTATATAAGTTCTTTATCAGTTGTGTAGCCATCTTGATAAGTATAAGAATGTTCCATTTTACAATAGATGCCTTTATAACAATGTCCACTTTTAGCAAAAAACTTACAAACCCGCTTCTCGTCTTGTGCGTTATAACCCGATACTGCCAAGACTGCATCTTCGCGGCTCTCAGAAGGATCCATAAAGTCCTCTTGCATTGGATTCCAGTCTTGCAACAAGTCACTTTTATCTAGGCCTACTAGGGTCTCCTCAAAGTCATTTTTTGTTTCATTCAGTTTTTCGGCTTTTTCCACTTTAACTTGACTCGGTGAACGAAGAGTATTCATTACCCAGTTTTCAACGTCGTTCATTCGATCTGATATCACAATGTTGTTTTTGTCTTTTTTCAAGACACTTTCATCAATCACATTTTCATACAAATCTACTGCTTCAGCACATGATGACTCAGCATAGCCTAAGTCTACCAAATTATCATTCATGGTTAGTTTTGTACTATCACTGCCATCTTTTAGGATAACTGATATTGACGTTTGATGAACTAGTTTATTTTCTTTGGAAGAAATGTAGACTATATCGTCTTTTTCTGCTTTTATGATGCTGTATACTCGTGGTACGTCAAAATCCTGCATCACAGTCGAGTCTTGTACTGGCTTTGTTTTAGTGGTTGGTGGCATGTAACAATTGAAGACCTTAGCTGATTCAGGAGGCCAAGTGTCGCTTGGAGGTGGTGGTTCAATAAATGCCAAGTGGCAACGTGTTGCATAAAGCGGCTGGCAAGTGTATTTAGGAAGTATTGGCTGAATCACATCTAAAAATGCATAGCAAATGTCCCCATAATCGACCAACTGGACCTCGATGTGCTCCTCTTCTAAACACCAATTTAAAACTTGTGCACGACACCACCCGACTTCAGGTTGAAAGCAAACGCAAAAGTTGCCCAAGCGAGTTTTTGCAATAGACTTTGACTTCAAGGTAACTTTGTTGTTGCTATAAAAAGTATTTATCTCTTCTTGAAACTCGTCCAATGTTGTGTTTTCCTCACATGCAATGTGAACATAAAACTCGCCCGGCGTTTCAATATAGGACAACATAACGGCACATTCTTCACCAACATGAACGGGCCTGTGTACACTTTCCGGAAAACCATCAAGAATTTTCGTGCTACGAGTAGATTTTGCAACGTTTTGACTTTTTTCAACTAGTTTAGGGAGGTTACTAGTTGCAGCATTCAACTGTGATTCATCAGCGGAAGTAGGTTGCCCATTAACACATTTTTCATTCACTAAAGTGATAGGTGTTTGGATAGTCGTTATTGCATCAATATCATCTTGTTCTTTTGTTTGAATATTTCTGCTTTCTTCTCCTTTTTTCTTCCTTGCTACATCTTCCAACTGATCCTTTTTCTTATGTGATTCTTCGTCTCGGGCTCTTTCCAGAGCAGGCACAGCATTATCTTGAGATGGTTTCGAAGTGTCTGCAATGACCTTTATGCAGCTTGAAGCCCTAGGAAAAAAACAGACAATAAGGAAATGCAGCAAATAAGAAGCTGGGAAAAACTTTGTAGAAGAATGGCAAAGACACTGCCAGACAGTTGCCAATTTATCAGTTGCATCATATTTTTAATTTTTATGAGCGAGAATTTACTTTAGCCTTTTAAAGGACTGGTATTATGACAGCCCACTAAATATTTAGCCTTGATTGCTATCGTGTTTTCTCCATAGTAACCACCACACAGAAGTAGGCCTATATTGTATTAGAGACAACAAAGTAGGCAGAGGCCTACAGCGTGGGATAAGTATTTAACGGTTTGTCATAATACCGGGCCTAAGCTTGCTAAGAAAGTAACTTTGGTAGAAGAAACATTTACTGCATGAACTAATGATGAAGCAACATGTCTTGCCATACCGGTATTATATTATTATAAATAATACATTTACATTATATGCAGTGGTGTTAAGTAGCGGGCTACTTGTAGGGCCTAGTAGTATGTTACTTTTTTTGGTAGCGAGACTGGTAGAGCGCTACATTTGAAAATGCAGTAAAGTAGCGAGTAGCAAGCTACTAGTATATACGAGTATTTGTAGCGAAAAATCACCGCTACTCTATTTTTGCAATAAACGAACACGCGTTTGCTTCCCCGTTTGCACAATTCCCACTGTCACAGATTCGGAATGACGACCGTCATTGCCCTTCTTGCTCTTTAGTCCCAAAACCGCCTCCCCAGTGCTAAGTTTGCTGTTTCACCCCGTGAGCTGTAATATGAGTATGACTCAGTTTCCTTTATAAAAAAAAAATGAAAGTAGCTGTAAAGTAGCATCACTACTTTTTTTGAGTAGCTGTACAAGTACTTACAAAATACAGTAGCTGAAAAGTAGCCTAGCTAAGTTACTTTCAAAGATCAAGTAGCTGTAGCTGTAATAGTGTTACTTTTAAAAAGTAGCTTTAACAGCACTGATTCGTTAATATTACGTAGGTAAAATTAGCCTACCGGTACATATTAGGTCCTTCTAATCACTGAATTCCAGGCTTAAGTGCCTAATAAAAGAGTTGCCTTTAGGTAAAGTAGGGCCTAACCATATTTTGAACGTTACAAACTGGGACAACCAAAGTGTCGAACTGCATGCAGCACCCCGGGGACCTGAGGCAGAGCCTCAGCCGTTGTAGGCGAAAAATATATATCAAGGTAAATTTGCATCAAATGCCTAGAAACCAGCTTTCTGCTTAGCTGGCAAGAAAATATTGATTGAATACCAGTTTAACATGTATATTTTTGTAGCATAGTCATGTTATGCTCGGTTGTATGTAACTCTGCTAACTGCCAGGCAGTGAGTTAGCGGTAGCTCATGCATTCCATGTGTGTCCAGAGCTAGCGTCGTCGAAAGTTGACAGGCAAACGCATCGCCCTCAACTCAAGCGCTGTTGCAATCGACTGAGTTATCGTTAGTTGACAGAGTACCGGAGTCTCTCGGGACACTGGTACAAGTGTTCTGCAAACGGTACTAGGCCTATATACTGTATCACTCATTTAAACCGTACCGGTTAACTTAACAAGTCTTAAGATAACTTAGTCAACTAAACTTTAAGTTAGGGCCTAGATTTATGCTCCAAATAATAAGCCTTGAATGTGGGGAAGTATTCATTTGTTGATAGGACGGTACCGTCGGGAATGGAATGGATTGTCAGGTGAGGTGGTTGCTCAGCAGACATTGAAGGGGTTTAAAGCGAGACTAAGGGTGGGAGGTGGGGTTACGGGGTTGAGCTAGGGCCGGGGCAATGGCTATAGGCAGCCACGTACATAAGTACCTGACAAGTGGGTCTCATCCCGGTGACACTTTTGTACCTGAGGGGGGGGGGACTTTCCCATGCTTAAAGTACCTGACTAGTAGGCCTAGTTATGACCTGTAGTAGTAAAAAGTAGTAGGCCCTAGTAAAAACCTGACTAGTATAGTGGCTGGCTGTGGGGGTCATGGCTCTCGGCTTTTTAATATCTAAGGGAATTTACGTTTGTTTGATTTATACGTTTTACTTTTATGGACTCACAAGTTTCAAGAGGTAGGCCTAGTAATTTAGTAAGGGGCGGGAAGGACCACTGTATTTATTTTTAATCTCAGTATGCAATGCTCTCTTATTAAATCTTGACGCACGGCTATGGGCCGGAAGTGGGTGGGAGGGGGAAATCTCTGCCACTGCCACTGGCGAGGTGCGCCGCCGCAGAGTAGGGCCTAGGCCCTATGAGTATCAAGTTTAGATGCTAAACAAATGTGAGGACAAGTTTAGATACTCACTGATCAGAAAGTGTAGACTTAGCTCCAGGTCTACGCAGCACACCATCACATCTTTTCCTGGCCACATCAAGGACTGGTCTCTCAGATAGCCCTAGGCTATCCCCTACCTCTTTCTGAGGTACTAGGCCTAGGCCTAGTTGCGGTGCATCTCCAGCATTTCTTGCCTCAGTGATCGAGACATCCTCATTCTTGAACTTTATACCTTGGCTTATTAAATTATCCGTTGTGCAATTGAATTCCAAAGCATGGTGTATACGTGTATCTAGGTACTTAATAATTAAAGGGTACTGTGTCAAGAAGATATATCTGTCTGTATCGCAAACCTCGTCCACGATTCTCTCACAGCTCTTGAACAATAAGTTAACTAGTTCCACAGTGGATGCTGTTTCTCTCATCAGAAGTTGTAGCCTATCAGCTAAGTCTTTTTTTCTAACACTTAAATCCATAGTTAGGAGTTGATCTTAAATTATGCAGTGGAAAAGCACAAGAAGAGGTTTCCTAACCTAAATTATGAAGCGAGAACTAGGCGATAACAACAAACCGATCTGATGTTTCCACCGACCGATGCTAGTTTCACCGAATACCGTACTTTCACAAAGTTCTGTATAGACAGGTAACGGCCACCTGGACAAATGATGTTGTTGTTATTGTTCTTTATTGTATTTTTCAAGTGTATATTTCTTTAAAATGTTGCCGTCCCACACTGTAGCACACTTTAGAGCATGCTCTAAGGTAGCACATACAGAAAAACAGTGAATTAACTAGGGAGAGTGCATCACTCACTAATAATTCAGAACGGTTGCAAGTAGTGACCAATCACAGCGTCTCTTTCAACCCAATCAGAACCATTGTGCGAAGCGCGGTATGTTTAATTTTAGTTGATTTTTCTTCCAACTGCACAGTAGAAGCACAAATTCACTACAATTTGTAATCCGTGGTAGAAGCACAATCATCTCTGATCAATGCCGGCACCAGTCCCGTGTAAACCGTACGGCCGCACGAGGCCCCGCGCTTCTACGGGGCCACAATTAATAATTTAACCGTTACTGTATGGCAATAGATGTCTTTATACTTTGTGTGTGTGTTCTAAAACAAAAAATAAGAAAGTAAAAATAAGATAAAATTTCGCCAACTCCTCTTTGCTAAAGATTAATTAGGGGGCCGGGGGTTGTAACATGCCTCTATCTGCTCGGGGCCTCCAATATGTATAACCCGCTACTTGTAACATGTACGTATGTAGTGAGACCGGTAGCGCGCTACATTTTGATAATACCCCAAATACACGCCAAATTTATGTTCCGTGTTGTCGTCCATTATTATTGTAGCCATTTAAAAAAGTAAAGTAGTCATTTAAAGTAAAGCGTGTAGAGCCCGTATAATGCGGTACAGTATCGAGCGAGGCGTGTTCTAGAAAAGCTGATTGAAATAATTAAATACAGCTTACCGAAATTTAGCGCTTCGCGAAAGTTTTGACAGGCTTTATGAGAAAGGCAATGGAAACGCTTTAGAACAAGTTCAGATATGGCATTATTTTTATCAGTTTTGTCTGAACACGTACGGAAAATCAAGAATAATTAGTTAAGCAGAGAACATCATATTACATTCTAAATGAAATAGTAAAATACTGACTAAGGCAGGCATGTGCAACCTGCGGCCAGGAGGCTGGTCTGGTGTCCCATACTTCAATATATTAAAACAGAACTGTGACTGACTAAAATGGTGTAAACAACCTGGGAACAGTTTAATCGTAAACTTTTAGCAAACTCTTTTAAATAGCCAGCCACGTACGCCAATGCGCAACGCAAGTAGTATGACACAACATGATGTGTGGTTGGGGGGGGGGGGGGGGCTTAACAAGCAGTATTTCTACATTAGGAATAATTAGTTAGTATTAAACTCTTACACATTATGTTCATGAGCACAAAGTACAAAATAATGTCATTTTTTTCCGAGGTGGTAAATGGATTTTTTATTTAATGTTATTTCCCATCAACGAAACAAATCCATAGCAATTCAATGGGTGCCCCTAGGTGTAGGGGCTGAATTCCAACCTGAGTACATCGTTGAAAACCATATAAACAAAAAAAAATTGTTTGAGCAATTTTGGGCAGGTGGTAGTACATATTTATCAAGTCCAAAACCTTTCATTTCAGTTGTTTATTAAGTGCGGAGACCGACTGTGCCGTGGTTGACACTACGTCGCACTCGCACAGTTCAAGGTGGGCTTGTTTCGGGGGATGAGTGTTACGTTTAGCTCACCATAGCAAGGTCATGCCAGCCACTGCTGCCCTAAGCTGCTGCCTCGGGACTGAAGGCTCAACGCTCAACTATCTAAAAAAAAAACACACACACACACGGCGCCGAGTTCCAATGTTCCAATGTCTTTGATCCTTGCGCTCTAAGCTATTTGGATCCAATAACAAATCCACGGAACTAGCTAGTGTTTTGTCACCCTTGTCTGTCACTCAAAATCAGAAATGTCAACTCCTCGTGGCATCGGATGGACCGCACGCTGAATCATGCTTGACTATGAGCTATGTAGAGCGTTCGCCCACGCTGTGCTAACTGCGACCAGCGTGTTGGCGGTTCAACAACTGGGCGATACTCCGTCGTGCGCCCACGGGGCCATCGGGCTGCACTTCATAGTCGGAGTCGTCGGCTTTTTTGGCAGCTTGGTCTTAAAATTCAGTAAGCTCTCACTTATTACATAATACGCACTATGGTCTAACAAAACGATGCTTGGCTAAACTTGAATTCAACACGACCAGTTTCAATTAGGCTATTTTTCACATTTTTACGCTTTTAACCTCACTTTACGCCAACAGAAGGCATAAGCGCTTCGCCAAAGCTTCATGTCATACAAATCGGTGTGGGCAGCACCCGCTGAATATTTGGAAGTGGTGTATAGACAGGATTCTTATTTACGGTAGTGCCAACTGTTAGGAAATGAATATATGCTTAAAACGCCGTATGCCTCCCCGTATCTCCCATCCACGTACAAACTCCCAATGGTGGAGCTGTCACTGTCAGGACCAGGGTGTATTATTTCAATATGATCGATTTAAAAAAAAAAACTGCAGGTGTGTATGGTTTATTGTAATTGTTTAAAAACGTTTTTTCTCCTCTCTCATTGTATGTGAATCATTTGTAATTTTGTTTAGAATATTATTAAAGAAACTACTCGATAATATTATGTTATACAACATTTTGCATAACATAAGTTGACAAATGTGCATACATATCAGTGGCGTAACTCCGTATAGTGTAACGTATGTGGTGCTTACAGGCCCCGCGACCTAGGGGCACCCTCGAGAACCACCGATTTCTAATAAATGTTTGTATACCTACGAACGTATTCACAGATTTTTCAGATTCAGAATAGCGAAAAATGCCATCTTAAGTTCCACAAATAAAAGACAAAGTCACAAACGTTGGCCTAAGTATAATCTGGTGCCAGAAATAATTATTGTCATACTGTACTAATAACACTACATTTTAGTTAATTGAAGCCTTAAATAGGGGGGGGGGGGGGGGAATCCAACTTACTATACGGGCCCCGTAATTTTTGGTTCCTCCACTGATATAGGCCTAGGCCTAATGAACGCGTGAATTTACCTTGTTTGTGTGTCCACATACAGCCGACTCGAACCTGGGCATCACGTTGATGAACTGGTACCGCTTCTTCTCTAATCTAGCGACGGTATTCGTCCTACCGCTGATGGCCACACAGCTCTACATCAACTCGGGGTTCCAGTTCGAGTATTGTGTGATCCACGCGGGGTCCGCCATCTTCCCGTTTGTCTACGACTCTATCAGCGACCGCGACCGAGGGATACGCGACGCAGTCTTGGCCGGCAACTGTGCATCACTCTGCTATTTGGGCTTTGTGAAAACCAACGTGTTTGCGTACGCAATGGCCGCGTGCTTTGCCTTCAATTACTTTGTCGTGAGAACCAAATCACAGATATCTGAATTTCAAGCAACGGATGTATATGTCTGTTTACTTGGGCTCCTCAATCAATTATTCATGTTGGCATATTAGTTGACAAATGTTAATGTTGTTGTAAACATCTATATTTAAGAAAAGAGATGAATATAAAACTATTACCCCGGATCATTGTCTCATACAAAAATGTGGATGAACATAAAACCAGAAACGAAATACAAAATTGTTACACAGTCTCACTTAAACTTGAAATAAATGTAAAGCACTTGATATACAATGTGGTTTTATTTTTGTCCGTGCAAGACAGCATCCATGCACATACTAGAGAAATACACATCCCTAGAACAGCAACTTAAACGAGTAAGTCACAGAGCAGAGTACGAACCTATACTTGGATCAGCTCCAGTCTGTGAGTGTTACAAGCCCCAGAGTAGAGCTGGATCGAGTAGTTTCTTTGGGATAGTTTCTGACGTCACCACGCATCGGACATAGCGTCCGTTTTTTGGTACATCCAATCATGGCCCAACCAATTCGACTTCGATTGCGAGATGTCGGATGTGATTGGATGAAGCGATAAAACGGACGCATCGTAGTCCCATAACGCATAAAGGGGCCGCTGCGTGCCGTGTGAACGCCAACCAACGAACCCAAGGTCTGCAAGAACCGGAGAGCTAAATGATTGTAGTCGAGTAGACCTTGGGATCGCATTGAGCTAACTATACAAGGCTGTGTTACTACGATAACATAACAACAATAATAAATGACATAAACACCTTTTTAAATGGCACACCATATCTACTACAATGCATAGCATTGCTAACTACAAAAACATGTTTTTTTGAATCATCCTTTTATATTAAATCACCAGTAAAATAAATCTATGTAGGTGTCCTGTCACGAAGATACGAACAATATTGGCCAACCTACCGTTCATAATGTTTGCAAGATCGTGTCTTTAAGATGGAACATATTTTTGATATCTTACGAAGGCACAGCCGACACTTTAAGATAATCCCACGGATTTTCGTGAACAGTTTTGAAGAGCATGAGAAGCGCTTTGGGTTTTCAAGTAAACGCTCGCCTGGTCAGTTGCAATCTTGTCTGAACTTTGAGGGAGGTCGCGACACTTTCAGAGGACCTCTGGCCTTTGGCTATGTATGGGGACTGGCGGCTCAGATAAAGAATGAAGACAAGAACTTTGAGGGTGAAAAGGACTTGGTACATCAAATAGCGGTTGCTGAAATGGCTTTAAAGGTTGGTGAGTATTATTTATGCTCCTGTGTTAACGATCACACCGGTGTTTTCATCTTGAGATGTTCCTGTAGGCCTATATAATGTACCAGTATAGTCTAGTTAGAGATAAGCATACATTTATGTCTCGTGCAGTCCGAATTGTCTGGTGGGAAAAGATAAGATAAGATAAGATAATTTATTGACTTGTCGCCCCTATCATTTGCACACACGTTTCGCACACGTGTTCTATCGCCTATGTTCTCGATCTTTTCAGTTAACGTGGGATGAGCAAACCCCACCATGCACACCTATTAAACTATTTCCGATTGGGGTTCTTTCTAAACTTGGACATGCCAACCCAAAGTCACAACAGGCATCTTCTCTTCTTCTTTTCCTATGCCCGCAATTTTGGCTTACTGGGCCATCATGCATTTTCTGGTTTTCCAGTAGAGACATGCTTTCTTTTCCTCATAGCTCATGCCAGGTGGAAGGGCATCTACTTCAAGTTTAAGACTGAGACATCTCATCAGATGCTCTCTGTTCTGTTCCTACCTCCCACATAGTCTGCACATACTGCTGTTGGTGATTCCAATTCGATGTAGGTGCTTTCTAAGCAGATCGTGTCCTGTTTGAGGCATACTTACTCAAGAACTCCACCTTGACTTTTGATTTTAGCATAGGTCTACTAGTGAGAACATAGTGATGAACGAATGTACCAATAACATCCGAGAATTCACCATTAAATGTAATTAAACATCAAAAGAATAAGTGCTAAGAGTTGACGCGTGGACGTGGACGTACCTCCAGTTCCTGTAATAACATCATCATCATCATCATCATCATCATCATCATCATCATCATCATCATCATCATCATCATCATCATCATCATCATCATCATCATCATCATCATCATCATCATCATCATCATCATCATCATCATCATTATCCATTGCCGTTTCCTGTTTCTGGCAGGGTCAGCTTGGGTTTCACAACCAAATTGTTCCACCTCTTCCTATCTTCGCACAATCGTACTTCCTCTACTTGCTCCCAGCTCTCTCCTCTCTTCTGTAGGTCTTCAGCAATCTTTTCTTCCATCTCTTCCTTGGCCTTCCCCGTCTTCTTCTTCCTTCGATCTTTTTTCATAAATTCTCCTGGGCATCCTCTCTTCCGTCATCCGTTTCATGTGTCCAAACCATCTCAGCCTTGTCCTTCTCATTCTGTCCCCTAGCTTCTCCACACCAAGCATTTCTTCGTAATAACACTGACATAATAAATATTACGATCATCGTTCACCCAAGGGCTGCCTTGTCTAGTTGTCCTTGGAACAAAATGTGAACCCCAGAAGAGATTATTGAAGTAGCCAAAGTCAGTAGGCCTATCCTTTCAGTCTTTTCGTGGAATATTCAATTTAATTTAGCTGTAGCATTTTTGATTTTGTCATTCAAGTTGATGAGATCACTAGAGATAGGCCTAGGCTATAGAACCTGAACTTATTATTTATTTGCAATATGTTTGAATTACATAAAACATACACAATGATAACATTGAAACACGTTCATACACAGCATAGGCCCAGATTAATTTCGAACAGTACTGGAAGCCTATAGCACTCGTTAGACTTACAAACGTATAGATAAGCTGTTGATACTTGTTTGAGCAGCAAAATCGTCTTGTAAGATGGTGTGTGTGGGTCTTTAACCCAAATGAATTTTGATTTCAAATTTCCAAGACGCTGATGTACACTGGTGCATAGCTCTCATGCTAAACAGTTACCAGGATGGTGTATACTGGTGCAAAGCTCTCATGCTAAACAGTTTCCAGGACGGTGTATACTGGTGCAAAGCTCTCATGCTAAACGGTTTCCAGGACGGTGTATACTGGTGCAAAGCTCTCGTGCTAAACGGTTTCCAGGACGGTGTATACTGGTGCAAAGCTCTCATGCTAAACGGTTTCCAGGACGGTGTATACTGGTCCAAAGCTCTCATGCTAAACGGTTTCCAGGACGGTGTATACTGGTGTAAAGCTCTTATGCTAAACGGTTTCCAGGACGATGTTTACTGGTGCAAAGCTCTCGTGCTAAACGGTTTCCAGGACGGTGTATACTGGTGCAAAGCTCTCGTGCTAAACGGTTTCCAGGACGGTGTATACTGGTGCAAAGCTCTCGTGCTAAACGGTTTCCAGGACGGTGTATACTGGTGCAAAGCTCTCATGCTAAACGGTTTCCAGGACGGTGTATACTGGTGCAAAGCCCTCGTGCTAAACGGTTTCCAGGACGGTGTATACTGGTGCAAAGCTCTCATGCTAAACGGTTTCCAGGACGATGTTTACTAGTGCAAAGCTCTCGTGCAAAACGGTTTCCAGGACGGTGTATAGGGTACTGGTGCAAAGCTCTCATGCTAAACGGTTTCCAGGACGGTGTATACTGGTCCAAAGCTCTCGTGCTAAACGGTTTCCAGGACGGTGTATACTGGTGCAAAGCTCTCGTGCTAAACGGTTTCCAGGACGGTGTATACTGGTGCAAAGCTCTCATGCTAAACGGTTTCCAGGACGGTGTATACTGGTGCAAAGCTCTCGTGCTAAACGGTTTCCAGGACGGTGTATACTGGTGCAAAGCTCTCATGCTAAACGGTTTCCAGGACGGTGTATACTGGTGCAAAGCTCTCATGCTAAACGGTTTCCAGGACGGTGTATACTGGTGCAAAGCTCTCATGCTAAACGGTTTCCAGGACGGTGTGTACTGGTGCAAAGCTCTCATGCTAAACGTGGCTAAACGGTTTCCAGGACGGTGTTAACTGGTGCAAAGCTCTCATGCTAAACGGTTTCCAGAACGGTGTATACTGGTGCAAAGCTCTCATGCTAAACGTGGCTAAACGGTTTCCAGGACGGTGTTAACTGGTGCAAAGCTCTCATGCTAAACGGTTTCCAGAACGGTGTATACTGGTGCAAAGCTCTCATGCTAAACGGTTTCCAGAACGGTGTATACTGGTGCAAAGCTCTCATGCTAAACGGTTTCCAGGACGGTGACATGAACAAGGCGAAGGGAATCCTCGAGAAAGCCATCACGAAGGCGGGCGAGGGCCGCGTGTTTGTCGGTCTCTCGTGCGCGTACGACATGCTCGCGACCATCGCGTTCCAACAGGGCGAGACCGAGGTGGCCAAGAAGCTGCTGGTCGAGGTCATCGATCGTCTGGTGAAGCTGGGCACGTCCGAGACCGACAACCAGATCATCAACTTCACGCTCAAGCTCGCGCGGATCTACACCGCTCTGGGCGAGGACCAGCTGGCCGAGTCTGGCTTCCGCTACTGTCTGATGACGCAGCTGCGCAAGCTCAAGAACAGAGACGTGATAGACGAGGAGACGGGCGTGCTCTGGGTGAGCATCCTCTTCTGGTACAGCAAGTTCCTCTCGGACAAGAACCGCTACGACGAGGCGAAGGCCTACCTGGACAACGCGTATGACGTGGCCGCACAGGTGACAGCGATCCAGCCCGCTCAGATCATGGTCATCTTGTACAACATGAGCGCGATCGCGTTCGTCAAGAAGGACTACGACACCGCCCTCAACCATCTGATCAACGCGGTCGTCATCGGGAGGAGCATGGACAACCCGGATCTTCCGTCCTACTACGTCATGATCGGGCTCATCTACTTGCAGAAGGGGCTACGTGATCAGGCGAAGGTTTGGTGCGAAAGTGGAAGAAGAAGTGCGAAGGGTTACAGAAACAAAGAGGCGGAGAAGGAGGCTCTCAGTTGTCTAGAGAAAATAACTTTTAGTTTTCCCAAGTGATTGTTTTATACGCATTAGTCCTGGTTGTAACATTTTAATAAATTTAAATTTTACTTTTCACTGATATGGTTGAAATGGTCATTCAATATCATAGCCCGCAGTGTTGTGAAATTCGGATAAATATTTAGAAGGCTATACTAACTTGTTTTCACTATGACAACAACTACGCACTATGGCCAGATTGCCATGGTGAAAACAAGTTTTATGTAAGTCGTAAGGTTTATGGAATAAGGCGTAAGCAATGTCAAACCATTGAATTTATTACGCCTTACGACTTGCATTGAAACATACACATTGCAATATTAAATCATACGTCTTGCAACTTATGGCCAATTTAGATGGTTCAATGTTCTTTGAATTCAAGGACAAAAAAGCATTGTTGTGTTTTATTATCTATGTATATTTTGATGCTTTTTTGTCCTTGAATTCAAGGAACATTGAAATGAACATTGAACCGTCTAAATGGGGCTTTACAACCGATTTCGTTGATACATTACTAAATATTTATACGATGTTCAATATCTAGAAGGCTATTAACTTGTTTTCACCATGGCAACAACCAATGAGAAGCCTGGTTATCATGGTGAAAACAAGTTAGTAACTTAATAAATATTTTTCCGAAGTTCATAATACCGGGCTTAAATATAGAATTGTATTTACTTACATTATTTCCTCTTTTCTGGCAGTGTTTGCGTCTCTTCTTACCAAAGCGGTTCCCTCATCTGTTGGTACACATTTTATATTGGTCTATATCATCTCACTCTTTGTCATTTGGGGGGACAGGCCTCAAAAGCTTGTGGCATATGATATGACCAATATCAGTAAGTATTGAGATTCGAATCATGTGATGGAAACATTTCATCCGTGTAGAAGCAAAGATATTTATATTTTCAAAACTTGTTTTCAAAAGATTTCCCGTGTGTCGCTTGCTTCAGCAAAATGTGTGAACATGTAACATACGAACGTAATGAATGATTTGGCAACAATGTGTTTCTACGTTACAAGTTTTGAGTCTTCCGAGATGAGCAATAAGAACTCGGATTATTCTACCATCATACAAGGCCATTTACACATGGTTCTATGTCGTCAGTATAAAAGTATACATACTCAGCAATACAATATGATCGCATGACAAAATGTTGGTCAGCTATTGGATGAACGTCGTTAACATTACTCGGAAGTTGAACATGTCAACATAATACCGCGCTTGAATCGACGTTTTGGTGTGTAGCACTAGTATCCCAGTTCCGTGTACCTATCTCAATAATATGGTCAAGTAAGTTGAGTGTTTAGAACCTCTTACCTGTTGCTCTTGCAGGCGGGCCAACTTTTCAATAGCCAAGTTTGAAAGAATGATTTATCACGGGCTTTACTCTATGCAAAGTAGAATCTTTATACTACCATATACTTTGGATTTCATGAAGCAATGAGCTGCATTTGAAGGTAGCCTTGCTTTCTAGAGTTTAGACGATCCAAATATATACGGAGAGGAGCACTGAATATTTATGCCAATTTAAATATATTTACCATTTATTTAATATATTTTCATCACAATAACATCATAAAATATTAAATTGTAAACATTAATAATATACAACATGTATTTCATAAAATATGTTTACATACCATGATAGACACAATGATAATATGGTTGATACTTGATACATCAATAGTTGGAACACAAATAGCTGACACATTTATGGAGTACTCTGGGTCACAGTGAATTGGGTAATACAGGTATGGGCAATGAGGGAAGATGTTTCGCAGCACATGGACTATTCCAGAAAGCTAAAGCAGTTGTTTTAATTGCCACACAAAAGGTGAGCACACTGTAGTGTATAGTCTTGCTGCATTGATTCTTACTTCTATGTTCCTTTAGTCTTTGTAACAATGTCACACGTTTGATGTTTTCAGTCCACAGAGTGATTCATACTGCAGAGTTTACAAGAATACACACAAAATGATACGAACATAAATACATTCACAATGCAATTTGTTCCATGACAGACTCAATTCAACTTTGAAAATCATTTCTTCCGACAAGAACACATCTAAATTGGATCAACCTCTGTTCTAACGCAATCACTACACCATGCTTATCACGATCCAATTTTATGGACGGCCTTCGTAAGTGACTCTTATGGTCACACTTAATTTGCAGTACCTACCTAGCACATTCGATAACTCATAGCACGCGCGGGTCAAATGAACAGAAAACACGGCAATACAATAGAAGTAACAACACTAACAGGTAGGCCTATACTGTAGATTGTAGACTTGCCTCATAAAGCAGTGTAGGAGAAAACAAAGAAAGATGATTAGGGATCCTTTAGAAAAGCGGTCTTCAAAAACTTTTTCATCCATCCGTGTCCCAATTCTTATCCCTTAAAATATTTCTGTCCCAACACTAAACACCCAACACCTTTAACTCCCCCCCCCCCCCCCCCATTCCCAGAAACGGTGTCACGAATCGCGTACATTTTGGATCAATGTTTAATTTTGTCATATGAACACGTATCCGGTACATGCATGCAATATCAACATCTTGCCTTCGATGGAAGAACAAGTGTTTTTATAAAACGCGCTTTTAAAGACGGGATAAGAAAAATAATACAATTTGGCAATACTTTCTTTCTTTTTACCCAAATGACAATCCTCCGTATCCTTAGTTTTTTTATACGATCCAGACTTTGAAAACCGTTCTTGTAGATTAACACTTTTGAGGCACATAGTAAAACTAAAGAATAATAATAATAATTAATTGAAGAACATGTGGAAGAGAAACAAGTAGAGGTAGACTAAATTGGGATACATGCAATAGATAATCTAGGATATGCTTGCAATGATTTGTTGCAATGAAAATAATGGTAAGAAAAACAATGGGGCACTAATTAAAACGAATCCACGAATTGAAAATATAAAACAAACTGTCTGTGTGTTTGTATATACATAATTTTTAAGCATCCATGTAGTTAATAAATAATATACCTTGCAGGCTAGGTTCTAGGGTGGGATAGGCTACATAATATGATCAGAAGCCAAGCGAGAGCAAAATCACCATGATAACCTTAAAGAACAAATGCCTCTACAGGTCAATCAATGTCTATGCAGGGCCAAAAGATCCTTCCATGTCAACACAAAAATAATTTGGCCAACCTATAATGAGCAATTTAATCACTTATACAATATTGTAGGCTATTAATGTTGGTCGTGGTTGGATGTAAAGTTATCCCCGCTAATAAATCCAGTATGCTGGTTTAGACACAGTTCTGCAATGAACAGAACGTATACAAAGATGCGTTTTCTTCAGATGCGCAATTAACATAATATTATTTTATATTATGTTAAACTATTCTTCACTACGATTAAATAAGTATTGAATTAAAATATCTATAATAAGCATTATGTTTGCCGTTTGGTAGTTATAGCAGAAAAAAACTGTAGTTTTGTTCTTTACTCCAGTACACGCTCAAGCTTCCACTTTCGAGAATTTCCCACAATTTGGACTTCTACTTAGGTTATTTGTATATGTCATTTTAATGATGGTTTATATATTGAACAATATGTCATTTGTAATTGGAAATTGTGAGCATAAAAATGAAATGAAACGAAATACCGTTCATCTTTGAATTATCTCGAAAATCATATTTTGGTAGAATAGGTGCAACACATACGTCGAAAATACGTAGAATACGTGCGTGACGATACGTACAATCTTTCGGTCACCGTTCAACTATTTTTTAGGAATGAACAGAAACATTGATCAAAAACAGACAATGAAAGCAATATGTAGGGAGTGTCCCGAATTGAACAGTTTCTCCATTGGTTTTACTATAATGTAGTCATACTGCGACCTAAATATGTAATTGTCAGAATGAAAGCTGTATGCTATCAAACACACACAATCATCAGAGACAAGAAGTAAAGTCATTCTTATAAGCATGTTACCGCTCATAGATTTGTGTGCGTTACCACGTACGTGTTAGCATCACGCGTTGAGTTCCTTCCTGTTCTAGTATAGGATTCAACATCCACGCGTGTCAACGTCTAGATATCAGTCTAATGTGCAAGGTGCGATGTGGTTTGTCAACCTGAGTACGCCATTTATCAAACACCCTCATGAAGAGATGAACAAGAGATGATTCTATTTGAGATCTGTAACTGCAAACTAAGCATTTAATAATTAAGTATAAAATTAATACAAACAATCATGTGCGCACGTATTCGTGAGATAAGTCGACAAAATTGACATAACGCAACCATTGTAGAGATAACGTATAAGATAGAACAGGCGTAAGTCAAACTCAGTTTTATTGTCACAGAATTCTGATTTCTATGGTTTAATATATTATTCACACATTTGTTTCCGTTGGAATGTATGTACAGGTAGTATAAGTTCACTGCAAGTGAAATAGATTGCTCACTAAACTTCTCTGCTGTTATCTAGCTGAAAATGGTTAGTGGTACAGTGGCTCGGGTATGCAGGTCACAAAGGGTTATGTCGCGAAAGTCTGGTTGGTTGGATGGTTGGTTTACGTACAACACTGTTTACTGTATGACCAATTAAAGATTTGTTTTGAAGTTGTAAGTACCGGTAGTTATATCTTTTATATATACAGTATATTTCATGTGTGTGTGCATTTAGATTCATCTGTTCATAACATTTCGGAGTTACTCTCAGTAACTATATCAATGAATTGCAGATTTGGTCCTTTATAATAAGTCTTACAGCATAAAGTGAACTAATAACTGTTAAAAATTGTTTCAAAGCATGATAGTTTGTACACAAACTACAGGAATTGGTTTTATTTTTACAAGCCTATAAATCTGCAGGTAGCATTTGTGAAACAAGTGTAAATGGGAGTTTATTTTCAGTAATGGTATGAACACAAATATTTTAAACTAGGGATGTACAATGATACAATCAAAATTATCGATAAACTACCGATATTACTGTCGAATGATACATTCCACAATGACCTTGTGGATGGGGTGGGAGAGTTTAGTGACGCTACTTAGCAGGCTAGATAGCCCAGATGATGACATACGATGAAACAACACTAAGGTCTCGCAATCTGCAGCAGCCTACAACACGGGTGAAAGTCTGCCGCTAGTTTGACATGCGCAGAGGGTGGATAAAGGGGTGGCTACCGCGCAGGCGGGGAAGTTTGTTTTCGAGCGTAATGAATCGAGTTTAGAAAACGCAATTCAATGTTTTCGCTACCTATTATCGAATATTCCTTTTTTATCGATTATTCTGTGCATCCCTTTCTATAAACGTACGCTATCAGCATCAAGCATTTATTTTCACGATTACGGGCAAATTGATTTTAATTGACTGAAGTAATCAGCGTTTTCAACATTCAAACTACAACAACTCATCTAAAATACAAAATATATGTTCAAGTTAATTTGAAAAGACATTTTGTTAACCGTCTGCATAGCTATGATGACAAAAATGCAATTTGAACTCTTTGTTCCGTCAATTACTCCAAAACAGATAATATATTCCTTATATTCCTTAGCATAGCTATGCTTCATGAGCGATTGAGTCAAGAGTGCCACTGAACAAACATAAATGTCATTCAACAGTTTTTGTTTAGTGCGACGTCTAAATACAGCACAACAATCAATATTGAATACATTGTCTTCATTCGTTACTTCAAAAATATACATTTCAACGTATGTTCTAATTTAGATTACTGTTTTGATTTATTAATTAATATTACTGATAAACATTTTGTTTTTACGTAGAGATTTAAAGTGAAGTTTACCCTTTGTCATGAAACAACATAGGAACATAAACTCATAACGACAGGACTATCCCGGGTTTGAGCTTTAAGAAGGAGAAGGATTGAGCATGTGGTAAGGATACAACTTAAAATACACAATAGAAAGAAAATAAAGTTTTCGTTGGAACCATTTGTCATTATACAGATTGTTTGTGGATACTACACAGTATAAACACGCCCTATCTACTTCTCATTACTACCTTTAATAATTAATCCTCATTGTCTCATATCAACACAATTTCAATGCCTTCAACTTATGGTTATGGTGGTTCAATGAGGATTGAGGACTCTCATTTAATACTCCTTGAAATGAATTATATTCTTCTTTCGTTCAATAGCTCCCTTTAGTAATAAGATTATGTGACAAACTAACTTGTCTTCGGCTTAATACATTCAAGTACCGATTGGTTGTATACTAGGGTATTTGATACATTGTGCTTTAAGGTTTACTCATATTTCGGCCATTTTGGTAATAAATTCAAACATAAACATGTATATTGGTCAGTTGTAAATTGTCATGTTAACTGGACAGGAGGTGAATAGGAACTGCCAATACCAGAAAATACAGTATGTAGTGATAGTGCTACTCAAATATCACGGGTTCTTGTAGTAGGCATATATCATGCAAAGAACAGGCTCACTTTGCTATTCATTTCTGGTTCTTTACTTCCGCTGGTGTTACCGATCAATATGTTCAATCCCCGTGCTGTATCTAATTTGCAGTGTTAATTTTAGGTTTGCTTTCTAGCACTTGTAGTATCAGCCGAGGGCATTGCGACGTCATATTGTGTTTTATGTAAACAAAATATTAAATACAGAGCGAATTATCATGTATCCATCAGACTCCAAGCCAGCAGAAGCAAATCGAGATACTTTATACCCAAAACGAGTCATCAAACCATATGAAGGATAAGAGTGGACCCATTGCACGCATCGGCGTATCTCTGTCGCCTCTGTCACTGGCATCACGCACAGAAGATATTGCCAGCCTTAGAACCAGATCATATCTTAAAAACATTCGTTTTCATTACTGTGGCATTCCTTCCCATAAACACAAACATCTCCGGATTTAATCCCAATAGCAATCAAACTATACGCCGATTGAATAATAAAGAAACGTTTTCTCAGAAACAGTACGAAGATCAGGGCATGATTACTCAAGTAAATACGAAGAAAAGTAAAAGAGCATGTGCATTTATGAACGTTGCAGTTACCGTATTTATGGCTTTTTTCTCACTTTACTCTGACGAATTTTGTTGGAATATTCCTCAGCAATTTTTCTACGCGATTCTATATGAAATAGAAATTGACTCTTAGGTTGCAGACGTGTTTATCTGCGGTTTGGAAAAGTATGAAATGAAAAAAAAAGTAAATTATCTGAAACACCCACCAGACGTGTTCGCATACAGCTATGAACTCGCCCAGACATATTCATATTTCACCCAAAACATGAAACCCTGTTCAAGGTCAAGTGCCTGTGTAATATCTTCAAGATCAAAGTGGATCCTTGAGCGGCAGCCATTGCGCGACGGTCGTGTTGTTGGCGATCATCTCCTGGAACAAGTCCTTCTCGGAGGCGGGTCCGACCACGGCGCGACCCAGCATCTCGCTGGGGCCCAGCAGACTGTCGTGGTAGACGCACAGCTCGATGCTGCTACGAGACACGCTGTCACGTGACACTGTGAAGGTCAGAGCCTCGTTGAACACGGGGCAGACTGTGTTCCGGTAGACGCTGGTCTTGCGCTTCTTGACGCGCTTGCCGGCTTGTAGAAGACACACCTTCACGTAGGGGTCTGCAACACAAACACACTTGTGATGCCGGCTTGTAAGAGACACACCTTCACGTAGGGGTCTGCAACACAAACACACTTGTGATGCCGGCTTGTAGAAGACACACCTTCACGTAGGGGTCTGCAACACAAACACACTTGTGATGCCGGCTTGTAGGAGACACACCTTCACGTAGGGGTCTGCAACACAAACACACTTGTGATGCCGGCTTGTAGGAGACACACCTTCACGTAGGGGTCTGCAACACAAACACACTTGTGATGCCGGCTTGAAGGAGACAGACCTTCACGTAGGGGTCTGCAACACAAACACACTTGTGATGCCGGCTTGTAGGAGACAGACCTTCACGTAGGGGTCTGCAACACAAACACACTTGTGATGCCGGCTTGTAGAAGACACACCTTCACGTAGGGGTCTGCAACACAAACACACTTGTGATGCCGGCTTGAAGGAGACAGACCTTCACGTAGGGGTCTGCAACACAAACACACTGGTGATGCCGGCTTGAAGGAGACAGACCTTCACGTAGGGGTCTGCAACACAAACACACTTGTGATGCCGGCTTGAAGGAGACAGACCTTCACGTAGGGGTCTGCAACACAAACACACTTGTGATGCCGGCTTATAGGAGACACACCTTCACGTAGGGGTCTGCAACACAAACACACTTGTGATGCCGGCTTGTAGGAGACACACCTTCACGTAGGGGTCTGCAACACAAACACACTTGTGATGCCGGCTTGTAGGAGACACACCTTCACGTAGGGGTCTGCAACACAAATACACTTGTGATGCCGGCTTGTAGGAGACACACCTTCACGTAGGGGTCTGCAACACAAACACACTTGTGATGCCGGCTTGTAGGAGACACACCTTCACGTAGGGGTCTGCAACAGAAACACACTTGTGATGCCGGCTTGTAGGAGACACACCTTCACGTAGGGGTCTGCAACACAAATACACTTGTGATGCCGGCTTGTAGGAGACACACCTTCACGTAGGGGTCTGCAACACAAACACACTTGTGATGCCGGCTTGTAGGAGACACACCTTCACGTAGGGGTCTGCAACACAAACACACTTGTGATGCCGGCTTGCAGGAGACAGACCTTCACGTAGGGGTCTGCAACAGAAACACACTTGTGATGCCGGCTTGTAGGAGACACACCTTCACGTAGGGGTCTGCAACACAAACACACTTGTGATGCCGGCTTGTAGGAGACACACCTTCACGTAGGGGTCTGCAACACGAACACACTTGTGATGCCGGCTTGTTAATTTGTTAGGACTACTTTCTTAGTGTTGTGGAGCATTTTGAACTATGTGCAATAACTGAAGCCCTGTAAAATCTCGTGATCTTTATATCCATTACTTTATGAGATCAAATGTTGGCGTTTCATGGCAGGATGGGTCCGAAATACATAACATAAAAGTGAAATAACAACAATAACACCGAAAGGCGCAGAATACCTGGTGCATACAAATACTAATTTGGATTTTCTGCGCAAAATGGACCAAAAATCGAATTTAAAAATTCTATTACTTGTTTCACAAGATTTGAAAGAAGATACCACTCAAAAAAAAAAAATTAATTTAAGAACCTTTACCATTTATACATCGAAAATTTTTATTTTGTGAAATTCTTTCGCTGAACATAATTTTAATAACAATCGCTAACCATATTTGTGTACATTAATAGATTGACTTTGCGTATATGTTTTTTATTTTATCCCAACGGCCGAATCAAAGCATTCCACATGCCATTCCATCCCAGGTCTATTATATGGTTAGGGCCAACTGATATTTCTGAAAACAAATATGTCATAATATGCATCTGAGACTAAATTTCGCCCTTAGTTTGGGATATTTATTTCTATTGCACCCATGGGGCTGGTGGCTAAACCAACCACAGCGAAACAGAAACGGTGGAGCAGAAAAGCACAACACGAACACAACAACGCTATAATAACCTACCCGGCACCTCCACCAACTTGTCCTAACAAACAGTTTCTGCTCGTAATTTACTGTAAATATATAATTTATACTAAATAATAGCAGAGTAATATCAAAAATTACAAGTTTGTAATCTTTGGTAATATACACAGGAGCCACAACACTTTGTTATCCGAATACGGTAACAAACTTTCATGAATTGTAAAGGGTATCTTCAATATCTAAATCAAGGTTATGGAATGAATGAATGAATGAATAGATGAATGAATGAATGAATGAATGAATGATTTGATTGATTGATTAATTGATTAATTAATTAATTAAGTCCATTGTCCAGGTCAAAGTTAATCACAATGTTAAGGCCAGTGACAATATCAAGGCCGTGGCGAAGTCCCTGTAAAGGTCAAGGTCAAGAGGTTACTGACCCGAAGATGACCTCGTGTCGTCAACCACGCGCAGGTTCCTCGCCTTGACGACCACCACGGTCAGCCGCTCGGCGGAGGGGAGGAAGGACAGGGACAAGATAGAGGGTCAAGGTCAAGAGGTTACTGACCTGAAGATGACCTCGTGTCGTCTACCACACGGAGGTTCCTCGCCTTGACGACCACCACGGTCAGCCGCTCGGCGGAGGGGAGGAAGGACAGGGACACCATCAGCTCCCCCAGCTCCTCCTGCAACGTTGTTGTACTACTCTTAGCGAAACATTGGTCGTTGCACTGCAGTATAGCATAGCATAGCAATATATTCATCACAAGCACTAGTAAAACTAGTGTATATGCACTTTTAAAATACGTATCATGGAAGAGGAAATATTTGCAAATACGCTGGTTCCCATGTATCTAGCCGCGCGGCAAGCTGATGCACGCGGTGCCCAATCACAGCGTTTCCCATGTCTCAAGTCGCGCGGCAAGCTGATGCGCGGTGACCAATCACAGCGTTTCCCATGTACCTTGCCGCGCGGTCAGCTGATGCGCGGTGACCAATCACAGCGTTTCCCATATCTCTTGCCGCGCGGTCAGCTGATGCACGCGGTGCCCAATCACAGCGTTTCCCATGTACCTTGCCGCGCGGTCAGCTGATGCGCGGTGACCAATCACAGCGTTTTCCATGTATTTAGCCGCGCGGCAAGCTGATGCACGCGGTGACCAATCACAGCGTTTCCCATGTCTCTTGCCGCGCGGTCAGCTGATGCGCGGTGACCAATCACAGCGTTTCCCATGTCTCTTGCCGCGCGGTCAGCTGATGCACGCGGTGACCAATCACAGCGTTTCCCATGTCTCTTGCCGCGCGGCAAGCTGATGCGCGGTGACCAATCACAGCGTTTTCCATGTATCTTGCCGCGCGGTCAGCTGATGCGCGGTGACCAATCACAGCATTTCCGTTGTGGTTGTAGAACGCAGTGGAAGAGTAGAGCCAAAGTTCTGATTGGTCACCGCGCATCGGCTTGCCGCGCGGCAAGATATATGGGAACAGGGCATTATGCTATACATATCAAATCGAGCTAATTTAAAAATAAATAATTAAATATATCGCACGTAATGTGAATCATTAATTTCTTTCAGTATTAATGGAAAAGAGGAAAAGGTGGTTAGTCAAATGAAAACAGGTATACTTTGGATATAAATTATGTATGCACGCTAATCTGAATATACACTACCGTGAATATTGACTCTACAGATTTCAAACCAAAACTTGTAGGGGAAGTTTGATTTAATTGGTAATAATTTTGCATATTTTAATTTGGAATGTTGTGTGTTCCATAATCCCAGCCAACTTAACAAAGTATATTATATAAAAAAAAAACTTAAACGTTTATGGAAACCCCAAAGTACCGAGGCCTGGCAGCCTTTGGATGCTGGCGCAATAGACATAATAATATGGACATAAATGTTATATTACATGAACATGTTTATTTATTACAACCATACATTTTATTTTATGTTGGTATCACAGAAGTATATTTCTTGCGATTCGAAACACAAATCACACGCGCAACAAATTACTTTCATAAGTTAGTGAAAGCTCATCTAAATCGCATTCTTCGAAGAAGCCGTAAAACTTAAATTTCTCCACCAATCCGCTTGTAATTGATTATCCAATCAATCACTTACCTTGACGTCTTGCTCGGAGCAGGGACCCAGCCCCCTCCACAGGGTCACCCGGTCGGACAGGTCTATGTGCGCGAGGGGTAGTTTAACGCCCCCGATGCTGTGGTGGCGCGAGTAGGCGTCGAAGTCGTAGACCAGGATCTCTAGTGTGCGACGTCCTATGGTGGCCGCTCGCACCTCGAACACAAAGTCCTCGTCGAACACTGAAACAAGTGTACGAGGGGTACTGTACAGTGTGCGACGTGCTATGGTGGCCGCTCGCACCTCGAACACTGAAACAAGTGCACGAGGGGTACTATACAGTGTGCGGCGTGCTATGGTGGCCGCTCGCACCTCGAACACTGAAACAAGTGCACGAGGGGTACTATACAGTGTGCGGCGTGCTATGGTGGCCGCTCGCACCTCGAACACTGAAACAAGTGTACGAGGGGTACTGTACAGTGTGCGGCGTGCTATGGTGGCCGCTCGCACCTCGAACACTGAAACAAGTGCACGAGGGGTACTGTACAGTGTGCGGCGTGCTATGGTGGCCGCTCGCACCTCGAACACTGAAACAAGTGCACGAGGGGTACTGTACAGTGTGCGGCGTGCTATGGTGGCCGCTCGCACCTCGAACACAAAGTCCTCGTCGAACACTGGAACAAGTGTACGAGGGGTACTGTACAGTGTGCGGCGTGCTATGGTGGCCGCTCGCACCTCGAACACTGAAACAAGTGTACGAGGGGTACTGTACAGTGTGCGGCGTGCTATGGTGGCCGCTCGCACCTCGAACACTGAAACAAGTGTACGAGGGGTACTGTACAGTGTGCGGCGTGCTATGGTGGCCGCTCGCACCTCGAACACAAAGTCCTCGTCGAACACTGGAACAAGTGTACGAGGGGTACTATACAGTGTGCGGCGTGCTATGGTGGCCGCTCGCACCTCGAACACAAAGTCCTCGTCGAACACTGAAACAAGTGCACGAGGGGTACTGTACAGTGTGCGGCGTGCTATGGTGGCCGCTCGCACCTCGAACACTGAAACAAGTGTACGAGGGGTACTGTACAGTGTGCGGCGTGCTATGGTGGCCGCTCGCACCTCGAACACAAAGTCCTCGTCGAACACTGGAACAAGTGTACGAGGGGTACTATACAGTGTGCGACGTGCTATGGTGGCCGCTCGCACCTCGAACACTGAAACAAGTGCACGAGGGGTACTGTACAGTGTGCGGCGTGCTATGGTGGCCGCTCGCACCTCGAACACAAAGTCCTCGTCGAACACTGAAACAAGTGCACGAGGGGTACTGTACAGTGTGCGGCGTGCTATGGTGGCCGCTCGCACCTCGAACACAAAGTCCTCGTCGAACACTGAAACAAGTGCACGAGGGGTTCTCTACAATGTGCGACGTGCTATGGTGGCCGCTCGCACCTAGAACACAAAGTCCTCGTCGAACACCGAAACAAGTGCAAAAGGAGATAGCTGAACTCAACTTGAAAGCGAACTAATTGCTAAGTGTAGACTTCGAACCAGATCTGTTTCTTATTCTAGAGACTATATGAGTTGGCGTTATATACTGTCATGTTATGTCCATGTACCGTTATTTAGGTTTCAAGTATGGCTCTATTTGCTTTTTGACGCCACATATGGGCAAATAAATAACAATATCCGATTTACAATTCCGTAGGGAAGGGAACTGCAGTCCACCGGCAACCGGTCCCTCTTCAAGTGACTGTAACCATAGGCAAATGGTGTAAGGATAGTTGTGGATAAGGGGGGGGGGGGGGGGGATACCAATGCCCATGTTATAGAATTAATCGGAACATTCGTCTTTTGAATGAGATATACCTTAGAATAAAACAATCATTCAGCATTGGCGGTAACAGAAGTTGTGTGCTTTGTATCCAGAATATTGACTGTATAGAACCGGCTAATGAAGCCGCCTCACGCATAACGGGTAGAAACTGTCACTGTGATAATTACTGTTGTTACTAGTACATCTGTTTAAGACCAGAATCGTATAGACGCTGCAGTGATTCCTTCCGTGCTTGTGTTGGCAATAGCTTTACGACAGCTATTCCTTCAGAGAGCGCGATTATCTTTGCGCTATATATATATTTTATTGACGAGAGATGTGGTGGACATGACAAAATGTATCTTGTTATATCTTTCCAACGATTGTTTTGTGTGTTTTGCAACCAAAATAATATCAAAAAATTTACACCAATAAATGGAGATGAGTATCTTATGTAACTTTTCGATGTAAACAAATATCGTTTTGTAATTGGTTAGTAATAAAAACAAGTTTTGTAGATATGTTTCCCTCGTTACCGCTCTACAACACAGGCAGGCGGACTGGCGTGTGTACCACGCTACGTCATGCGCGACCTTGAACGAAACTCGTCGCGCGGCCGAGCAGACCTTAGTTACGAGAAATATTGTTAGATCATGCGCTTATTCCAGGTCACGCGTATTCACCGTTTAGCTGATCGTAAGAGATTCGATCTACGAAAACGTTTCGCGTCTTCTTCCCCTCCTGTGTTTCGATTAAGTGGTTCGAGGATGGAATATTACACTTGGTGAGGTCGCGCCCTGTTGACCTTTCTCGCATAAAAAACGTTCATAAAATGTTTTCTCCTCGGGTTTTTGTCGTTGATAAAGATGAAGATCTACGACGCGGTGCGGCAACACAGGAATAACAACTAATCTCAGATAGGCTAGGAGGGTGCTTGAGAAACTCGAGCTGCTCATTCTCAAGCCGTTCCAATAACAAACACGCTTAGTAATATATCTCAAGAACGAAACGATATGTAGTGAGAACAAAGCTTTGGTTTTGTAAGAACTGCCCACTGACGACACACTTGTATTAAAATATTTAATTGAATCATCAATTTCGTTGTTTTGGATTTAACTTACTTTCAATAAAGGAATAATAACACAACATCCATGTACTTACATATTGAGATGTTTTCAATACATTATTAAGATCGTCTTAATATATCGTACTTTTAGAACGTTTTTGAGTTATGTTTCTGAAAAGGAATATTTCTGGCGGTGTTGATTTTGAAACCAAATACAGAGACGTTTTGTTTCATGGAAAAATAAATATTCTAAAATGCTCAGGGTCAATTTCACCAAACTGTAATCCGGCGATTTTCTGTTAATCGGTCATCAAAAATTGCGCCCGGTAGAAGCTAGCATGTATTTTGTATGTAATGTTTGTTGAAACCATGGCAACCAATCCGAGATTAGTAAATCGACCGATTAAAAAGTTTGGTGAGCTCGGTCCTTAGTGGGTGGAATAAAATAATATTTGGGTATTGAGTTTTGGCAGGATGAAATCAGGCAATATTATGCGCTTCTGAATTTTTCTGGTTCAAAAACAACAAAGTTTTCTTCCCCATTTGAATATCGCACGTGGGTGTTGATGAGCACACATGCACTCAACCGCATGACATCTTTCGTGAGAAGTGCTTTGCAAGGGTAGTATTCCCCCCCCCCCCCCCCCCCCCCTCGTTGTCACCAAACAGTGAAGTGTACACGTGCTCTTTTCTCATCGGCAATATAAAAACCAACGGTGTCAAGATGGGTCGTACCCTGGTTGATGATAGACTCGACACAACCACTAACAATGCTGCGCTTCATTGGTCAGTCCACTCGGGCGACCCTTCGAGTTTTATTGGACTTATCCACCCTTTTGATACAATCAGGGCTTACCCATGTGTGTGTGTGCGAGGAATAACATCACAGATTGAGCCACTGTTTACACTCGCTGTCTCAGAACTGAGTACTGAGTAGTGCAGCCATCATTCAGTAAATATGACGGAAAAGCAGAGACGAATAGAGTAACTAACAAAAGTTACGCGTTATATGTTTTTAGTAATTTTGTGGATAATGAGTTACCGTTTAAAAATCGTCAGCTCTAAGTCATCATTCAGTAAATATGAGGGAAGAGCAGAGACGAATAGAGTAACTTACCAAAGTAATGCGTTATGTTTTTAGTAAGTTTGAGGAGAATGAGTTACTGTTTAAAAATCGTCAGCTTTAAGTCATCATTCAGTAAATATGAGGGAAAAGCAGAGACGAATAGAGTAACTAATAAAAGTTACGCGTTATATGTTTTCAGTAAATTTGAGGATCATGAGTTACTGTTTAAAAATCGTCAGCTTTAAGTGATAGCTATTTTGAAAGTCTAACGTTAGTTGAAAGTTACTTTTGAACCCCTTGTACTTCGTCAAAATGGAGATTATTCTCTTGCGATGCTTCCCACATCCGGTTTCTCATCTAACTAAATGTGTTTTAGATGTATTTCAGTTTGATATCTGGATTACGAGTAAATCTAGCCCATCATAAAGACTTGACGACAAATTCACGTTTTACGCCGGAGCACATTTGGTGAAAATCAAAAGTTAAGATTCAACAATACAGTATTGAAAATGATTTTACATTTCTTTCGATTGACATTGTTCCTCCAGATACGTACTTTCCTAACTGTTTTACTAAGATGGCTACTATTGGCCGGATTTATAAGGTCGCCTTTCATTGGCTGGGCTAAGAAATTAAGGGATAAGAGCTAACAAGTTTAAATAGTTTCAACTTTCGTGAGTTATGTGAACGCCATGATGCTACTGGCTTGATTCAACCCACATATTATATTCAGTTTCAACTAAATTGTAATTCGGATGTTTAGCCGTACCTGATATAACGGAACCGGTCACGGAACAGGGTATTCAAGTTATACACGTCTCGTGATAAAACAATTGAGATTCCCTCTTCGTCGATATCTCTCTTATCTATCTAATAAACATCTGGTCGCACAATAGGGAATTGTATCCCAAAACCTGTTGCAAGGGAGATTCATTCGATTGGTTTCTAGTTAAGATATGATGTACAATGCAATATCGGCTCGTGAAAAAATGAGGGGAGAGGGGGGGGGGCTGACCATTTCCCACAAGCCGACACTGGAAATGTAATAATAGCAATTAGCTCAGTACAGCTCATTCCAATTAAACCGGCTGGTATTAATTAATCAGACACTGAATGTATATTAAAATAGAACTCCTTTGACTTCAAATGCAGCGCAACATTCAAGTTGTATGTTTATATAACCCGTTTGCAAAAACACCTTATGTTTAGAAGAAACTTACTGTCAAAGTATCTGGGACACGTCTTACAATCTACATTTTATAACAATCTGAAGCGCACAAAGTTAATTTTTACACGATAAAACTATTTTCTTTAGTGAAGGATGTGTGAAGGAAGGACATAATGTTTGGTATTGGTATAGACCAACCTTGTGACGGGATAGAATATGCCAAGTTTGAGAGTTGTGCGAGGGTTGGGAGGAAAGGGGGGTTGAAGGAGGTTGACGTCTTATCAAACATGATGCGAAGAGTGCTGCGTTGAGAGGCAGCTGCCAGTACGTGGGCAGAGGGGGGGGGGGGGGGAGTGACGTGATCCTGATGTCAGGTTCAGCTTACGTCAGATGTCTCATCTGTTTTAGATAGATCGAGGGCGATGCCCTTGTTATCAATATTATAAATACACTTTCTTGCCAAAGGGTTAACGTTATAACGTGCTTGTTGCCAAGGAGAGATACTTCTTCGTTCCGTGGTTCACTAACGAAGTTATTCAGACCAAATAGTCGAACTGCAAGAAATGTACCTTCGTCAGTTCTTACTCAAGAACATGACTAATTTATAAAAATGTGAAACAAAGTCATATACGCTTTACACTTATGTTGCTCCTCTCTAGACTAACAAACACTCACCTGGGTTTAATGTGCGCTTATGAATGCGCGTCTGCCAGACATTGCTGCGATCAGGTAGAAGTCGTATCTTAGCGTAGGGGTCGGCGGTGCCACTGAAGTCGCGTGCCTGCAAGTCATGTGCCTGAAACACAGCAGTCAAAACAGTCAATGCTAGGTCTAAGTGGGTGTGCAATGTTAAACAATCAACAAGTTGGCTAGGTGTGTCTGCAATACAAGTGTTAGACAATCAAAAAGTTGGCAAGATGTGGCTTCACAATTACTGTCAAAAAATCAACAAAATGGCAAGACGTGACTTCAATAAGTGTCAAACAATCAATAAGTTAGCAAGATGTGTCCAATACAAGTGTCAAACAATCAACACGTTGGCTAGTGTCTTCAATACAAGGGTCAAACAAGTGGCGACTGGTGCTTATGTGCGCTGATGCGCTAGCACCATCTAAATTACGGACTCCCACCATATTCATGCGTAACGATGCGGATCATCCTAAATCCACACACTTTAAATTATTTTTAGAAAATGTTTTCGATAGTTTTCACTGAAAGTTTTTGCCCAAATGCCCAAAGATAAGAGAATGAATGCTAAACTGATATAACCCCACATTTCCCTACAAGTCAAGTCAGAGTCCCCATTGGTTCCTTACTGAACAATAGATACGCCCCAGTAAAAACCATTGTCAGCGATTATGATCTATCTAAACGATTTCTATTACCATAACCAAAGGATGCGATTCGTTCTGTAATCTGAATTGAATAATTTAATAATTCTCAATGCTATCGATATCAAAATTTATTTTCAAAGTTTTAGTTATTAATATTCGCCTTTTCTGATTCAACTACTTTTTAATTATCAGTTTTCCAGATCTGAATTTTCCATCAATGCTAATCTTAGATTATTGCTGTTCGGTTTTCTACCTACTATTACTATCAATCACCCTGTATTTAATGTGTAATATTGTAATGTACTGGGATTTATTTATCTCAATTACAATATGTTATCCGCTAACGATGGCGAATTTTCCCCTCCTCTCGAACATAGCTCCCGAAGACTCCCGCACCCGTTACTAACCAAACCAAAAAACTTCCATTTACAACATTTGAATCTTTTGTTGGCCTCCACCGCCAACGCGATATCTTACAATATGGCCGCCTTTGTCCGCTAGAAGAGCCAATTCTTAAATTTGTTGGAGTTTCAGTTGACGAGGTCCCCGAACGATTCAACCCATGCAATTAAAGGGCTTCGTCAGCTGAAGGCGTGACCATGGTAACGTTGAAATAGGAGGCAGAGAAAAAGAAGGCGACCATTTTATTGTGTTCTCACTTCTCACGCTTCAAGTAAGAACATGGTTCTTCCTGTTTACATTCACTTGTTAGTTTTAAAATTTGGGTGCACAAAATGTCGTAATATAAAAGTTTGTGTATATATCAAATATCAACCTCGGGTTTTAAGCCGTAATTTGTAAGACATGTTTTCTTGTCGTGTGTCTGGGTTATCGTTGTGAAATACAAATAACCTAATTGAGAAATATGCCAGCAGAAGAATAGTCCACAGTTCAACGAGGTTTCCCGTCTTATTTACCACAGCCGCAAGACGCCGGCGAAACATGTGAAATATTCTATATGAAAAGTACAGTCAACTCATTTTCCCCACGCTATCATGAACTTGCCAAGAATCCTCTGTATACAAATAAATATCGACATTAAAAACAGTTATCGTTATTCGAAGAATTCAGAAAAACAATACATACCTGAACAGAATGTTAAACTACCTAAAAGAACTTATCGACTTCCCACCGAAGAATGAAAATACAACGATGCAGCAAAGTTAGGTATTTTGAAATACATGATACAAAATATACTTTACAACACAGCTTTTGAAATACAAAAATACAAATGTATTTCAACTACGTATTTGTAATAAATGCATTTTAGATACTGCCCATCTCTGCGAATTGGTGATCTCTATTTTTCAAATAAAAGCAAACAGTTGTGCCGGTTCCGGTATACAATTGGTCGAGATGAGTTTTGCCCGACGTGACTACAATGGGTAAATGCCATTGGCTGACAGTGTTCTAGTCTTGGAACAGAAAAGAGTTTTTATATATCCTGTCACACATGTCAGGAATAAAAGTCTTGGTGTTAGCAAATATTACTGACGACCTAGATGTGGGAAGCGCGACTTTTAGCGTAGCGTCTTGGGAGGAAATATGAGCACTGGAATAACATGATTACAATACACTTAGAGCATTGTTATAACTCAAGCCACTGGGCTATGTCTCCGAACAAGGTAATTTATAGCACAGCTAAACGAAAACATATTTATTGTAGATACAAACAATGTAATCTACAAATGTATCCGTAAAACAAAATACCAACCAGAAGAAAATTAAATCTTTCGTTACTTTTATTGTCTCCCCTAGTAAGGCAAATTAAATTCTCCAATCAAGAATTGGTTGATTGATGGTTGGTTGAATTGGTGTTCAATCGAAAAGATAGATGGTGTAGATTCAACATCAAACGTTGCTATCAAAAGCTCAACTTCGCTCACAAAATGTCGATAATTTACTTCCACTCTTGAAGGCGGCGAGCGAACCTGGTTCAGTCACAAGAAAAGAGCTTTGGGAATAATCTAATTTATCACATCGGCAGTAGCGATAGAGATCTGAAACCCGCACCAATAGCATCACTTTGTCTTGTCAAGGAGCTCTAGTTTCACCTTGTTAGTTTACACACAGAGATGTGATGTCTCACACTTGCCCAACTTTACAAAGCACTCGGTTAAATGGGCATGTTTCCATTTAAAGGTCTCCCACACCAAGAAGTAAGTGTCAGGGGAGTCAGGACCGCCCAGAATTAGTTTCCAACTTAACAAGTGCGAATCACTAACGTTTTTCCCGATTATCTAGTACAATTTGGTTGTGTTAAGTTTTTTGACGGAAACCTGCTTGCACGTTTCTTGCACGTTACCGTCAAAAAACTTAGCGCAACCAAATTGTACTAGATAATCGGGAGAACGAAAAAGTAACTATCTGACTTCTTTGGGTACCGCGACTTAAATAGCTTTTGTGACTCTCTGGGGTACTTCAATAATTATGTAGCTAACAGGGAATATTTGTAAGTTTTTGGTAAATATCCAAAATAACGAATAATTTGCAGTCAGTGCAGTTTCAGTCAGTCTGTACAAGTAAACTTACGTTTGTAATTTTTTGTTGTAAACACAATTGGTAACGGCAGTGTTAACGAGCTAACATTTGAACAAGGTATAAGGGCTTGGAAATATAAAATTGAAAACATCGTTTAGTTCCTGCAATTTAATTACCTGTTCTTACTTCTCTTCTCTCATAATATTTTTTATCAGAAAGATAATTTGAGTGTAGTAAAACGTTTAAGTTACGCGTTTAAAGTGTTTTAATTAAAAGGAATACGAGTTTTTCCCGGTGGACTGATCTCCCCCCCCCCCGCCCCCCCGATCCACTGCACAACCAACGCGCTCAAACCACCGCTCGTAGCCTCAAAAGAGAGACTAAGTGCGTTTGATAACCTCAGCAAAGTGATATGAAGCCAACCTTTATTATTAAATTGTCTTGTCACAGTTTCTGGAAACGGACTTACTGATAAGAAAATGGTGCTTGTGCAAGTATAAGTAGGCCTAACCGAAAGAAAGCCAGAGTCAGCTAATAACAGACGCAATGTGTTTTTAACTGTTTGGAAAGGTATGATCGCAATGCCACTCAGTTGTATAACATTAGTAAACAGAAGATGTGTGCATAAAACGAACTTTGTAAAGTGAATTTATTTATGAACACCTTGTGCATTTATAGCTTGTATATCTGTACCCCCCCCCCCCCCCCCCCGGGTGCGGAAGGTCTGAAGGTGGTTTTGAGTATTACGATTGTTTAGCCAACATAGTTTCGGTCACCCACCAGGGGCCTCATTCCTGTACATTTTTTTAACTCTCCTTAACTCTCGCTAACCCCATGTTAAAATGACCCCGGGGTTAACTCCTACACAGGCTTCCCTGCATAATTCGGAGGCAAATGTGACCCTGTCTGATAGTAGGGTTAAGAAGAGTTATCTCAACAATACCTTGAAATGCCGCCATTTTGTCAATACCCGTGTGTGTAGTTTCACAAATGTCACATTTCAATTCTTTAATTGGGATATCCACCTACATGAATACGTTACTTTATGTGTTTATTGAAGTTTATAAATAATGTTGTGTATTTATAGTACATTATAAAGGTCCTACATATGTAAATATGTAGTTTTATTAAGTATTTTGTGGACGTTTTGAGGTTATTGGAATGTTTTTGTTTGTTATTGTTTTTATTTTGTCTCGTTTTTTCAACAATGTCTTCCTTCGATCGGCGTCTCAATTGCTGACTCCTGATTGGCTTTTGGCTAACACCGGGGTTAAGTTTGCAAATGTACTGGAATCAGGCCCCAGTAGTGTCCAAATATGGCCACGAAAAAATCTGAACAATATTAAGTTAATTGCAGTTCTCGACAGTTGAAATAAGTAACTATTTTTGTACGTATGTAGGCCTACTCTTTATAACCTAAAGTAAAAGACAATTTACGATTGTTACTAATAGTGATATCTTGGTCAAAGCCGGCGTAGGAGCAACTTTTTATGTGACGCTTAGATCCCGTTCACACAGGTAATACGGTTATATAATAATAATAGTAATAATAATAATAATAATAATAATAATAATAATAATAATAATAATAATAATAATAATAATAATAATTATTATGATTATTATTATTATATAGTGTAGAATGAGACTCACAATGGTTTAAATATTGTTCATGTTTGCCGTCATTCTGTATTGTATTGCCGTAATTCTATCTTAGAACTGTGTTTGGCAGTTTCTGGTCAACAGAAAACATACCAACAATGAATTCAACCTCATATATATATATTACTTACTTTACTTACTTTATTGTAATTAAGGCCAGTGTAGGGCACAATGCCCTCTTTAGCCTGATGAGTGATGATTGATGAATGATAATGAGGAAGGGAGGAGGGGAAGCCTGGTACCGGCACGTAGCCTACACCTGTCAAAAAGTACCAAGGGGACCATCGGCTTTACGTCCGATCCGAAAGGACGGTGTAACTTTGACCAGTCATAAAGGTTATATATATATATATTATATATACACGAAGTATTGAACATTTTCTCTGTTGATCAACTCCCACCTTATGACCAAACCAAACACTAGACCTAATACGCCAACAAATGAAGTTGACTTGGCCTTACTCTACCCCTTGCCCTGACCTCATCGCGCCCCTCGGCCGAACAAGTCATCAGCGCAAGAGCTCGGCCCTCGCTCCTATAGGAATTCTTTCAATATCGCTTGTTGTGGGGGTCGCCCGTAGCACAGCGGGGGTGGAGGGGGCAGAACCCCAATAAACTTCACCGCAAGTTCGTGATGTAATTTGGAGAGGCCCTTCATGGCGTGAATCCCACGGGCCAATAATCATCTACGCAGGCGGCTCTCTATTACGACACCTCCAGGAACCGAGAACCGATGACAATATGGAATGTTGATCATATCGAGACGACATAAAGCGTATTCATGAGCGAGACGTCACATCTGTCTTGAGTATAAACCTCACGAGGGAGGGACAATAAAACCAGTTGTGGTTTTTGTTTAGTCCGACAATAAGTCAAGGAAGTCACCGTTGAAGATTTTAAAAATTTATTTCACTAATACCTCTAACTTCAATGTCCAGTTAAAGTGTTAAGTAAAATAAATAAACAGGTAAGCTAAGTTTGGTGTATTGCTATTGGCCGTTGTCATGGTGAAAACAATTTAACTGAAAAGTAGATTTTAACTGGACATTGAAATACAAGTTTCATTTGGTTTTGGTGTTCGTCATCAACGCAGTATAGTAATTATGTTTAAAAACTCCTTTCAAAGGAAAAAAAACACACACACTTTAAAACACACAGAACTATATTCTATTATGTTCCTGAAAGTTGACAATACTCACTTTAAGTGATATCTACGTGGTTATCACTTGCTTTTGGCTGATTGCTGAGACGGACATCGTGGAAAACACTCAGTCAGCCAATAGCAAGTGATAGCCACGTAGATATAGATAGATTATTATTGTCACCGTGACTACTTTCAGGAATAGCCCACCAGAACTTCTTTTGACAACCATTTGTCTCTAACGTAAGTGCTAAACGTTATTTTATGAAAACCAGGAGGGTTGAAAATTAAACAGATTTTTCTTTTTCCCATAAATATTGCATTCAGAAATAACATTCTCAGCGTCAAAACTTTTAGAACTTTAAGTAATGTGTTCGGCAAACTTTCTTTATAAAAGTTGCGAAAGCAAATTTTGTAAAACAACAATGGATCCCTAGATAACACTTAAAACAGCCAGCACACTACATTGCCTGTAGCTTGTTCTGTATTTTTATTTCTTGCACAGAAGTTATTCGTAAAAGAGTGTTGGTGTTTTTGTTTTAATCATTATATTTTAGTCGTGCTCCAACTCCTAGAGGAAATTATGTGACAACATATGTAATGTGTTGTGCTAAAACACAATAAATAAAAGTGCATCAATACTCAATAGTATAAAGCGTAGTAAATGATGTAAATGAAGCAGCCAAAAGTGGACCGTGACCCAACAACATAAATGTGTTCGTGATGTCTGATGTAGACTGAACATCAGCAGCACACATCGGTTTGACCCACTGTGCAGACACACCCCCTCTCCCTCCCCCCCCCCCCCCCCGGCAACCACACTATCATCAACTCACCTCTATCAGTTTGACCGACAAGATGCCGGCAGCGGGGTCGTAGGTCAGGGTGATCTGTATGTTGCCTCGTATGTCCTCTGGCTCGCTGGGAGAGCTCGAGGGTGACGGCTAAACAAACAAAAAGACAACTTTAAACATTATTCATACCGATTAATATACAAACAGCTGTTACTCTTCTAAACAGCCATTACAAGAGTAATTTGTTAAAATGAGGTTTTATTTAAAAAGTACGTTTTTAAACCATGTTTGATGGTATAAAAAATATTACAGAAGTAGAAAATAGATACACAAACTACGACGTAAGGAAACAAGAGCAATGATAAAAGAACCTTCCCCCTCCCTTATTATTTCAAAGATCCTGTGAGTTTTACTGATATATTTTAAAAGACGTACGAAATCACAATTATAACTGTGCTATTATTACTGTACACTTACGCAAACTCGGTTCGGACTTTCAGAGCTCAAAATCATACTAACCCCAAAATAAAATAAGAAAGGGCGAAATGAATCCCAATGCAGGTTTTATACCAATTGTAGAATCGACCTAATTAGGGAGCATTCGATATTTTGTCTCACTTTTTCACTATGTACGCAAAGTTGAGTTTTACGAACCCTTCAAAAAGGGGTGTACGAACTATGCACTTTATTTATTAGCTTCTTTGTTATAATAATCAAGTAAAACCTGTGTTGTTTGCCGAAGTCCACCAGAATATCATTATACAACTCACATCAATACGAACCAATGAGTACCAACCTTACGCTCGTATGTGGTACTCTTGCAATATTTATCATTGACTCAGGTTGTCCCTTTTTAGTTAACTATTCTTCTTTTAAAATAAATTTGATGGTATCATTGAACCACCAACTTAACAGAAGTCAATATATTTTTATGTTGGCGCATTGTTCTATCACACTTTGTGGTGCTCACGGAAGTCTTAGGGCCATATGCACAGACAACTCAACTGTCAATTTAAGTACAGGATTTTTTGTTACGGAATAATTGTTTTATAACATGCTATTTTCCATAAGAAAAACAAACTCCATAGCAGCCATAAACAAATCCTATACTTAAGTCGACTGTGCATCTAGCCCTTAACATATAGTTGATCTGATCGTAAAATGTCGTTTGGAACCTGTCAAGTTAAAAGTATTGGTGTTTGGTGTTCGAAAACCTCAACAGATATGTCGGATCAAGTGATAAAATCCACTATTAATGATCCAGCTGAAAAAAAGATCTGGTGGATTAGAAGAAGATCTTGCAAAGCCACCCTTTTTCGAAGGACTACAGTTCAAAGATAATCGTATTGAGCTACACTTCGTCACTAGGATTAACATCATTTTACTTTTGTGTAATTGAAACCTCATAAAAGGATATATCGGAGCTTGATGGCTATAATGCAGAACGTAAGTTCAATACATTTCGCTTAATCCGTGTTTTAGTTTGCCTTATGAGACGAGTACTCGGAGCCGCAAGCAAGAATGAGATACACGAGGAAAACAACACAATTTTCCTCTTCACTGAATTGTTCTATTTTACCGTGGCCTGTGCTCAACGAAGCTTGTGACGGTGATTAGAGGTGGATTGAAGAGAGTGGTTGTTACAGAAGCTTCGGGCCCTGGGGATGTGGCAACTAGTTTGAGACGAGCTCACTGGGAAATATTTAAGCTTTTGGATAATTTTCTGATGAGTGGATGTTTGGTGGCGGTATTATGTATGTATCCAACATGGCCTCGTATACGGACTACGGGACACCCAGCCATCGGTGTGCTATCTGCAATGCAGGATCTTTAGCCATTAGCCAATACTGGTCGAAATCATACACATTATGAATTTGAAATAAATCAATTGTTTCTTGAGGTTGTACAAAACCTCCCTAAAAGTGTAACTTTTAACAGGCCTAGGTTCACTTTCCTTTCAAGTTTTAATCTGCAGGGTTATAATAGTTATTGTTGTTTACTACTTATACTACTTGGCATTACTACTTTTAAGCATTGATTTCGTAACAACCAATACATCAATACTTTTGTGTTAATGTTGTATTATATGTTATGGCGTACTTTACCTGTAATAATCTACAGTTTCACATTTTGATTTTCACTTGTTTTTAATATTGTTTAAGTATTCCCGCTTTTTTTAAATTTCAGTTTTGAGATGTATTGCTTATCATTTATTGAATTTGGATTTGTACTCATAGTTCGTTCAAGGTACTATTATTGCAAACACATATTTGAATTCATAGTGGCCTGCGCATAGTGAAACTTGAATTTAATGTAATTAAAACACTGCTGGTAGAGTAACATTCCAAGAGAGTTTTTAATTCCCCAAACAAGCGAAGTCGCATATAATGTTTCTATAGTGCAATGTTTGATTTTACAATAATTATTGTCTATTTGAGTAACGAGAAAAGTAGAATTCCGTTAGTTTGTGATAGTAAATACTATTTAGTGAAGGTAACAATGCGTTGTTTATTTGTTTATTGTTGTTTGTGGCTCGTTGAGTCGTTGAGTCGTTAAGTCGTTGAGTCGTTGCATGTGTGGATTGGTGCTTCTGATGGGAAGATTCTACGTTAGGGCTGTTTGTCCGATGTCTGACATCGATACGATCCTGGTAAATACATGTAAACAAGACTGCTGCCGTTATAGCAACGAAACACATGAGACATGGTAAAGGCAAGCCAAAACAACCTTACACATGCTTTCGTTACAGGCGAGGTATTCGTAGCCAATCAGCGATCGTTACCTGGGCGCGCTTGTCTTGGGCGGTTCGCTGGTTGGCTACGAGTGCCTCGCCTGTGACGAAAGCATATGTAAGGTAATCTTGGGTTGCCTATAAATAGTAGCCCGCACTGCAAAACAGTTCTTGCGACAGAAAATAAAATATCAATTTATTTTCTCAAATTGCCGGTTTCTGTGAACCAACCTCCGACTAACGACTCCAACATTCACAATCTTAGTGACTAAACACGCCGAACTCGTAGCTACTCTCTGGAAACGCTCCTCTAAACACCTGAGCTCCTGATCTTATGAATCGATTAGCGTGAGTCAACAAACAGTATTGAGGTATACGTTTGCTCCAACCTCCTTGGTTTGCTCTCGGGTGCTGCAGCGTGTTTGTTTACTTGCTCGAGACGAGATGCTCGGAGTCGTTAACCAATCACAGGGCAGTGCCCTTCAACCCCTTCGTCACTAGGCTCGCTAACTACGTGTATACTCGCTTACAAACACCATAAGCTCCCCGCGCCGCGCACGTTTCCCGTACTCTCAAGTGGAAATATTAGTTTATTCGTGCGTGAAGCGGCGTCCAGATCCAATTAGAGAACGGAAACTAAAGTCTTCAGATTCGTGGCAGTATCCTCGCCCTCGTTCACATCGAATTCATAGAGTTTGTGTTGATGGTGGCTAAGGTGGGCGTATGCGAGGATATCAAGTGAATTAATATTAATTTCAATCTGTGTATAGGGAGCTTGCAATAACGTCATTTCCGGTATCGCACGGTAGCCATACTGAGGTACACTGTGAACATTTGTTTACGTTCTTCCGACACTTCATTTGTCCTTTGACTGACACATCAACTGTTTTCAAAGAAAGGTTCTGTATTATGACTGAAAACAAAATAAGAACGCGTAAACTCTGTTTGAAGACGATCGTTTGCATGTGTTATCATTTTCTTGAACTTTTACCTGCACACGTCAATCTATACGGCTTGAAACTGGGATATTTCCTGGATAAACTATTAGCGTATTCGACTGGACCGCACTGAGTGCACACTGAAACGTCACGATTTCGTCGTGCACTCGCCTAGTGTTGTCGCCGGCTCTTTCCCAGCCGAACACGCATGACATATCCAGTGCAAAGATGGCGACAGAAAACAGCGGCAATAACAACGTTGTTGAATTCCATCAATTTGTTTACGAACAAGATGGAAATGTAACAATCACCAGCGAGGGTGTTTTGTGTCGAATGATTGGCAATGAGGGTAAGTTGATGATATTCAATTTAGATAGGCCGAGATCAGCTGTTATAGCGTTGTTTTTCAATTTCATAATTTGGCATTTTATAAACTGGGCTTGGCATAGGACCCAACCATACCAACCGAACCCTTACCTCCATATCGGAATAGTGAGATACAACATTGTTAATATAACTTTCTATTTTAGGCTTTTCATTTCTTGGCTTGATAACAGCTAATATATGTTCGATATCGTCATCACTACTATCAGAATTTCAAACTTTGCGCGTTCATCGCCGCACTGAACAACTCGCACTGGCCCCTAACCCGAGTGCAGGTCAGTGCTGCACTCTGGGAGTGCAACTGCCCAGTCGAATACGAAATATTGCACTGAGTGCGCACTAGATTTACCAGTCGAATACGGACAGTGCACTCAGTGCGCACTGAGTGCGGTCCAGTGCAACCAGTCGAATACGCCAAAAGTGTCTTCTATTGACAGAACAAATGTTAACAAGCAATGTGTACCTCAAAATGGCCGCCACGTGACGTCTATTGAAAGCTACGTGTGTCTTTTTTCGTGTTTTTTTTTTTTTATCCAAGCAGGCCTGAACCTGTGTTTTATCATGTCAATTCATAGACTTCGGACGAAAACCAACAGTCTTATTTTGTCTGCCTGAACATATGTATTTGTTTTTCGTTTGTGCGCAGGGTGGCTGCATAGCTATTGAGCGAAAATTTAAGTGCGCGAAAGTTCTAGTTAGCGAAATTCGCGCACCCGATCATTCGCGCAATAGAACTTTCGCTCACTAGAGTATTCGCGCATTAGAAGATTCGCTAACTAGATATTTCGCGCACTAGACTTTTCGCGCACTTAAGGTTTCGCTTACTGGAAATTTCGCGCAATAGGCTATTCGCGCACTAGAGTTTTCGCGGACTAGAGTTTTCGCGCAACAGATTTTTCGCGCATTAAGGTGTTCGCGGACTAGACTCTTCGCGCACCTAAGGTTTCGCTTACTAGAAATTTCGCGCAATAGGCTATTCGCGCACTAGAGTTTTCGCGGACTAGAGTTTTCGCGCAATAGAACTTTCGCGCATTAGAGTTTTCTTTGCATTAAGGCGCAGCAGGATATCTGCGGTCAGGTATACTGTGTATATTGTCGGACCTGAAAACGTTCGACTCAGACCGCCTGCCAAGAATATTGATGTGCCGTTCTTGCGCTTAACCTACCGTGCCGCCAAGGGTCACCCCCCCTTCCCCCCCCTCACCATCGCCCCGTCATCATCACCGATTGCGAGCGGTTGCTTGTTAATGTTACCTGTTTGCGTATATATATCACGTATTATACATTTTGTGCTGTCAGGTGGTCCACTCCTGATAACGTCAAATGACGTTGTCACTCAATCACAATTGACACAAGTATTATTTAGATGTGGAGAAAATAGATATCTCAATCTCCCAGTATTTTAGTTTTCACCGTAACTTTACTAGGTAGTAATAAGTATTCTTATACTGATGTAGGTTAACAATACAGTGATTTATTTACAATGATGTCTCCACACAAGCAGCATGTTCACGTTATCACACCCAATTGGTTTACACATTTTATTTTATTTATTTATTAAATGTCTATTCTATTCAGTAATATTAAAAGTAATATTCGTGTATTCCAGGTTCTTATTGCTTCACGAATTATTAATGATAATAAATCAAGATAAACGACACATACAAAAACTCTAGTTATAACAAATTTGCGCTTACGTCCATTTCGGTATAATACACAGCGCAGACAGCATATTTTTGTTATGAATATGTATCGGTAAGTGATTTGATTATTTCGATTATGTACTTAATAACACAAGAAGAGCAACCTTTAATTTACCACGCGCACATTACTTGGAGTTAAAATATTCAGATAATATTACTATGCTTTTTCATGGTAAATCATATGCATGTAAAATGAACCAAAGCCAACGATAGGCGGTCATTGACGGCTTGTCGTTAGAGTAGTAAACCGCGGTTCTGGCATTCAGATTTGAATCCTGTGTAGCGCATGTTAACCATGACATGAATGCTTCTTCATAAATTAAGCACTCACTCATCGTCGCGATTTTCACTGGTGGTAAAAAAAAAAAAAATGTAAGAAGACCTGAAATATCGTCACCTTCCAAATTTGTCCAAGGTTTAAATGAGGGTTGGTCTTGTACTTTACAAATTAATATTATATATTAAAAATGGTTAGTGGTTGGTATATAAAAAATGGTTGTGATCATATGTTTATTTAATTATATTAAAATGTAATAATTTAATTAAACGACGGGATTTCAGGGGAGGCTAAGGGGGAATTGACTCGGCTGAAGCCCCCAAGCCCCTTCCCCACTATACACGGCATTAGTCTTGGCGAATTATCAATAAACAAATGTTAATACGTATTTAAAAGGGAATTTTCCTCTTTTTTTAATGTTCATCTTCTACTAAATTAGTTGACAACTTCGTAAATATGAACACATTAAATGTATTTACTTAAATAAAAATACAAATTTTGTATTTTTATTTAATTAAATTATATCAATCATCCAATTAATCTGAAGTGTTCTACTTCTTTTTTACAAGTGATGAAACACATGACATTTCTTCAAAGTAGATTACCAATAAGATAAAATTTAACAAACACAACTTGCTTATATGATTATTGTATTCGAGGATATTACGAATCGAGAGTATATACAAAGAGAATATATTAATTTTTACTTTAAAATATAATTACAAAACGTAAAACATTTTTGCGGTATATGCAGTCCACTGTTCGATGTGTCAACAATACAACAACAAATTAATCAATTTAATAGAAGTTAGTTTATGTCGTCCCGGTAGCTCAAGTGGGAAGAGCAATGGCGTGCAATGCCGCAGATCTGTGTTCGATGTCAAGTCAGGGCATACTTATATTAGAATTGCTATATCCGTAGATTATCCATAAAACTGAAGTTGGCTATAAACAAACATGTCATAATTTGTATGTACACCATACGTAAAGTAAATCGTGGATAGTAACAGTCACCTTCTGCTTGTTAATAGTAATATTAAAATACTACAATTTTGTTGTGATTCTCAATTCTCAAGTAATTCTCAAGAGAATATTGTAACGAAAACGACGCATGTCACACTATTTCGTTGTGTGTAATGAACGTAAAGGGAAGACAGTGCATGCAACGGGAGTGTACGTATCCATATGGGTATGGGTAGGTTTTATGTCAGAACGCAAATAACAACCACTTCTTCTTGGCACAATAATTTAAAGTTATTTTATCTAGTTGTCTATACGTTGGACGAACTGGAGTTCTATTATGGATTATATTCACTTTCGAGCACGTTATTGTAAGTTTATTATTCACATTTCAGCCTACAATCAGGGGTTATGGTTTAAATAACAAGCCAGCGTTTGGCGTGACGCGTGATTCTATTAAACCGCGGTTGTTGCTTTCCAAGTTCGAATCCTGGCTTGGGTATGGATGCCATGTGGCGTTTTTCATATTTGTAATTACCCAAGCACCGTCTCGATTACCCTCGTGGCCAAAATATGAGCGTAAAGCCCAAATATCACTTGAACAAAATAAAATGCAACAACATATTTCATAAGTCCATTGTCTGTATGAGTAGATGTCACCCGTCGGAAATAACGATGTAGTTCTTGGTAGAAGTGTCCCCTCTCGGTCTGTTTGCTTAAAATATAAAGTGTAATAGATAAGGTATAGAATGAAGGCAGTAGAAGTCATTTTCCGGGACCGAAAGTACGTTTAAATCGTACCGTGTTATATCCAATAATTACGATAAATTCGTTTAGGCATTTATTAATTTGGGTGAGCATAGTTGAAATTTTTGTGTACCAAACAATTTGTATGTTATCGTTACCTTATTATTATTAAATAATATATAATTAAATAATATGTTATTATTTTTATTATTAATATTATTATTTTTATTATTTATTACATACAAACTAGGTCGAAACCGGTATTAGCATATTGTACGGACACAAGTGTCAAGTACTTCCATGTATTTACCTTATAACAAGTACTTAAAATTAACATAAATTAATCATTGTTTATAGTATTTTCTCCGAACCAAACTTAATTTCATAAATTAATTGAAAATATATACGGTGTGATTTCTCGTAGCAATCCTAGCACTCGCTCTTCGTACGGTGGGAAAAACCACGTAAAACCCCCGTCAGTGTGGATGTGTTCTCAAAGTTTTCATTATTCTACATTTAAAAATGTACGCAGTATTCTACATGTGTTCAGTATTTTTGCTTTTTGCATCTTGATGTATACGTTTGGCTGGATACCTAATACTTCAATACTATTGTGGAGCTTTAGTGGAACAATACCGTTAGCTGATATTATTAATGGTATAGTTGTTACTTTGGTTTGTTTCCCCATTTTCTTTATCTCAAGAGAGCTGTCGAGTACATTGTTAAACCACAAATACTACTACAACTACTACTACTTCTTCTACTACTACTACTACTACTACTACTACTACTACTACTACTACTACTACTACTACTACTACTACTACTACTACTACTACTACTACTACTACTACTACTACTACTACTACTACTACTACTACTACTACTACTACTACTACTACTACTACTACTACTACTACTACTACTACTACTACTACTACTACTACCACTACTACTACTACTACCACTACTACTACTACTACTACCACTACTACTACTACTACCACTACTACTACTACTACTACTACTACTACTACTACTACCACTACCACTACTACTACCATACCGTGATACCAGAGTAGAAGAAAGGGCTGGTTGTATTTCTAGAACTTGTATAGATCATATTTTCGTTAAACTTGTCAACTGTGATAAGGATCTGCACTCTGCTATATACGAAGCTAAGATATCGGACCATTATATTGTGGGGGTGGGAATTCATAAGGATATTGACGTAAGAAAGAACGGAACTGAGAAAACAGAGAAAATAATTTTAAATGATAACAAAATAAGACAAGCGTTAACTGCCATTAATTGGGATCATTTAATGGACTGTGATGACCCATGTCAGCTTTATGATGAAATTTCTAATATCTTTAAGCGGGTGTATGATAGTGCTGAGGAAGTTAGGATGTGTTCGGGTCTTTATTCTAGAAACCGGAAACCATGGGTTACTCTTACTTTGAAAAAGAAAATGAAAGAGAGGGACAAGTGGTTTCGTAAGTGGAAACACTCTAGTAATAATATGGATTTTAGAAACGAATACAAAAAATGCAGAAACATGGTAAGTAAACAGCTGGTTAGGGATAAAATTAGTTATTATAAATCGAGGTTTTCAAATTGTAAAGACAATATTCGAAACGCGTGGAACGAAATTAATTTGGTAATTGGTAAGCAGACAAAAAACTCGTCAGATGATATTATATCTAAATACATGGGAAAAACCCTTGATGCAACTAGTATAGTTGACGGTTTCGTAAATTCTTTTTCAGATGAGGTAGAGGCGATAAAACATGATTGTGTCATTGAAACTATAACTGCGAATCGAGATTGTGCTTTGCAATCGATGAATTTTCGAAAAGCAACACCTAAGTTGATAAGTGACGTCATTCAAAGTCTAAGCAGTAATAAAGGTCCGGGCATCGATAGGATTAGGATGTGTGATATTAAATTAATTTCTGGAAATATAAGTCCAATTATAGCACAGTTGATCAATCTAATCGTAAAAACTGGGGTAATTCCTGATGGTTTGAAGTGCTCTATTCTGAGGCCTATATTTAAAAGTGGTGACCACATGGATTTTAATAATAACAGACCCATTGCAATACTGCCTTCAATTGAAAAAGTTATGGAAAGATTTTTAGCGGATCAATTAATTTCTTACATGCATGATTTCAAAATTATTGACAGGAGACAGTATGGCTTCCAAAAAAATAAAAGTACATCAAGTCTACTTAATGACTTTTCGGACACAGTGTTTGGAGCTTTAAATAGAAATTTACATGTTGGTGTAATTTTCATAGATTTTTCAAAAGCATTCGATACCCTACTTTATGATCGGCTGTTGCTTGCTTTAAAAAAGATAGGAATACGTGGGCCTCTTTTAGATTTGTTTCGGAATTATCTTACAGGGAGGAGAGTGACTGTTAAGTATGGGTCTACTCACAGTCAATTGGGGAACTGTAAATCTGGTGTGCCTCAGGGCTCTATTTTGGGCCCACTATTGTATTTAGTGTATGTAAATGATATGTTGAAAGTTGTGACAGGATGTTACATTTTTCTTTATGCGGATGACACAGTTTTAGTGGCAATCAATAAAATTTTCGACATTGTAAATAAATTGCTCCAAGTTGATTTTCTGAATATTTTGAGATGGTCCCATGATAATGGTTTGACAATTAACTATAAAAAAACTAAGGTAATGCATATACACTCTCCATCTACAGTGTCACAGCAACTTAAAATTGTTTTTCATGACTATGCATGTCTACATAGGAATTTTAGGTTCAATTGTCCAACGAATCAAATGGTATGTAGTTGTCACAAATTCTTAGAAAATTGTTTTGAACATGTTTATTTAGGTGTCACTGTAGATAATACTTTTAAATGGGATAAACATATTGATAAGCTTTGTCGTAGGCTACGGTCTACGCTATATAGTATACGCGTTCTAAAGCCGTATGTAACCACAGGAGTCTTAGTAACCGTGTATTATGCACTTGGTGAGTCATTGATTAGATACGCTCTGTTATCATGGGGCAATACCACAGCCTCGTATTTAAGTAAAGTTGAAAGATTGCAATATTCAATTTGGAAAGTCATTTTTGGAAAATCTGATACTTGTAAATTACTTACAGTCAGAAAATTACATTTTTATATTTTCATATTAACAAATTATTTCTCTCGAGAACATAAATTAATGGCTCAGCATTCGCACGATACCAGAGATAAAACAAGATTTCTGATAACACGTGATATTTTTAATAGGTATGGCGAGCAGCAAAAGAAACATTTGGTGCCATTATTGTATAATAAACTGCCACAAGAGCTAGTATCGCTTACATCCTTTTCACAAATTAAAAAAATCCTTAAACAGTGGACAGTCAATAACATGTGAATGTAGAAATATTATTTGTATGGATTAATATAAATTTGTTAACCCTTTTTGTTCTTTTTTATAATCTTATTGGGTAGGTACAAAGTGCTTTGTGTTTGTGTTTGTGTTTGAAGAACGTTTGTTGTGTGTTTTTTTTTTGTGTTTTTGTGTATTTGTCAGGCGGAGTCAAGACATTTAATATTAACATGATTTATTGTTACCCCGCAGACAAGCTACTGCGTAGCTTTGTGGGGTTTGATTTATTTGTACTGTATGATTTGTTTTGACAATAAATAAATTTGAAAAAAAAAAAAAAAAAAAACTACTACTACTACTACTCACTACTACTACTACTACTACTACTACTACTACTACTACTACTACTACTACTACTACTACTACTACTACTACTACTACTACTACTACTACTACTACTACTACTACTACTACTACTACTACTACTACTACTACTACTACTACTACTACTACTACTACTACTACTACTACTACTACTACTTCTACTACTACTACTACTACTACTACTACCACTACTACTACTACTACTACCACTACTACTACTACTACTACTACTACTACTACTACTACTACTACTACTACTACTACTACTACTACTACTACTACTACTACTACTACTACTACTACTACTACTACTACTCCCTACTACTACTACTACTACTACTACTACTACTACTTCTACTACTACTGATAACCCAACCATGTAATAATTCAGAGAGGGTCTGGTGAAAAACTATAAACTAAAAATGTGTGGAGAAATGTTGTAACTTGGCACGTTAAAATGCTACAATTTGGTAGTAATTCTCAATTCTCAAGTAATTCTCAAGCGAATATTGTAACGAAAACGACGCATGTCACACTATTTCGTTGTGTGTAATGAACGTAAAGGTAAGACAGTGCATGCAACGGGAGTGTGTGTACGTATCCATATGGGTATGGGTAGGTTTTGTCATAACGCAAATAACAACCACTTCTTCTTGGCACAATAATGTAAAGTTATTTTATCTAGTTGTCTATACGTTGGACGAACTGGAGTTCCATTATGGATTATATTCACTTTCGAGCACGTTATTATAAGTTTGTTGTTATTTGTTCACATTTCAGCCTACAATCAGGGATTATGGTTCAAATAACAAGTCAACGTAGTAGGCCGCGGTCCATTTGGCGTGACGCGTGAGTCTATTAAACCGCGGTTGTTGCTTTCCAAGTTCGAATCCTGGCTTGGGTATGGATGCCATGTGGCGTTTTTCATATTTGTAATTACCCAAGCACCGTCTCGATTACCCTCGTGGCTAAAATATGAGCGTAAAGCCCAAATATCACTTGAACAAAATAAAATGCAACAACATATTTCATAAGTCCATTGTCTTCACATAACGTGAGCATATATAATGAATTTAATATTTACACATTGCTATCTCATATATTTTATTGAGTAAGTAAAACATAATCATGGTCGTCACGATGAGGCTGAAGCGAACATTGTCATCCCCATATACACCCCAACTGAAGAAGACGCCTGCATCCACACAACTAGCAATGCTCCGGTGTGTAGCGTATCGCCTACCATCCAGGGTGGCCTGCACTAGTCAGGCGATGTTTTTGGAACGTAGTGGTTGGGACCGGTTTCGCGGACTAGAGCTTTCGCGGACTAGAGGTTTCGCGGACTAGAGTTTTCGCTTATTAGGCTATTCGCGTATTAGAACATTCGCTCAATAGACTATTCGCTAGTTTAATTCTTCGCTCGGTATATTTTTCGCGCAGTAGACTATTCGCGGACTAGAGTTTTCGCTGACTAGAGTTTTCGCGCATTAGATCATTCGTGCACTAAAGTATTCGCGGACTAGAAGATTCGCGCATTAAATTATTCGCTCAATATATTTTTCGCGGACTAGAGTTTTCGCGGACTAGACTTTTCGCGGTCTAGAGTTTTCGCGGATTAGAGCATTCGCGCATTAGGCTATTCGCGGACTAGAGTTTTCGCGCACTAGAGCTTTCGCGCAATAGACGATTCGCGTACTTAAATTTTCGCTCAATAGATATGTTCCCCGCAGGGTCACTTCATTTTTATAATTTTAAGAGCTAAACTTTGGTGAATTCAACGCCATGGCACAGTGTACATGTTAATTGTAATATTTCTGATGTAGATAGCTTAATTAAACATTTTTCTTCTTAAACTTTATAGTTACACCAATTTGCCATAAGCATAATTATTCTACGTTACATAAAAACAAAAGTAAAGTAAAGTCGTTAATCCGAGCTATAACCATCAAGAATAAATATTTCCTTCATAATGCATTTATAGTAGTCGTAATCACTCATTTAGATTACCCGAATTGATATCATTGGCAGTTAGACGTAGCTTATAAAATCTTGTGATTATTATGTTGATACTAATCAATCAATCAATCAATCAATTAACAGTTCACGGATATTTTTCTCTACAAAGCACAGTTCGACATTTTAGACGACAACGTGTAAACTATTCAGTCATTGACCACATTTTAGCAAAAACGGAGATTGAGAAGTTACTGTCTTCAACATTAAAAATACAGTATTTGCCTAGAATTAAAAAACTTCAAAACACTCGTACAGATATCTAAACGCGGTCAAATATCAGACGGATAAATTATAATTTTCCAACTGATTTCGAATAACGACTAAACTTTAAATGTTGTTCCTACAACATCCGATCACGAGTGTCGGATGTTGACGGATCTATTCAAACCGTTCAGTGATTTGGTTCGCAAAACAAATATTGCTTTTGGGCCCATCCGTCTTTGAAATCGTACAGACAACTTGCTCGAAATAATTTCGGTCGTTTTATCCTGTAAAGCCGCGCTGACAGCTTCCTCGCGTGTACTTGAAGCGTTGACTGGGGGGGGGGGGGGGGAGGGGGGGGGTATAAAGTTGACGAACGGCGGTTTAGACCGACATCGACCGAGCCGCCCACGCACCATCCGACACTCAAACTGTAGAGTGGGAAGACTTCAACTAGACAGCTACAAAAACCTGCCCTGTTTCAAAGAAATACACCCCCTGGTTGGGGAGGACTTCTGAGCCGGCGAGAAGATTGCTTTGCTGAGTGCTTAAAACTTCTCCCATGATCGCGACCGCAGTCCGCACCCACGTGATCATGGTTGGTTGGTACCCTCATAACCACGTCATTTGCATGTCACGTGTATTTTGTAATAGTTAAACATTTGGTGCATATTATGTGCACGTTTTTGGCCTGGGATCGGTGTCTCTCTCTCTCTCTCTCGTAAGTAAGTAAGAAAGTAAGTAGGTGAATAAGTATGCAAGTAAGCATGTAAGTAAGTAAGTAAGTAAGTAAGTAAGTAAGTAAGTAAGTAAGTAAGTAAGTAAGTAAGTAAGTTATTAAGTACGTAAGTACGTAAGTAAGCACGTAAGTAAGTAAGTAAGTAAGTAAGTAAGTAAATTCAAGGCCTTTACACAACACGAGATTCGTAGCTCAATTCAACGTAACTAATTTGTGAAAACTTCTGTTTTAAAATAAATCGTAATTCATTAGCACGTTATTGATACCTGCAGAAGCGGAAGGGTATGATTTGATTTCGCACATAACTTCAAACGATTTTATCCATCTAAATATGTATTCAAGAGATAGAAATTATGATAGCTAATTAGTTAATTTACAAAATGTATGATTAGATTAGAGACAAGTTGATTAGAGCTCGTGAAATTTTGAGTACTTCATCAATTTAACTTGAACTGGTATATTGATTGAAGAGTTTCTGTTTTTTGGTTTTCTTCTTAATTTTGCTGCCTAGTTGAGCTAAATAAATAAAAATAATATAACATAATTATGTAGTTTTAATAAATTAAACAACGTTTGTTTTTCATATAAATGCCCTCAGTTTAAAGTAGTGCACATATTTCCTTTGCATACATTTGAAATTAATGACTATCATGAAATCTGCCAAATCAACCGGTTTTAATTTTTTAATAATTCGGAGACCGTACTATTTAAATCAGTGATAAGTTATGCAGTTAACTAAGATTCTCAGTTAAAAGTTATTGTATTCAATTGTATTTTAAGTAAATTCATGTATACTTGTGCATATATATTTATTTTAGTAAAATCGTTATGTGGATACGCTCCAAGTTCACCGTCTTCGGGACTTCCTATGTTATTAAATTCGACAAGCTCGGTTGATGTTGTTTCAGCCCCGTGCATATTATCGTGAATGTAAGCGCCTATCGGCAATAATGTCAAGGGTCAAGGGTCAAGGGTCGAGAGAGATGTCAACACGCCGCAGGGTACAGCGAGATGGAAACACTTCTAACACCCCTCTATCTCAGTTGCCTCCGTAAGACATTTACACTCACAGACCGTCTCTATTTATAGACGGGCATTGAGATGCGGGCGTACAACAAAAAGTCATTAACTCAATTTTTGGTGAAATTGAGTTGAGGATATCATTAAATCCAGAAATAAAAACTCGATTGTGTGCCAAAGCTCACTGAGTAGATGCAGTTTTTGCTCAATTTTTGTAAAAACGGCTTATATTTTCTTACTAACTCCATTCAGAATTTTTGTTGACAGGCAAAAGTAACTATAAGTGCGTCTTAGTTATTTTTTACTATCTTAAAACTGACAATAACTGACAATTTTAATCACTTAGCTAATGATAATGGATAAACGTATAGGCTTTCATCACTAGGTAAAGAACATGCTTAGTGTTTTACAACACCAAACCTATAAAATGCATGTGTATACCCCATTCCCAAATTTAATTTATAAAAGCCATTTTCCTCATAACTACGAAAATGGGGTTGGCGACTTTTTGCTGTACGCCCAGGTCGTACTTTCAGTATTAAGGTTTTGGTTTTAAAGTAAAATTTCATTTTTTATTCGCCATATTCATAGATATCGCAATATTAAATATACACTTTGTTGTACCTATACACATAAATAAACTCACAAACTCCAGCATTTAAAAACAGCATTACTAAAAATCAAACGGGTTTAATTTCCATCGCATTCGAGTAGTAAACATGTAACCGTAAATATTTTAGTGAGGAAGCCAAAAGTAAATAATGGTACCTCAACTGGGAATTGAACTTGGATCGTGCTTGCAGACGAGTGCCTTTACTGCTAGACCTCCAGGGCCGATGCCCAATTTATTAACACATGGTTTATAAACGTGAATTATAACATAATAGGGAGACAATACAGCACTGCAATTTACCTATGCCTTCGAACTAGCTAACCACATACTTTGTGTCATACCCTGCATCGTATTTGACGGAGAAATATTTAGTGAATAAGAAATCAGGTGACTAATTATCAGATCAGAATATTTGAGTGAAAACAGACAAACTTCTTAAAATAACAATATTTCGACTAGAAATTATACTAGATCAATATTGATGTGCCGTCATTTGCACTTGAATTCATACGTCGCTATAAATCGTAATCTTTGGAGCCGTCCTATAGCAACGAAGCACTCAATAAATTCTAAGTTGTTCTGAATCGGCCTTGTTGAATCTGACATTTGTCCGTAGGTGTTCGCACTGTCCATTGTCCAAGTGTTCAATATTTGAATTTTAAAATATAGATCTTTGATTGATTATCGCTCACTCGTCGATAGTGTTCGGAGCCGGGAGCCTACAGGGTTGGTTTAGTCGCTTTAAAAATTTAAGTCCCCCAACTAAAATCAGTCTTGTTACTGGGTGGGTAGACACTATAAATACGAATTTATTTATTTACTTTCTAAAAGCATTTATTTGCAAGAGTGGAATGATGTCACCATAACGTTGCTAAGATTCAGTTGACAGGGAAACCCACGCTGGAATAGACAAACAGATGTGCCCGGGCAGCCTTTCTCACACCAATACAACCTCTTCTCCCGTGTATTTGTGCTCTCGCTGCTTACAGAGGAGAGGACAACCACCTTTCAGTTAGCTCAACATATTTAGGCCCAGTTTTTCAATCATTTGTTAAACAGTCCGTAAGCTTAACCGGGGCTTTTACCAACTCGAGAATGTTACGATATTTTTACTAACTAAATGCCAAAAGTATCCTTATTATTCTTGTCTCCATGCTTTTATTCTTATTGTAGCGGATTTATAATCTTCTGTAGACTACACTGTACCAAATACTATGTCAACCACATCATCTTCTTTATATACAAAATAGTAAGTAGCTATTATTAATGTTGGTCAGCATGGACATTTTGGTGCAATAGTGTTTTGTTGAGGAAAATAAACAAACTTCTCAACAATTAATTGGACGAATTTGTTGAGAAAATTTTACAGCTGGATGGATCATCAATTAAAAAGAGCTGGTTAACTATTTCCACGGCCTCCTTTGTACATCATAATTTAAAATGTTTGGAAGATTAACAAATGACTACACACGTCTCAGCAAATAACCGCCAACCAAAAAAACATAGATACACTAGTTTATCTCCTATTTATTAAACATTTGGACTAATGTATTTAATAAAATGAGAACTTGGTTGTAGTTTGAAGATAGTTATCCTTTCCAATTCAAATTTTGTTTCTGTTTAAACTAGAAAAAGCATATTTAATCTGTGCTTTACTTGTAAATCCATTTTTAATTTCCAAGTTGGTAAAAGCGCTGGTTAAGCTTACGGACTGTTTAACAACTGATTGAAAAACCGGCTCTTAGAAGAGATGTTAATGCTGTCACCATGGCTACGTAGCAGTGTTTACTCAAGACAGAATAAAACTTGCCACAAGGAAAACGTGATTTGCATTGAGAAATTTAATCAATAGTATCAATGGAAATGCAATGATTGCGAAATGTTATTAAAATACATTAATGTATATTGCATAACAAGTGTTTATACTTGCCAGTGTTTGGACCGCGGTCGATTAGGCGTTAGTCTAGTGAACTGCAGTCCCTGAGTTCCAGGTTCGAATCCTGGAAGTGGCATCTTCATAATCACCCGGCCGTTTTGTTTTTATATTTTGCATGTAAAACTTCAATTAACATATTTGCCAAAGAAAACGAGACTGAATCCCAAACATGATCATCACCATCCAAAATTACTTGGATTTATTGAAATAACGTTACATTTGGAAAAAAAGTGGTCTCGGTTGCATGTCTTAATTAAAGTTGTTCATCTGTGTTTTTTTAAATAATTGTATTATAAATAAAAGGGAGTGTATACAAAAGAAACAAAAACTTTAATTAAAACTACAAGAATCATAATATGATTCTTGTAGTTTTGCTCGACATTAAGAAACAACTAAGATCAAAAGTACCCAGAATGGATGGCGAAAAACGAAATTTTGTGTATTTTGTAAGTATTTTTTAAATTGCTTTAATCTTCTATTGGTTGGAGTGAAAGTCAGTTGTCACATTTAATAACTAATTGTGGAAGAGATGACTATTTCCATTGGTTACTTTTGAGATACATCCATATTCAAGAAATTAACAAGTTATAAAAGAATTTAAGAACATCGGTGATTTTCCATTGAATTCTATATGAAGTATCTGCTTACAAGTGTGAAGACAAAAGCCCCCAACAATTTTAAAGAGCAAAATGGAGTCAGCTCATAAAAGGTGGAAAACTTAACGGTTAGATTTTATTATGTATTTCTTGTTCTACGACGCTCTCACCTAGGTCGGCCAATTGGTGGAGGTGCCGGGTAAATATTCCAGGGGTTCTTAATGTTTATTTATAAACCAGTAAAATTGTCACTTGAAATCCACGGCTCAGCAATAAAAGTACAAAACAATTAACAATTATTATCTCGTTTATAACGTATTTGTGGACATTGTGTATTCAAATGGTGAAGTTATTTTAACAGTCGTCGCATCAGTCGGACGTAATTACTCGAAAAACGAGTTCATTATACTATTTTTGTTTTCGATTGAAAGACGATTTTTTAATTTTTACTTCTTCTCATGAGCTAACCAGCTGCCGATCTGCTTGCTTGAGTATGAAGGTCTTCTTTATCTTGTGCTGAAGAAAAACACACTTATTCCTTGTACAAAATTAATTTGTCCACAAATGTGATCGACCACTGAAGAGAAACAAATCGATATAGGTCCATGCTGTCTCTCCCACTCTTAAGTTGTCATTCAGTCTGTATGCAACATAAAAATCTTATAATTCAATCACACAGTTTATCGAAAAGTGCGACATTTGGGGGATTGTGAAAGGAAGCCGAAGCCGTCTATAAGACAGAAAAATAATTTTATGTAGTAAATTGTGTAATTCATAAGTGATATAAAAATAATAAAAGTGTATAGGCCTAGAGAAAATAATAATAATTTTTCGTAGGAGTCCCTGTTATAGGGTGCACAGCAGCGTAACCTTAAGTGCCCCTCTTCTGGTGACTAACTCGGTATATTAGGGTGTTTCGATACTTCGGAAGGAATGTCCGAGGGCTGATGGTATAATTTAGTCCCAACATTCGCCTTTACAACTGAGAAAAACCTCGGGAAAACTTCAGTCAGAACTGCCGGTGGCCGGAATCGAATCGGCGACCTCCCGAATTAGAGTATCGCATCTTACCGCTGAGCCACCTCTATCGGTATAGAGAACGTATTGCTGTGCCTGCTCGAAAATACGAAACGCTTGCGATAGACCACGGGGATATCATCGTGGTCCCGCAGCGGGTCGCGTCCCCGCGATTGATAAACGCTGGTTTATTCAGTAATGCTTTTGGTGATTGTCCTTCGGCAGAGTAAACAAGAGCGAGGTTTGAAACTAATCTCACTGTCATTGAGTCTGCCGACCTACCTCTACATAGTTATGCGAGGACATGTCTTTTGTTTGCTCACAACTTATAGGTGACCTCTGTTGGTTGCCTAATGAGGTGGACTTACAACCCCCGTTGCTAAGGGGTGTCACGTGGTTACTAGGGACACCGCGGGACAAAGAACACAATCTAGCGACGCGTACGACGGTTGAAAACAAAGCTAAATGTTAACAGAGTAGAAAATCCCTCATTTGGTTGCAACGAACACAGCAATGTTGAAATGATATACAAATATACTTCCTTTGTAAGAGTTTGAAATGTATTAGTGGATAAATGTCTGTTGTTTGATATCTTGACACTACAACGACCTCATTAAAAGGAATTATACTTTTTGAATGACGCACTTACAAAGTTGTATATTTCGTCAGGGCTTGCAGTCGCCTCGTACGACAGGCAGAGATTCCTTCGACCTACTCTATCCCATACTATGGCGGGGAACCAAACAATCAAGCTGGACGTTCAGTCGGAATAATTAGTATACGTCTACCTTATTATTCAATTCGTGTTTAATTTAATCGTGGAATTTCCATACCGTAGCAATTAATCAATTCTGAAGGCTGTACCCACCTATTCTGCGGAACCCCCAATTACTGGCGGTTTAACTTGTTTAAGAATGCTTTAAAACAGTCATAGGATACCAAAATGTGTCGTCCCTTAGAGAAGTTAGTACTTTTTCTTGTGAATATCTCTTTGTTCTAATAAATATCTCCGTTTATCAACAGTTTCACTTTTGTAAATGTGTCATGGTACAACACACTATTCACAATTAAACATTTTGAAAATTGATATTTATCAAAATAAAGAACTATTCACAAGAAAATCCCTGTTAATAAGGAATGACAAACAATGTTTACTTCGTGACAATTTTGCATTTTAATACAATTTGAACGGACATAAATCGGGGGTTCCACAGGGTACGTGTTACTCTTCCAAAACATGTTGCTCAAAAGTAGACAAATAGAAATTCTGAATCAGAATTCGGTGACATTGTTTCTTTATTTGTTACACACTTGTTATGATGTAGGCCTACTGCGCAAAATGGTTATGTCCAAACACAATTGCCTGAGACTAGACTGGGGTCAAAAGCACTTGATCTTGGCATCGATGTTTTGTTATACACAATAGCTGATCTGCATAGTTATACGTACTTCAGACTAGTGAGTTTGTTCACTGAGTTAGCGTCTCGAGTACTTTGTGTTGGGACAATGGGAAGGTTATGTTCAACACTTGATAGTCAGATGAAACTGCCTAACGTGTATAGGCTATGTAAGCTATATATTATAGGTGACCGGATCCAACAACTAACAATAAATTCATATTTAATGATTTGATATTTATAACAAATCCTTTCACGACACAAATACATTCAATGGATGGTAAGTTTTTCCAAATATATATTAAACTTTTGACGAGCAGTGAAAACCTTCCTTATAAAATATTGAAACGCCATTTGACCCAGAAATCCACATTATACATGTAATTATATAGAAATCAAGTGTAGTAGTGCATAAAGCCCGGACAAACTAACTGAAAACTCACACATATTACACACATAGCCGCATATACATATGCATTTAATTTATGAACTTCAACATTAATCTCATTCTTATTTTAATGTTTGTTTTTGACATATAGAGCAAGAATTCTGTTGTCAATTGTGTCTCCTAATAGAATAAAATAAAATTATACTCACGTTACGAAATCATTTTACTTTGAAACTTAAATCATGAAGACCTACGCTACTCCTACAAAACGAATAGTGTTAACAATTTGTTAAATGGTGGAGGTGCCGGGTACATTCCATACCGCCATACTATTGTTATTGTATTGTCCTACATGCGATAGAATGTTATACGGACAAACCTTAAGTACACTCACAGATTTACCTTTTTAACGATGCAAACTTAAATGATTAATCATTATTTATATTTTCTCCAAACTCATCTTCAGGTAGAATGTTGCGCGAAAGCTTCATGACAGTATTACAACTAACCCTTCAACCGACCACAATATACACATACTATTCATACACAATTGAGGATATGAGGCACATTTTCAACCCTAGAAGAATGAAGACAAACAAATATCGATCCTCATTATTGTTTTCATTGTTTAACAATCATACGAAGTGCGAATGCTATAGCTACAACCATTTGGCCTCGACCGTGCATTTATTATAATTATGTAGTTATCATTGAGACAGGTTGTAACTAACATTAGATAAGATTGTAAATCGAGGCACCACAGAATTTGCATCAACCACGAAGTGTAATGTTCATTGTGTCTTATTCAGCGTCAAAGTCTGTTTTTACATTGCCACTGTTATACATATATCACTTGGAAATTGAATTAACCTTAATCTCAATGAACAACACATACTGGTTTTACTCACAATTGCAACAAAATTGGTTCATGGACAACTTATGAAACGTTTTTTCAAAAGCAATATCTATCACTTCATCTCTCTTCTCTTGTTTTCAATCTTTGTGGACACATTTCTTGACAGGCAGATAAGTGATGGATACCAGGTTTGTGCCATCATTTGTGGCCATAGCTATAATTATTGCACATACACTTTGTTGGGTCGAGCTACGTCTCACAGGAATAATAGAAAGGCTTCATTAAAAGCTCAAAGCAACTCAAAGCTTCGCACTGAGAGAGCGAGGAAAGAGAAGGCCACAGTTTCTATATTGATTGAGTTATACATATCATCCATGCAACTGGTATTAGTATTAAAATAAACTCAATGGTATTACACGCAAAGTTAGACTAAAGTGATGGGAACGAAATAAAAACTAGGCGGAAATCCATTCCATACACGACATTTTGGAATCACCAAAACGCTGTTGCCGGCAAAAGTTCACGCTTTCTCTTTTCTATGATACAAATTGGCTCTGACACTTGTGAACATGTGATCTAGCATATTCCTACATATTAGCACTAGCACATTTTCAATTTGTGTTTCGAAATGCAGCACAGTTATTCAAGTAATCGTGCATTCTTTTATTTAACCTTGATCGGTGTTAAATAACAAACACATCATTTAAAATAAGTATATGTACTGTATATACAACTAAAACCGCGAACTACTAACATAGGTCGAAATTATTTTTTTTAATTCCTAGTTTGAAATCTGAATTATCTTCTTTTATATGCATTGAACAGGTTCCTATGTGGCAAAAGAAGGAAGGCAAACTTGCACTATTGGGATTTTCACTGCAGCACTCATGAGGCATGACTCATGATGAGTCATGACTATCAACTGTGATACAAACTTATTTTCTAGCAACGGGGCTTGCTAGTTAGTTTCCGACTGGAAACCATTTAGGTCACGTATTGTCGTCTCTATATAGTTCAGCAATTACGTTACATAAGTTCCACGTTCTCAGTGGGGTAGGGACTTGCGAATAAAACTCAATTTAATAGTTTCCGAGCTCCATAGAGACCTTGTCGTTCTTCTAAGCTAGTGAAAGATCTTCTGTAGAGCCGAGGCTGTCTAGCTCTTGGGCTTTCCCGATGGGATACGTAGATATACAGTCACATTCTTGCAGATCGTGAACTGACTCTGACAAAGAATTCATTCTAGGCATTTCATTTGTGTATAAATCTTAGTACAGCGATGCCAAAACTTCAAGCAAAGGTGCCAATATTTACAAACAAAAACATCTGCTATGTCCGGGCGTGATAACATTTAAAACGCTATTTACCCATTAAGAATATTAACGGTAACGCGCGAGTAAAATGTGAGTATGACAATACATAATTAATCAGTTGGAGGGGGGGGGGGGGGGTAGGGGGGGCAGCAGCATAGTTTCGAGATAAATGCAACGTGCACCCTTTCTGCAATACACTTGTAAACTTCCTGATTAAATTTGTACCATAGGAAAAATCTGGAGTTACATCCTTTCTGCATCACAATGAGGGTATATGAAAACCAAATTAAATCAATTTAAAAAAATTGTGATTTACGTCCTTTCGTCCACGATTCATTAGATGATGAACATTCCACGCCTTGAATGATCTGGCGCCCAACTAGAATCAGCGGAGCCAACATGTTTGGCAATGATGTGCAAAGTGCCCGCGGAAGTCGACATTAAAGTGTAGTCAAAGATATCTGCAGAAGTAGTCACTCAGTAGCCAATTCATGTCCGAATATAATAATTACAATATTCTGCAGGGCCAGACTGAAATACGTGTCTTCGTGTCATTATTTGTTCGTCATCCCCATTCTAGAACGTGGTTTGCTCTAAACAGACGTTCTGCGCCGCAACCATAAATACATATTTAAATGAAAATGTGTTTTCTGTAAATTATGGTGAAGTAGTAGAGCCAATCCTCCCATTTTTCGACAAATGTCAAAAGATCCCTTCACTACATTGAAAAGGTCTCAAAATGAGGGAAATGGTTGCATAAGACCTAAATAAAGAGTGTGTGAAAAGTGTTCGATATTATAACCAATATCAAGTTATTATTTTGATTACTAATTCCCCTAATTTTCAACAAAAAATCTTTATACTGATAACAATATATTAATCATTTTACAGTCTCTGTTTACGAATCTTCTAAATAACTTTCCCATAAGTCGGGGGCCCGATTGAAGGGCGGGAACAGAAAAAAAAAACGGGGGGACTGATATTACCAACAAATCGTTAATTTCGTGCAGTTTGACTGTCAAATTTGTATTATACATATAAAGTAAAATTAATGATATGCATTAATAAAATTAATGACATACTTTCATTAAAAAACAAAACTTAAACATTATTTCATATCAAAATAGTATACTGGGTAATTAATCATTCTAATCCAGTGACATATTATGCGTGTGCGTGTGCGTGTGCGTGTGCGTGTGCGTGTGCGTGTGCGTGTGCGTGTGCGTGTGCGTGTGCGTGTGCGTGTGCGTGTGGGTGTTTCAGTGTCTCGGTGTTGTTGTTGGTGTGGGTCTCATCTACATATTGTTTCGTATGAGTAGATCTGTAACCCCCTGTAGTATCTATAAAACCTGACGTGCAATTTGAATACATAATGTGGAATAGCGGGTACAAACACAATAATCCTAACGTAGAAATGTAACATAAATGAACACGTTAAGTCGTACAGGCTTTGTATTCCCTATATGGTTTGATTCCAACATGGACTAACTATGAATTCTATGCCATGTATATACAAAGCGTTCATATCTATATCTCTGTGCCGCTTGAATGAATTATACGTGGTATTTGCTTTAAAATTATCTCAAGGATTTTGTCATTCCACAGAAAATTAAAGTCATCTATTTTATGACGGTGCTTAGTTTCAGTAGTATGTTTTGCCTTTTTATGTGATAATTTTTTATTTTCAAAGTGTGTTGAGCACATTCTAAAAGTCCTATTGTTTATTTAAAAAACAATCTTAACATACTATAACATTTATCAAATAGTGGATTGAAATCAGCAAATCATGCAGCAATTTTAAATAAATAAATAAATAAATAACTTCACATTTATTTAGAGTCTATACCCACTCAGTAATGAAACTGATTTTCAGTGGGGGACTTTAATTTAAAGGAACTAAACCAACCCTGTAGGTTCCAAACACCATCGACGAGTGAGCGATAACCAATCAAAGATCGATATTTCAAATACGAAACATATGAATCAGTGATTGGACAGTGCGAACACCTGCGGACAAATGTCAGAATCAAAAAGGCCGATTCAGAACAACTTTGAATTTATTGAGTCCTTCATTGACATTAAGAGCCATTTTAAGCGTTATAAATTCTGCTTTTGGACGACACTGTACGACGACACAAGCAACAGGCCAGGCCGGCCTGTTGCTTTGTGTATCGTAGGGTGAGTCCGTACATGAAGTAAGTGGTGTGCGATAAGGTGCGTAAGAATATGTAATGCGTGAGTCAGCGTGAAGATAAGCAGCGCACCCAACAAGCGCACTTGAACCATGCGTGAGGTCACCTCCATCTTATACGAGAAAATGAATATGGACTACACCACATTTGAGGTGGTAGCATGTTTTACTTATATTAGGTAGTAGGTACTCCTGATTTAATGTAGCACGTTAGAGGAGATGTTTCACAAGATTTGACCACAATGGGAGAGAGAATTCCAATATTAATAATACAGAGGGAAAGTTAAGTTTGTTAGTAAAATAATATCGCAATAAGAAACCATGACCAGCAAGGAAAATTTTAAAATAAAGGGGATATATGATATTGTTTGGAAAGATCTGAAGGCTGCACACAAAAGTTGTATGTTAATCAAAACGGTTGTTATTTTGTAGGCCTATTTAAGTAGTAGATCAATATTTTATTATATTTACGTTTATTATATTTACTTACCTTATTATATTTACCATTGTGGAATTGCTCTTATTCTGTGTAAATAAAGGCATAATAATAATAATAATATTTCAAACTTTTCTCGCCTCAGTTTTCAGGACCTACGAAACCACAACTTACTTTTTATTTGTAAATTTCAAATTTTAGCTGTCTATACCAAACTCTAGTTAACGGAGACTTACCAGACATTCAAAGAAATAATTACGTGTGTAAAGTTAAAGCCAATACTCTTTCGACCGACGTCTACGCTGAGTTTGTTAGTTAGTTAGTTAGTTAGTTAGTTAGTTAGTTAGTTAGTTAGTTAGCAGTATGTCTGTTGATTTCGTCAGCCTATCTGCATAACTCGGTGATTGCAGTTCTCCTTGATTCTGTACTGATCAAGTTGTTTCTTTATATATATATATATATATATATATATCTCAACTATCATATATATATGATTTCTTAGATTTTGTTGGTTGCAAAATGTATAGTAGGAATACATTTTTACGGTGAAACGCAGGAGGCGACGCTACAAATGAGCTATTTTGTACCGGTAGATGAAAAAATCATAGCACACATACCATTAAAGATAACGAATTGAAAATTCCTCACCTTCTAGAACAAAGTATGTACATTAACTACAATAAAATTTAGCTATCACAAATGTGTATTTCTGGGCGAAGTTATGTTTTTAATGAAACGGCGTACATCGAGAAATATCTACGGTACCGGTACAATCAAAATTACGAAAAAAAATAATTTTGTAACATTCCGAAGTCATCGTTTCAATTTCAAAGCTTAACTTTGGTACGTTATCCATCCATTATCCATATCCATCTTTTAGAGAACTGAAAAACCATGCCCGCACAGCCTTAAGGTACATTTTTCACTGTTGTGCATTGTTGTCATTGCAGATCTAAAAGAGCCGTGATTAATTAGCTCAGGGTCCTAGATCAATTCTGAAAAAGGTATATTATCACCACGCCGATGACTCGTTACGAATGTGCCAGGTCAAATGTTACACAGCGAGAACACTCGGTGATATAAGAGTGTTGAGCTCGGATATGGGAAGGGGTTCAAACTATGTAACACGTTTGACATTTGTAATTAATTTGTATTAGCTCCTCCTACTACTTGCTGTAATACCTGTTGTACTTGTTTTATATTGTTTGCAAACCACACATTTCAATTGATTGATAGATCCATTAATTATCGGTATAAAAACTCTGTAATAGGGAATCACTGGGGGGGTTTTAATTAAAGTCCCGGGTTGAGGCAACTCTGCCACATTTCCATGGCGGAAATGAGTAAATGTCGCTAAGCTGTTTTAATTAGTAATTATATCCTTTATCCTCGTATACAGGAGAATGTGCCGAGATTGCCCCACACCGCATTATTCATGTAGTCAGTCTTGAGTTAATAACTTTTGGCTTAAAATCATTTTCCTTTGGCATGAACGCTAATATTGTGAGATAATTAGCTAGACAATACGAACACAATTCACTTTGACTAGACTCCTGTAAAATGGTCCACGAGCTTCGACATTTTCGGTTTCGGGAACATCGGCCAAGCAATGCGATCGTTCTATTTTTCCTTAACACTACACACACATTGACTTGTCAACTTACAGCCAATATCTTACTTCATCTGCGGCACGACAAGCTTCGTCATAGACATAAAATGTCGTTGAAATGCACACTATTGATCGCGTCATTACGTATTTTCAGTAGATTATCTAAATATAGTATTTCTCCTATTATATTTTCCATCACTGGTATGGCGAGCGCATTTGTACCGGTGGATAAAAAAAGACCCGTTAACTATAAACAAAGCTATAAATAACTTTAGTTGATTTGATTACTCGACAACGATAGGTCATATGACGTCTGGGGGTGATCGAAGAAAGGTGACAAATAAGACGTTACACGGAGTAAAGGGTAAAGGGGAGGACGTGGACTCCCTTTCGTCTGGCTTCTCCCCCCCGACCTGTCCGGCTACGGTGGCCCTTCCAGAAGCATAACGCTTCCGCCGGGGTTCTAGCTCTCGGGATCACCAAAGCACACAAACCTCCGCACCACAATAAAATATCAGCCCCGGGGCGGGATAACATTGTGAATGCACTAAAACTACGCGATGACGTAGCGCAAAGTATTTATTATAAAAAAAAAGTTTATTACCACTACGACTTCCAGTATGTACACTCTGCAAGGTACATAAATTATAGTAAGTAAAGGATAAAGATATATTTTTTGTCAAACCTCTTCGGGGTTGGTGGGTTGAGGGTTCTTATAAGTCTTTACCGTACTATACGTGAGCTCGTGATTTCTGTAGCCCATGAAAGCTTTACATTCTGTTTTTCCTTGTAAATCTGTTTATAAACAAATAAATGCACTGCAAGTAAATGACTGTACCTACCTTCTGATATAGTGACGTGTCTATTTTAGTGTGGTCGAGCTTGGTGTGCATGGAGGAGACTCGGGGGCGATAGGGGCCGGATGTTGTCAGCACCACGTGCTTGTCACTGCGAGCCAATGGGAGGGCGACTGGTGACGTCAGTGGCTCCTGCAATCATAACAAGCGTCTTACATGTTGTATCAGACACAAGACAACAGGCAACAGGAGACCCGGGGGCGATAGGGGCCGGATGTTGTCAGCACCACGTGCTTATCGCTGCGAGCCAATGGGAGGGCGACCGGTGACGTCAGTGGCTCCTGCAATCATAACAAGCGTCTTACACACATGTTTGTATCAGACACAAGACAACAGACAACAGGAGACTCGGGGCCGATAGGGGCCGGATGTTGTCAGCACCACGTGATGTCGCTGCGAGCCAATGGGAGGGCAACTGGTGACGTCAGTGGCTCCTGCAATCATAACAAGCGTCTTACATGTTTGTATCAGACACAAGACAACAGACAACAGGAGACTCGGGGGCGATAGGGGCCGGATGTTGTCAGCACCACGTGCTGTCGCTGCGAGCCAATGGGAGGGCAACTGGTGACGTCAGTGGCTCCTGCAATCATAACAAGCGTCTTACATGTTTGTATCAGACACAAGACAACAGACAACAGGAGACTCGGGGGCGATAGGGGCCGGATGTTGTCAGCACCACGTGCTTATCGCTGCGAGCCAATGGGAGGGCGACTGGTGACGTCAGTGGCTCCTGCAATCATAACAAGCGTCTTACACACATGTTTGTATCAGACACAAGACAACAGACAACAGGAGACTGGGGGCCGATAGGGGCCGGATGTTGTCAGCACCACGTGCTTATCGCTGCGAGCCAATGGGAGGGCGACTGGTGACGTCAGTGGCTCCTGCAATCATAACAAGCGTCTTACATGTTGTATCAGACATAAGACAACAGACAACAGGATACTCGGGGGCGATAGGGGCCGGATGTTGTCAGCACCACGTGCTTATCGCTGCGAGCCAATGGGAGGGCGACCGGTGACGTCACTGGCCCCTGCAATCATAACAAGCGTCTTACATGTTGTATCAGACACAAGACAACAGGCAACAGGAGACTGGGGGGCGATAGGGGCCGGATGTTGTCAGCACCACGTGCTTATCGCTGCGAGCCAATGGGAGGGCGACTGGTGACGTCAGTGGCTCCTGCAATCATAACATGCTTCTTGTCACGCATTTCCGTGACGACAGAAAACAGGTTCTTGTGGCAAACCTGATGAAACATTCCTGAAATTTGCCGTTGGGTTGAAGGTAAAAGGGGGTAAAACCATAAGAAATTTCAGTATCAATTAAACGCTGCACCCTGTGCCTTTGTAAGCACTACCAACTAAATAAAGTCGTTCCATCGTTCCACAACAACCTTGTGGATGCTGACGTCATAGATAAAATGAGTTATTGGCCAATCAGATTTGAGTATTTGAAAACGCCACTCGCTGATTGGTTCCGACATATTCATCTATGACGTCATAGTCCCCAAGGTTGCTGTGGAAACACTTTACTAATTAATATTTCTCGTATTGTAATCTGTAGAGTAGTCATTTTGTTTGTTTTATCAAAATAATAACTCCATAGATTACGATATTGTAAATATTGAGCATACAGTCCGAAGTGCTTATGAAACGTTATGGTGTAGCGTTCTCACTGTTTCGATTTGACGTAGCTTTCTTAGGTCCGAATTCACTAAAATTTTAATCTGTTGATTTACTAATCTCGGATTATGTTACCATGTTTCAACAAACATTACATACAAAAGGCATGGTGGCTTCTATCGGGTGCCATTTTGTATCTCCGATTAACAGAAAGTCGCCACCTCGCTGGATTTAAGTTTGGTGAAACCGACCCTTAGCGATATAACAGACGGGTTTTCGCGGATTGGAGACTACCATTTCCCGATTGGCACGTAACAATTATTGTTACTTAGTCAACGGTTTAGCCGTAATCGCTTAACCGGTTCCCATACGAACACCGAAGTTAAGCAACCTCGGGCTAGGTCAGGAGGTGGATAGGTGACCACTCTCCTCTGAAACACTAGTTACCGTTGAATAGAGCAATTGCAGGGTTCGAAAGCTTAGCTTCGTTCTTCTCGTCAACTGCTCGGCAGTTCAGGTTAGTGGAGGAACCTATATGACTGGTCAAGGTTACATCGTCCTTTCGGATGGGACGTAAAGCCGATGGTCCCCTTGGTACTTTTCGAAAGGAGTAGGCTACGTGCCGGTACCAGGCTTCCCCTCCTCCCTTCCTCATTATCATTCACCAATCATCACTCATCAGGGTAAAGAGAGCATTGTGCCCTACACTGGCCTTAATTACAATAAAGTAAGTATGGTGTAGCGTTCTCACTGTTTCTATTTGAAGTAATTAGCTTTCTTTGGTCCGAATTCACTAAGGTCCGAATTCATCAAACTTTTTAATCGGCCGATTTACTAATCTCGGATTGGTTAGCATGGTTTCAACAAACATTACATACCAAGTTCATGGTGGCTTCTATTGGGCGCCATTTTTGATCGCCGATTAACAGAAAATCGCCGGATTAAAGTTTGGTGAAACCGGCCCTTAGAGATAACAGACGGGTATTTCGCGCGGTGTTAGATTGGAGACTAAAATATTAGACTATACCAGACTATACCATTTCCCGATTGGCACGTACCAATTATTGTTACTTGTTGGTTGTTCAGCAGACGAGTATAAAGAGAACTAGTCAGGCTAGTGACGTCACTGTATCGTAACAAATATGCTTGTTGGAAGCATCACTTCGATATCACTTCAGTTCAAAGCGATGCATAACGAGCTGTATGTATACTTTCCGCATGAAGGACACCTGTTAGGGGCATGACCTACTTATAGCTGTGACGTTATCACTATAATGTATTTGTTTTTCGTGTGCCCTTTGTGTGCAGAAACAGGAATTACATAGAAGTTGTTCTACATTACATAGAAAATGAGGTCGTAATCTGTTCTATTACCACTTTATTGTTTTATGTCGTGATTTGATTTGGAATAGTTATAAAGAATAACATGACAAAACCCCACCCAACTATTTTTTCTTTTAGCCCTCGATTTCCTGCCATCCATCGGAACCTCCTTTCCTTTACAAGATAAAACTCTGAGTGATGCCGAGGTTTCTTCACTATGTTAACATAACGCTGGTATGGTAAATCATGTTAAATGATTGAGTGGTTCCCAAGCGGCTGATATATGTAATTATTGAATCGGAGCTGAAGAATGTTGAATATACAATGTTGATCGAAAACACGTTTTTTAATCTCCCCTCTTCAGTAAGAGTCCCACATCTCGGTATGCAACAAGCAGCGAAGTGTGCATATGCATAAAGCCTCAACCACAATTGTCGGTATCAGGATCGTAATCGCAATCCGGATATCGTGAAAAAGTTAACTTACATAGTTCTTATGACGCTGTTCACAATACAACCGTAATGTCGTAATGATCTAGCATGAGAAAATGTACGATTGCGATCCCAATCGCGATCACAATCACGATGCCGACAATTGTGGTTGAGGTAATCGTTCAAAGATCCGAGGAACATGAAATAAACGAAAACAAATATGTGTATACTTGGCCCAAGATTACCTTACATATGCTTTCGTCACATTCAAGGCACTCGTAACCAACCAGCGAACCGCCCGAGACACACCCGCGAAAATACCGTTCGCTGATTGGCTACGACCCCGTCGCCTGTGACGAAAGCATGTGTAAGGTGGTCTTGGGACAACTATAGTAGTGGATTCTTCGCTTGTATTGCAAAATACAACCATCCCTACAGCCTCGGGTCAAACATTCTGCTTGTGCCACCATAACCCCTACTGTCGGGGAAGGGGGGGGGGAGGGTTGACACATGTCATGTTGTAGCGCAATATGCTACGTTCAACATGATCAGTGAAAAAAGTCAGAAAATAAGATGACAATAATAATAATGTGTTGTAGTATATATTCAAACATGAGCTACGTAAGATATCTTTGTCGGGAATAAATCAATAATGTTGTAACAAGTAATTGTTTTGCATTAAATGAGTCTGCCTCCCGACTTTGTTCCAATTATTCTCTATATCCCACTCTCTAAATTTGGAAGTATCTAATTAAATTATAAAGATCCAGGTAATTGAAACGACTTTATGTTCGTATTGTAAGAGAATACTTTTCTTCGAAGCCGTTGCGAGTATTTTTAATTAGGGATGACAACGAACGGGAACAATTATTGAAAATCAATGTTTTCCCAATATAGACCTAAAGTCTCAGTCAATTATTATTTTAACGAGAGAGAAGTATTTAAGTGTAACATGATATCGTGCTGAACCGCTCCATTACGTCAGTAAACCACGTCCCTTGAATATAGAGGACCATAGAGAGTGTATTTCTTGTTAACCCAGCAGTGCCGTTCTTGCACTAAACCGCCTTGCACGCCAAGGGTCTACCTACCCCCACCATCCGGAAGAATCGGTCAAAATTTAAGATACATTGAGAGAATTTGACATCAAAGTAGTACTTTGGAAGTTGCCGTAGTCTACATAATTTAAAAGGTGAGGTGACACGCACAGCAATGTTGAAACGTTTACGATAATAAAATGTTTGTTCGACACAACGAGTGAACCGTCTTACTGACTGAGTTTTGTTACTGTGGCTATGAGCTTTGAGCGTGTAATAAAAGAATAAATTATCAACATATATTCACTTGCTATAAACATACTCATTACTCAACATCATAGAGTTGATTTGATTTTTCGTAGGAATCCCTGTTGTAGGGTGCACACCAGCTTTACCTGATGTGCCCCTCTTGAGGTGAGTGTATTTATGTACACTGTCACTAAAACAGAAGTAGGGTGTTTTGAGTTGTTTGGATACTTAACAAAAACACTCATTTTCCCAAGATGGTGGATTAATTAATTGTTTTTAACTACCTTATTGGGCGTTTTTAGAAGGTAGAGATAAGCATAGTTGTTAGAATCCTAGGTTGTGGTATGCTGTCACCACATGCAATAAATGAACATTTTATTAATAATTATAATAATTTTTCGTAGGAATACCCGTTATAGGATGCACACCAGCTTTGTCTGATGTGCCCCTTTGCAGGTGACTAACTAGGTTATATGAGGGCGTTTGGATAGCTGGGCAGGAATGTTCGAGGGCTATTCCGACCTCCAGAATAAGAGTATCACGTCTCACCGCTGAGCCACGTCTATCGGTGATATATTATTGTAACAACCGTGATTCTTGTATTTTGTAGGCGCTGTATAAGATAACATCTATAACCATGAAACAATCGGGGATAATATATTTTATTTTATGAATTGTATTAAACGTAATACCACTTAACTAAAATTCAAGCACCGGCAGTGCAAAAATGACGGCCTCCTCACGTATTTCCTTGGTGCTATGAAATACTTCAACATAATGAATTAGAAAGTATTTGCTGATAGCACCATATTTTTCCACAAATAATTATAAAAATAATAACAAAATTTTGTATTTTTTAATTATAATCTAATTTGTTTGTTTTTAATTTCTGTCTATTTATGTGATACTGATAATGATGCAAACATTATGTGGTCTTATACATTAAATTGTCAAATTTATTGTTGAAATTATAGCATTTTCCCATAAGTATCTATAGTTCTACATACGTCTGCCTGCACTTCTGCGAAATGTTTATTTTTTCTGTGAGTCGCAGTATCAGCATTTTATCTTTTCTAAGATGTATAACCGAATATCTTCCACTATTAGTTGGTAATGTATTAGTTCCAGTGTTGTCAAATCGATAGTCTGATACTTGTGGTTGATGTTCTTTAGTATCGCGTACGTCACATTGACTCACAAGAACACGCCCGTTAAATGTTTGCTTTCTTACGCAGTCAAAGTGCCATCCTGTACCCATTACTTGAAGCACTAAATGCATCCTGCTCACATTAACCCAGTTAAAGCACTGTCGGGCCTAATGGAGACTTGGCGACTAATGTGGTGCTTCCATCTTGAGCCCTAATGACCCAGCTACAGGTTTTAGAAAGCGAAGCGTAAATACAATAGTCTGTGGCATCTGAAAGATACAATAAACTTCTACCATAAAGTCATAGTATAAAGTTAGCCAATCTTTATACTGTGATAAAAGTTTACTACCAAATCTTATAGAGATCTACTTATATTCCCCATCTCAACGAGCTGTAAATGTGGAAAAAGGTCGCTAGGTCGTATAAAATGGGAAAACCTTTCTTTACGAATGAGCATCAATCCAAACATTGTGAAACAAAACCCGATAAAATTGAAGAGAGTTTTATGGTTCTAGAAGAATAAACTAGACGTGCTACACGTAAACATGGCTCCCTTGGCTCACATAGTTCAGAAATGAAATGAAGTAGAACAGCCGTGAGGACAAGGTTCAAGTTTTGTTTGATTAATATTTGCTGTTCTCTTTAGATCTTTGTTTGCGTGACGTGTCGTGCGTCGTGTGAAGACAAATAATAGTTGTTTTATATGTTTTCTAAACAGTTTCTGTTGTTACTTTATTTCCTTGAAATTTTGAACTTGTAGTGTTTTGTTTTGTAATTTGTGAAGGTTAAATATTGAAAACAGTAAAGTAAATCAAGATATTGAAATTTGTAAATTGTTATTTGAACTTTAATTAAAATTAGGGAAAGGTATAAGTCTTAAAATCAAATTAATTTCTTTGAATTGCAGAAAGGGTGCAAGTCCAGCTCATTACATAGTCTAATTCGGATACTAACAATACTTTTGGAGTTTTGACAAGTTGACCATTGGTTGCATTTGTCTTTTATCTAATTAATACCATAGAAGCAAAAGCTTATGGAATGATCCAGAAAGCCGCTAAAAGTTTTTATAATAGAATATAATAGAATGTTTATTGATTAAGATACGTAACATACAAATTGCTTATTTTGGCCACAGTAGGAAAACAATCTCCTGAGGTGTGGCCATTTAGAGAACAAAATGATACATATAAACTATAGGAACTTATACACTAAGATAATAATTATAAAAAACAAGAGTACTAGTAAATACAAAATTAATAATTACTATAAGTATTCGAGAGCAGTTCATAATGTAAAGAAAACTAATGGCCTACTAACTAATGTTTATTTTATTTGTATAAAACTGTGTATAAACACTGATAACAACCAATTTTCGACAATTATTTAGATGCCAGGGTAACAGTTTACAAAATAATTAACTTTCTTTATACTAAGATTTTGCAACCGCATACTACATTGTTTTACGAAGCAATATTTTGATTTGAGTAGTGAGATGTGAGACGGAAGTAAGTTATATAGCTTAGAACCAAGAAAGTTTCTCGTAACTATATTATGTCTCACCGACTACAGCCCTTTATGCAATTCGTGATTCAATTGTGCAACACAAATATACAAGATTGCTATTTGGCGAGCACTGTTTATGACGTAATGACAATCCTCTTGCTTCAATTGACCTGCTTCACATAATCTTACGCGTGCGGGAGTTGAGGGCTTGACCAAACCTCCAAAAGACATTTGAAGAAGATGGGATTATATATATATTCTATATAACGGCACTTGGCGAATAGAAGACCGCCATCATTTTGGCACTTTGGTATAGCAGGTCTGTTTGTAGCTGTTATTTCTACAGGTTTGTTATACTCGAGTTATTCTACTGCAATTAGGCAAGGTGTTATTGTGTTCGTAAACAAACAAACAAAAAATGCGTGGAGCAACAGCAACTCAGCGAGCAACACTCTCGTATTGCCAACGCCAAACGAAAATAATGAATGATCTATTGGAGACGAAACACATTTGAATACAAAGCCACAACGAGAGCACGCTAACGCGAGTTAATCTAGACAGAGAGCTAAATATAGAACCATTGCGTTTTCAATCAGGGGAAGCGAATGGAACTATTTTCCCAGCAACAAAATACGATGTACGAATATTGTTCTAGCGCAATGGCAATAGTTAGCTAGAGTTTTGGTTATTTGTCTGCCCTGAAAAATTTAACATTATAGATAGAATGTTCTCTCTCTCTCTCTCTCTCTCTCTCTCTCTCTCTCTCTCTCTCTCTCTCTCTCTCTCTCTCTCTCTCTCTCTCTCTCTCTCTCGCGTGCGCGCAAAAGCAAAGTGACCCATTGCTGTTAATTTAATGTGTGATGTTAATTTAATTGTTGGGTTATTCATTGCGAGGACAAATAATCGGAGTTCACTTGTTTTTGGATGCTATGCATCCACCCTTCTTGCTGTTCAGAGAGCCTGTCAATCTGATTGAAGTTTACAACCTCGTACGAAGAGAGCAATAAACCGGCACGATTGAACCCAAAATTTGCGGCTGTGGTAGTTGATATGGAAATAACTATAGTTGTGATGTACGGCAAGCCTATGAGGTTGGGTAGTTGTGATGCCTATGTCTGATTATATACTTTGTGTTTCAAGTAGTTACTTTAGTAAATATTGTTTAACTAAACTTCATACACCTATCTATAGTCTATTTACGCAAAGCCACCTCTTAAAATGACTGATCTATTCATAAGTGGTCATTTACACCGAGTATTGATTCGCCCGGAAAGTTGGTAAGAACACAAAACAATCTTCGTATGCCATAAACGTGTCATAAGAAAAAAATGGCCAACTTCAATAGAATGTTTGCCAACAAGGGTCAGTTTCACCTAACATTTTGTTCCAAGATTAGTTGTTAATCGGAGATTTGCTCCCAACAAATATGGCGCCTGGAATAAAACACTGCAGTTCGTAACGTTTGTTGAAACCATGGTTACCAATCCATTATATTATTAAAACGGAGATTTACAAAGGTTGGTGAAAGCGGACTTAAAACATCTTAGACGTTATAGTCCTTAAATGCTTACGCAAGTTTGCCTTTTACATTATTATTACTTTGCAAACTCTGGTAGCTTCTATCAATAGGAAGCTTGTTCTTAAAATTGGTGTCAGTTGTGAAAATTGGGGTATATTATAGTGATAGCAATTTAGAAAATACTAACATCTAAAATGTTTAACATATTAACTCATACATTGGCATCGCGATCCTTATTTTCTTACGGTACGATATTCAAGACACAAATTTCAGGGGTTTTTATCGAAAGTAATTTTACCGCGACCTCCTTACCTAGAAGCGAGCACTAGAAATGCATTTTGCCGGTATAGCTTTATATCATGACTTGACTGTATCAAACAATACTCAAAGCGTCTTATCTATTTTACTCTTTATGTGAGGAGATCCGTTATGAAGTGCTTGATCTTGTAAAGATGTTGCCATATTATAGCTCCATGTGTGGCGCGGTATAAGCCCGACCCTCTGATCTCGCAGTGCTGTAGCGTAGCGTGCCTAGGGGTGCCGGATGTGGGGGTGAGTGTGGGCGTGTTTCTGATTGATCCTTTCTGTTTCGTGTTGCCAACATGATATCCCATGCTTACTCTAATGTGAAACTCTTTTCTAAGTAAACCCCACTTGATGATCAATATTTATTTATATGAATGTGGCACAAAATATATTTATATACTAGACATAAAAACCAATTTTCTTGTCGCTTGAAGTTCACTTTGTCAAATATTATCTCTACATTTTTTTAGGGTGTGAAATCGTTCACGTGATTCTCGATCATAAGTGTGCTAAACACCAAACCGTAACCGTTACTTTATGTCTCCGTCCACGACCCACCCACTACGAGAACTTCAATCATAAGCGTTTAAAGCCAAACTCAAATCAAACCACAATTTTAGGCTAATCCGCCAGTTTTATGACAAATTATGATAGCAATTTGTCCAACTTTCTTGATAGCAGACACATTAGAATGTAGCAGGTAAAGATTATTATTATAATAATAATGTAATGGCAATATGCTGAATTTCATGTGACTGGGAATCGGTTTTATTACGGAATGACGCATGTTGCCTGGGGTTAAGAACAATTATTATCAATTGGAGTTTGTAGACAAAGTCCGTCATATTTACTTATTGAATCGCTGAGCGTTCAGCCAGTTCAGTTAAATTATAGCCCGCTACTCTCATGTAGTTTGCTATAGTTAAATTCACAATGGGCAGTGAAGTACTTGAACGTTCAATGTTGTGACAATAAGGTACGGATGTGTGTTATGTATAGCTAATATGATCTCACACAGTAAAGGGTGGTGGTCAGCTGTAAGACGCGAGACTAATTCGGGAGGTCGCCGGTTCGATCCAGTTCCTGACTGAACATTTTTTTCGAGGTTTTTCTCAGTTGTAAAGGCGAATGCTGGGATTGAGTCCTACTAACAGTCAACGGACATTCTTTCCCAACTATCCAAACACCCTAATATACCTAGTTAGTGACCTGAAGAGGGGCACATCAGGTAAAGCTGGTGTACACCTTATAAAAGGGATTTCTACGAATTATCATTATTATCTCACAGTTACATTAAAATATAAGATTTAGGTGCGTAAAATATTATATGAACGTGGATGGAAACTAAATCAGTTAATTCATTCAGGCGGGTTAATTCTGTTGACTGCCATAGGCATGTTTGTGTGTGTGGTTTTGAAGGGGGGGGGGGGGGGGGGGCGAGGGGTGTAGGGGGGTGTTAACGCTTCTATTAATATTTTATTAAGTCGGATTTAATGGATGAACCTCAGTGGCCTTTGTATGACCTGTTCTACATCAGTAGTATTACTATATCATCTACGGACAGCTTATACGGCTTATGTTAGTGTTATGGTTTGGTAAAATGAGATACATATTCTCATCCTTATTGATAGAGAAACATACATACAAATATCCATATAATACATTATCCAATTGATTTAAATAAGGGTTTAGAAGTAATCGATGGAGAAGTCTAAGCGGTAAGACGGATCGGTTCGACCGGCAACCCTGAATGAAGACATTTTCCGAGGTTTTCCTCAGTCACAAGGCAAATGCTGGGATTGAGTCATACTATCAGCCCTCGGACATTCCTTCCTAACTATTCCAAATACTGCAATACCATGTTAGTCACCTGGGACCTCATTCCAAAACAGTTTTAGGCGGTTGTAACCTGTTGTAAAGTAACCGTTGTGCCCCTTATTCCGTAACCCGGGAGCAAGTTGCAACCGGTTGCAACTTACGTACTGGAGTAAGGGCCCTGAAGAGGGACATGGATGGTCTCTAGCCAGGTTTCCTACGGATTATTATTATTAGAGTATAAAAAATAATATATCAGGGGCTTTAAAGCAATAATATATCATAATATAAGTACAAAATTGTTCGGACAAACACGGTTAAAAACATTCATGCACTACTCACCGCATTATATTTCGGCAACATCCGTCGCCATCCTCAGATACCATGCCAGTTGCCTCGCGTCTGAGAATAGCGACGGATGTTGCCGAAATATAACGCGGTGAGTAGTGCCTGAATGTTTTTAGCCGTGTTTGTCCGAACAATTTTTTACTTATATTATCATCTTCCGGTTAATGAGTCCTGGTGTGTGTTATTAATAATATATCAGTAATATAATATGTTCCAACATCTGTTACTTTGCATTGTGTAACTTTAGCGCATCACGATCCACTTCTGTGAGATAAGACGCAATGACTGCGAGGCGAGAAAATGTCTGATAATTCTACTTTTAAGTTTTAGGTAAATTACACCTTAGAACAATAGCTTAATAACAATAATAATTTTTGTAGGAATACCCGTTCTAGGGTGCACAGCAGCTTTACCTGATGTGCCCCTCTTCAGGTGACTAACTAGGTTATTAGGGTGTTTGGATAGTTGGGAAGGAATGTCCGAGGGCTAATAGTAGGACTCAATCCCAGCATTCGCTTTTACGCCTGAGAGTAGGGGGTAAATGGGGATACTGGAACAGTGGTGGATCTCGCTTTAACATTGTAGTCCCATAAGAGATCCACCACCGTGGTGGTGGATCTCATGGTGGATCTCGTGACCTACTTTCACTACCTCAACATACCTAACCTAACCTAACACAGCTATAGGACTATACCAAACCTAATCTTAACCTAAACTAGCCCTGCCAAAGGGCATAACCACCACTTTTCAACCAATGCACCTATCCAGCCCTAAGAGTAAATAAGCTCATCTAGCCTAACAAAAAGACCTTACCTAACCCAACCTTCCTAATGGAATCATAACTAACCCACCCTTTTCCCGCCAAAGGGCCTAACCGTCACTTTACAACCAATGGACCTATCCACCCCGTAACAGCCAAATATCCCAATTTTACCTAACCAAATGATCTAACCTCCACATACCCTTTTCGAAGAAACCTAACCTAATCCGTCCCTTTTTCACCAAAGGGCCTAACCACCACTTTAGAATCAATAAGCTTATCCACTCCCTTACACCCAAAAACCCGATCTAACCTAACCAAAAGACCTAACCTAACCTAACCTTACTATAGGAACCATACCTAACCCACCTCTATTCCACCAAAGGACCTAACCACTACTTTATAACCAATGAACTCATTCCACCTCTAAGAGCTAAAGAACTCCATCCTACCTAACCAAAGGTCCTAACACGCACCTAGTCTTACTCCATGAACCATGCATGACCATCCCGTTCCTGTCAAAGGGTATTCAGTTTTTGAGTTATATTATACTTAAATGTGTATTCTAGTATTCTACACATTCTAGTTCTAGTTCTAATACAACATACATTATATAGATAATACCTGAAAATTCTTCAAGGAAGGTACAAGGGAAATGTATCTCTGCTTATAATGTACTAATAGGAAACGAGTTTATTAAATGAAAAGGCTAGTTTATCAAGTTTACATTGTTTATTTTAAAAAAAAAATCTCCCCAGAATATTTCACTTGATAAAGTAATATACTTTCACAACATCGTAACCTAGCATTCATAATTCGTAGAATAGTTTTAGAGTTTTGTTAACGGTTCTATTTATAGACCTAAGAATGTGGTGGATCTCAACAGAGTATTACACTTGATAAAGTAATATACTTCTCTAACATTCATATCCATTGGAATAACTTTATGGTTTTACTAAGGGTTCTATTTATAAATCTGAGGCGGTGGTGGATCTCACTATATCATTGTTTACTACAATATCATCTCAATAACAATATCAATGAGCATTTAAAAATGATTATACAACATAGGCTACATCCACTGTGTAAACATACTTGATACAGTTATATTCATACAATTTAGGTTATGGATGATAAAATAAGGATAATTTAGGAGTGAAAAAAGAATTATCATATTACAATATTATTTCAAAAAAACTATTTATTTTCCCAAAACCATACATTTTTTAAACAATTATATTTATAGACATTCTATAGTACAGTGTTCTTCAAGTGTTCTTAATTCTAATATGTCCATACGCAAGAGTTTGAACACCATCTTCTAATAAATATCGCTTATCATCAGCAGGTGAGAGAGCAATCTTCCTCTGTTTAACACTATAAACTTCATGTTTATATTGTCTTATGGTATACATTTCCTCACTTATAATTTTGCTATTCAGCAAACATTTCTTGTAATGATCATGTTTTATTTTATTTTTAAGGGTTTGTTTCACTACACCTTTTGCAACTTTCTTCTCTTCCCCAGTTGCTTTCAATAGAGAATACATTTTCGGTCTCAAACCAATAAACTCTTTTATCAAACTTCCTCCCATTTCATCCTTCATCTTACCAAGAGATTTATTATTTTACATATCGAATAGATCATGATTTTGTGGATAATTGGAAGTATCGAATAGATGAGCATGTTCTCTCACATCATTATACACATCTTCAGTTTGTATTTCATAACATAATGAATCAGTATCAGTGAACAGAAGACATGCGTTGTCCCCAAATTTTTCATTTATAAAAGAATAATGGAAGTCGTACATGAATGTTTTGCTTAGTTCCAAGATAGAGAACCCAGCGTATATCGGTCTGTTCAACAAGAGCGTTTTCTTTATGGATTTAATTGCTACTAGATTATTCGCAAATATAGTAAACCCCTCAAAGGTTGGTGACGCAAGTAATTTCTTTGCTTTCTTATCAGTGGTAACTAAATCAACATTAACCCTCTTCCTAAGACATTCTAAAGATTTTCCATAGATAGCATTGTTCATCAATTTATAGAAATTTTTTTCAAATTCGTTTTTTGCATGTTTCCTCTTTTCGGTATTTAAGTCAATAAAAGGTTTCAACCACTTACTTTGATTGAATTCAATAACCCGATGGATTTTCGTCAATCTCATTCCATATGTTATGTACTGCTTCAGATTCTTGTAGTGAATAACATAGTTTTCTTTGTTCTTTAGATTTGGAACTAGCTTTTTAATTTTGCCAGTAGTCTTAATATCTAATTTTGAATTTAAAGCTTGTGAAAATGGAGACAACAATTCATTCTTGATTTCCATTCGTTCTGGTGCGAGGGGGTAACAGTTATGTGTTTCATGTAAGTTTTCGGGATACTCCAAGTCCACTTCTAGAATATACCCCTTACCATTTTCATCGTGCACATTTTCCACATCGAGTAATTCAATTTCGTTTTTATCTAACCAACGAAAACCACTGATAGGGAGATTCTCAACCATTGACGTTCCATAGAGATTGTTGCAATCCCAATACATTATGTATTTACTTTCCTCGTTTTGTTTATAATCATCCATATACTTGTTGTTAGCAACTGAGAATCTTTTTGTTATCATTGATACTCCTCCACGTATACCACTCTCTATAAAAATGTGCATGTCGATGTCAGTTAACAATTCGAGCTTCACCCCTGTTGTTTTTAGACAAGCTTGCCATGCAAAACCTGGTGCGGTATATAAGTGAGCCGGATCAATTTCATAATCTTCTAAGGCTAATGTTCTAAAATTTTCTAAAACATCAGCCAACAACAAAACATCAGTCTGTACGTATAGGTCATGGTATTCTCCCATGGTTTTGATTTCAAAGGCATCCCACACTCTTAGTGCATGCTCATAGTCTTCAACTGATACACTGCTTTGAGCCAAAGTACTATTAAAAGCTTCTATAGGCGGTAAAAAAGTGTCATTCATTTTAGCATCAGAATCCATATACTCGTAAGGGAATACACCTTTTCTCAAAAGCAAAGACACTCGCTCATCATTAAAGTTTTGTTTCATGATCATAAAACGTTGAATGTTATCAGACACCTTTAAATTTTCTACCAATTGTTCCAAGGATGCGTTCAGAAACTGAAACGAGTCAATAAACTGCAAGCTACCAAGAGAAAAGGAAATATACTTTTCCATGTTGTTAGGTATGCAAGTAATTTTTTTGTTTTCTATTTTACCCATTCCTTGCATGATTAAATGTGAATCATAGTTTCGCAAATTATGGAAAATCACAGGAATCTTGTTAGAGAATTTATAATTCAAATTACAAGAGTTATGGGCGGCACCTCTGAATTTACCTGTCATATGACAGTGATCTCTTACTCGATCATTGTACATTGACTTTTTACATATATGACAACATTCTGAAGTTTGAAAAATAGTCTCCTCGTCAGAACTCATCTCCATTGGTACAACACATTTCTTTACACCACTTAATTGGTTTTCTTCATTTAACATGAAATCTAAAAATGTATCTACTACATTTTCTCCTCTATACACGGTAGGTTGTTTTACGCACTTTCCCTCTGAATCAACAACAACATACGCAAAGCCCGACGGAACATGATGAGTGATTTCAGTAGTATGTGAAATGTTTGGATCTTGTTCACACCCCTCTATTGGTTTTACAAAACACTCAAAATCAGCGTAAATAACAAAGGGCACTTTCAACGCAAGGTGATGATTTTTAAATTCCATCCACTTAGTCTCTTCAGTAGGCATGGAAATTTTTTGAGGCTCGTTTACAGCACACCGCGGTTCATGATCATCGAGTAAATGTTTAGATGAGAAACGATGTAGACAATAATGACAGTAAAATGATTTACATTTGTGCTTAGTTAGAGAACTCATTAAACGATTTAAGTTTTTAATTAGAGAATAATGTTTTTTCTCGCCCTCAATGATATAAAGTAAATCAACATGTCTTTCACAACATTGTTTTGTAATTCGCAGCGGAAAAACTTCTTTTTCATAGCCATATACATTAACGGAGATATTGTTCTGTTTTTCGAATTTATCAATATGTTTCACTGATACTGGATATGTAATCCCAGTCATGTTAAACTCATCCTCCCATTTGATATATTGTTGAACACGGTGTTGATTATCACTCACAGGATGAATCGCAGCTAGAACAGACCACAGAAAGCAACGCTCGTCTTCATTTTGAATGTTGATTATAGCTTTTTTGTTTCCAAGTTCACTTGGGAGAGTAATGTAACTCGAACCTGCGAGCGGAACGTACTGACAGATTTTTAATTCAAGATATTCTACTGCTTCTTCGTTCCACCCACTTCCATCGCGTTGAAACTCCCAGCTTCTTCTCGTTAACACCTCCATCACCTCACTCACTTGATCATTAATTTCATGTTCTCCTAACAGTAGACAACATTTACTTCTTAGACAGGGTGTCGATGTTACAGTTTCACCCTCACTATCAGTACGGCTAAATCTCACTAACATCGCTATATACCACTTTATACCCTTCATTTCATGCAGTTCCTCGGATAGTTTAAGTTTAATAGTTTCGGTTAAGCTATCCTTAAATGTTAAGTGATTCATCTCATTGTTTTTGTTTTTAAATTTATAACTCTTCACAGTATTGTTCAATACACTATTAAATTCACAAGGGTCATCACACGCTTTATCTTGCTCAATCACTACTTCTTCTTCTGCTTCTTCTTCTTCTACACCAGTTGACATTTTATTGCAAGATGTCTTCATATGTCTCTTTAACGCGTCTTTTCGTGAAAATGTCTTAAGACAGGATGGACACTCCATTTCTAACTTTAGATGGGTCTTCATATGACGTTCCAACGCATCACCTCGCTTAAATACAGAAGCGCAAAGATCACACTTCCGCAACAACAGTGAAGTAGAATGGTCATTTCGACGATGTCGATTTAGATTAGTCTTTTGAGGGAAGACTTTCTCGCAGTCAACACACTCGAATCTCTCAGAAGGCATTTTAAGCAAACTGAAACCAAAATAAATATACATATATAGCTTAGACCCTATCTGTTAGAATTCCATCCATTCAGTCTCTTCCGTAGACAATAATGGCAGTAAAATGATATAACATCAACATACATAATAATAATAACCATAATAACCATTATCATAATAATTACAACAACAATAATAATAATAATAATAATAATAATAATAATAATAATAATAATAATAATAATAATAATAATAATAATAATAATAATAATAATAATAATTGTATTCTTGTTGTTTATTTTCATTGTTATTGCATATAATTAATCATATCATATTGTTATGTTTGTTCATAATGAATTATGTTTCACAATATAAATTAAAAAAGTATAAAGAATAATATTAAATGTAATCGTTATTAATATTATTATATTTAAATGTTACGTTTAAATAAATAAACTTACTTTCAAAGTATAAATCTATTCATTAATTTAAAACTTATGAAAATCGAACTTTGAACTTTTATTTATTTTTATTATTTTTTACGAAAACCGGAAATCTTAATAGCTCCGTCAATGACGATAGCTCAATGACTAATGAGTAAGAAGATTGTGCTCATTACTTATATAGGGCAGATATCTTATTTCAACACGAAGGTACCCGAAGTTTGCCGAATATGCCTCTTGTGATATTGAATAAAAAAAACTAATAAGTTGCTTGGCCTACTGAAAAGTAATAATGTTATGATTGTACAATCACGTACCAAGTATCATGTTTTAGCGAGGTGAGAACAAGAATGAACTTGTTTCATTGTGTGCTAGCAGAAGACTGCGGCAGCAAAGTGAGTGAAAGTGAATGATTCATCTCAAAACCTGAAGGACAAAGACCAAACCGCTACTACATGTTTCAATAATATTATGTTAAGACAGTGGGTTAATGTTAGGTTATATGTCAGACTAGTTATTCCATCTATGTAGATTTGTTATGAAAATCCTAGAAGATTAGGTTATGTTAGGATATGTTGGTTTATGTTAGATTAGTTTAGGTTAGGTTAGGTTAGGTTAGGCTGATCTAACCAAACGAAAAAGTATAAAATAACAAGTAGAAATGAAGTATATAGCTTATCTGTGAGAAATCCATCCATTCACTCTCTTCCGTAGACAATAATGCTAGTAAAATGATATACCATTATGATACATAATAATAACCATAATAACCATAATACTAATAATTACAATAATTTTTTTTATTTATTGATTTTTTTAAATTTATTTGTAATGAGCACATACTACCAAAATTGCTTCATATCCATAAAGCCTTATAGAAGACTTGTCTGTGGGTTAGACAAAAAAAACATATTTACTTCTCGGTAATGTGCAATTAACATAACTAACAAAAATAATTCCATTTCACAAAAGCACACAGATTCATTCATAATACCAAAACATAACATAACCAACACTGGAACATCCAACACAATACATATATTATTCTACATGTACAAAATATTATAGTGAAAGAGAATACAGACAATCACAATTGGCAATAACCAGGCTAAATCATATGTATAAAACAATAAGTATCTATTAGCATAGTAGTTGTAACAAATGCATTTTAATTTCTGTTTTTATAACTGAACATTTTTCTAAATGTTTTAAATTAGCAGGGATTTCATTGAATATCAAAGATGTTAATTAAAAAAGTGCCTTCTTTCCATATTTGTTATTAAATCTTGGTAAAGTAACATTTTCTTTTTTGGTTCCATCTAGTAACTCCAACAACATTTGCAGAAATTTCATATAGTCTATTGAAATAATATTTTAAAAAAAAGCGATATTTATAAAGATAAGAAACAAACAATAGATTACAAAACTTAAAAATCGAAAATGTATTATTAGAAGCAAGTGAGCGGTATTTGACAAAGCAGGGTGTTATTGCTTTTAACATTAATTTTTGGAGTTTTAATATTAAGTTTACATACCGGGAGGAAGGCTTACCCCAAGCTAGTAAGCCATAAGAAATAATGGACTCAGCTATGGCAAGGTATACTGAACGTAAAAGCTTTAATAATAATAATAATAATAATAATAATAATAATAATAATAATAATAATAATAATAATAATAATAATAATAATAATAATAACCTTAAAGTAATAATAATAATAATAATAATAATAATAATAATAATAATAATAATAATAATAATAATGATGATACTAATAATATTCTTTTTGTTTATTTTCATTGTTATTGCATATAAATAATCATATCATGTTATAATTGTTCATAATGAATTATGTTTCACGTTATAAATAAAAAAAGTATAAAGAACAATATTTAATGTGATTGTCATAAATATTATTATATTTAGATGTTATGTTTATATTAATAAACTTACTTTCAAAATATAAATCTAGTCATTAATTTAAAACTTATGAAAATCAAACTTCGAAACTTTTATTTATTATTATTACTATTTACGAAAACCAGAAATCTTAATAGCTCCGTCGATGACGATAGCTCAATGACTAATGAGTAAGAAGACTGTGCTCAGTACTTATATAGGGCAGGTTTCTTATTTCAACTAAATTCCGTAAACACACGAAGGTTCCCGAAGTTTGCCGAATATGCCTCTTGTGATATTGAATAAAATGACTAATATGCTGCTTGGCCTACCGAAAAGTGATAATGTTATGATTGTACAATTACGTACCAAGTATCATGTTACAGCGAGGTGAGAACAAGAATGAACTTGTTTCATCGTGTGTTAGCGGAAGACTGCGGCAGCAACGTGAGTGAAAGTGAATGATCCATGTCAAAACCTGAAGGACAAAGACCAAACCTCTACTACCTGTTTCAATAATATTATGTTAAGACACTGGGTTAATGTTAGGTTATATGTCAGGCTAGTAATTCCACCTATGTCGATTTGTTATGAAAATCCTAAGAGATTAGATTATGTTAGGATATGTTAGTTTAGGTTAGGTTAGGTTAGGTTAGATTGATCAAACCAAACAAAAAAAAAAAATAAAATAACATGAAGAAACTATAGTTTCTAAGGATGTGTTAGTTTAGGTTAGGTTAGGTTAGGTTAGGTAAGATTGATCTAAGCTAACCTAACCTAAACTAACAGATCCTAAGAAACTATAGTTTCTTCATGTTATTTTATATTTTTTTTGTTTGGTTTGATCAATCTAACCTAACCTAACCTAACCTAAACTAACATATCCTAACATAATCTAATCTCTTAGGATTTTCATAACAAATCGACATAGGTGGAATTACTAGCCTGACATATAACCTAACATTAACCCAGTGTCTTAACATAATATTATTGAAACAGATAGTAGAGGTTTGGTCTTTGTCCTTCAGGTTTTGACATGGATCATTCACTTTCACTCACGTTGCTGCCGCAGTCTTCCGCTAACACACGATGAAACAAGTTCATTCTTGTTCTCACCTCGCTGTAACATGATACTTGGTACGTAATTGTACAATCATAACATTATCACTTTTCGGTAGGCCAAGCAGCATATTAGTCATTTTATTCAATATCACAAGAGGCATATTCGGCAAACTTCGGGAACCTTCGTGTGTTTACGGAATTTAGTTGAAATAAGAAACCTGCCCTATATAAGTACTGAGCACAGTCTTCTTACTCATTAGTCATTGAGCTATCGTCATCGACGGAGCTATTAAGATTTCTGGTTTTCGTAAATAGTAATAATAATAAATAAAAGTTTCGAAGTTTGATTTTCATAAGTTTTAAATTAATGACTAGATTTATATTTTGAAAGTAAGTTTATTAATATAAACAACACATCTAAATATAATAATATTTATGACAATCACATTAAATATTGTTCTTTATACTTTTTTTATTTATAACGTGAAACATAATTCATTATGAACAATTATAACATGATATGATTATTTATATGCAATAACAATGAAAATAAACAAAAAGAATATTATTAGTATCATCATTATTATTATTATTATTATTATTATTATTATTATTATTATTATTATTATTATTACTTTAAGGTTATTATTATTATTATTATTATTATTATTATTATTATTATTATTATTATTATTATTATTATTATTATTATTAAAGCTTTTACGTTCAGTATACCTTGCCATAGCTGAGTCCATTATTTCTTATGGCTTACTAGCTTGGGGTAAGCCTTCCTCCCGGTATGTAAACTTAATATTAAAACTCCAAAAATTAATGTTAAAAGCAATAACACCCTGCTTTGTCAAATACCGCTCACTTGCTTCTAATAATACATTTTCGATTTTTAAGTTTTGTAATCTATTGTTTGTTTCTTATCTTTATAAATATCGCTTTTTTTTAAAATATTATTTCAATAGACTATATGAAATTTCTGCAAATGTTGTTGGAGTTACTAGATGGAACCAAAAAAGAAAATGTTACTTTACCAAGATTTAATAACAAATATGGAAAGAAGGCACTTTTTTAATTAACATCTTTGATATTCAATGAAATCCCTGCTAATTTAAAACATTTAGAAAAATGTTCAGTTATAAAAACAGAAATTAAAATGCATTTGTTACAACTACTATGCTAATAGATACTTATTGTTTTATACATATGATTTAGCCTGGTTATTGCCAATTGTGATTGTCTGTATTCTCTTTCACTATAATATTTTGTACATGTAGAATAATATATGTATTGTGTTGGATGTTCCAGTGTTGGTTATGTTATGTTTTGGTATTATGAATGAATCTGTGTGCTTTTGTGAAATGGAATTATTTTTGTTAGTTATGTTAATTGCACATTACCGAGAAGTAAATATGTTTTTTTTGTCTAACCCACAGACAAGTCTTCTATAAGGCTTTATGGATATGAAGCAATTTTGGTAGTATGTGCTCATTACAAATAAATTTAAAAAAATCAATAAATAAAAAAAATTATTGTAATTATTAGTATTATGGTTATTATGGTTATTATTATGTATCATAATGGTATATCATTTTACTAGCATTATTGTCTACGGAAGAGAGTGAATGGATGGATTTCTCACAGATAAGCTATATACTTCATTTCTACTTGTTATTTTATACTTTTTCGTTTGGTTAGATCAGCCTAACCTAACCTAACCTAACCTAAACTAATCTAACATAAACCAACATATCCTAACATAACCTAATCTTCTAGGATTTTCATAACAAATCTACATAGATGGAATAACTAGTCTGACATATAACCTAACATTAACCCACTGTCTTAACATAATATTATTGAAACAGGTAGTAGCGGTTTGGTCTTTGTCCTTCAGGTTTTGAGATGAATCATTCACTTTCACTCACTTTGCTGCCGCAGTCTTCTGCTAGCACACAATGAAACAAGTTCATTCTTGTTCTCACCTCGCTAAAACATGATACTTGGTACGTGATTGTACAATCATAACATTATTACTTTTCAGTAGGCCAAGCAACTTATTAGTTTTTTTTATTCAATATCACAAGAGGCATATTCGGCAAACTTCGGGTACCTTCGTGTTGAAATAAGATATCTGCCCTATATAAGTAATGAGCACAATCTTCTTACTCATTAGTCATTGAGCTATCGTCATTGACGGAGCTATTAAGATTTCCGGTTTTCGTAAAAAATAATAAAAATAAATAAAAGTTCAAAGTTCGATTTTCATAAGTTTTAAATTAATGAATAGATTTATACTTTGAAAGTAAGTTTATTTATTTAAACGTAACATTTAAATATAATAATATTAATAACGATTACATTTAATATTATTCTTTATACTTTTTTAATTTATATTGTGAAACATAATTCATTATGAACAAACATAACAATATGATATGATTAATTATATGCAATAACAATGAAAATAAACAACAAGAATACAATTATTATTATTATTATTATTATTATTATTATTATTATTATTATTATTATTATTATTATTATTATTATTATTATTATTATTATTGTTGTTGTAATTATTATGATAATGGTTATTATGGTTATTATTATTATGTATGTTGATGTTATATCATTTTACTGCCATTATTGTCTACGGAAGAGACTGAATGGATGGAATTCTAACAGATAGGGTCTAAGCTATATATGTATATTTATTTTGGTTTCAGTTTGCTTAAAATGCCTTCTGAGAGATTCGAGTGTGTTGACTGCGAGAAAGTCTTCCCTCAAAAGACTAATCTAAATCGACATCGTCGAAATGACCATTCTACTTCACTGTTGTTGCGGAAGTGTGATCTTTGCGCTTCTGTATTTAAGCGAGGTGATGCGTTGGAACGTCATATGAAGACCCATCTAAAGTTAGAAATGGAGTGTCCATCCTGTCTTAAGACATTTTCACGAAAAGACGCGTTAAAGAGACATATGAAGACATCTTGCAATAAAATGTCAACTGGTGTAGAAGAAGAAGAAGCAGAAGAAGAAGTAGTGATTGAGCAAGATAAAGCGTGTGATGACCCTTGTGAATTTAATAGTGTATTGAACAATACTGTGAAGAGTTATAAATTTAAAAACAAAAACAATGAGATGAATCACTTAACATTTAAGGATAGCTTAACCGAAACTATTAAACTTAAACTATCCGAGGAACTGCATGAAATGAAGGGTATAAAGTGGTATATAGCGATGTTAGTGAGATTTAGCCGTACTGATAGTGAGGGTGAAACTGTAACATCGACACCCTGTCTAAGAAGTAAATGTTGTCTACTGTTAGGAGAACATGAAATTAATGATCAAGTGAGTGAGGTGATGGAGGTGTTAACGAGAAGAAGCTGGGAGTTTCAACGCGATGGAAGTGGGTGGAACGAAGAAGCAGTAGAATATCTTGAATTAAAAATCTGTCAGTACGTTCCGCTCGCAGGTTCGAGTTACATTACTCTCCCAAGTGAACTTGGAAACAAAAAAGCTATAATCAACATTCAAAATGAAGACGAGCGTTGCTTTCTGTGGTCTGTTCTAGCTGCGATTCATCCTGTGAGTGATAATCAACACCGTGTTCAACAATATATCAAATGGGAGGATGAGTTTAACATGACTGGGATTACATATCCAGTATCAGTGAAACATATTGATAAATTCGAAAAACAGAACAATATCTCCGTTAATGTATATGGCTATGAAAAAGAAGTTTTTCCGCTGCGAATTACAAAACAATGTTGTGAAAGACATGTTGATTTACTTTATATCATTGAGGGCGAGAAAAAACATTATTCTCTAATTAAAAACTTAAATCGTTTAATGAGTTCTCTAACTAAGCACAAATGTAAATCATTTTACTGTCATTATTGTCTACATCGTTTCTCATCTAAACATTTACTCGATGATCATGAACCGCGGTGTGCTGTAAACGAGCCTCAAAAAATTTCCATGCCTACTGAAGAGACTAAGTGGATGGAATTTAAAAATCATCACCTTGCGTTGAAAGTGCCCTTTGTTATTTACGCTGATTTTGAGTGTTTTGTAAAACCAATAGAGGGGTGTGAACAAGATCCAAACATTTCACATACTACTGAAATCACTCATCATGTTCCGTCGGGCTTTGCGTATGTTGTTGTTGATTCAGAGGGAAAGTGCGTAAAACAACCTACCGTGTATAGAGGAGAAAATGTAGTAGATACATTTTTAGATTTCATGTTAAATGAAGAAAACCAATTAAGTGGTGTAAAGAAATGTGTTGTACCAATGGAGATGAGTTCTGACGAGGAGACTATTTTTCAAACTTCAGAATGTTGTCATATATGTAAAAAGTCAATGTACAATGATCGAGTAAGAGATCACTGTCATATGACAGGTAAATTCAGAGGTGCCGCCCATAACTCTTGTAATTTGAATTATAAATTCTCTAACAAGATTCCTGTGATTTTCCATAATTTGCGAAACTATGATTCACATTTAATCATGCAAGGAATGGGTAAAATAGAAAACAAAAAAATTACTTGCATACCTAACAACATGGAAAAGTATATTTCCTTTTCTCTTGGTAGCTTGCAGTTTATTGACTCGTTTCAGTTTCTGAACGCATCCTTGGAACAATTGGTAGAAAATTTAAAGGTGTCTGATAACATTCAACGTTTTATGATCATGAAACAAAACTTTAATGATGAGCGAGTGTCTTTGCTTTTGAGAAAAGGTGTATTCCCTTACGAGTATATGGATTCTGATGCTAAAATGAATGACACTTTTTTACCGCCTATAGAAGCTTTTAATAGTACTTTGGCTCAAAGCAGTGTATCAGTTGAAGACTATGAGCATGCACTAAGAGTGTGGGATGCCTTTGAAATCAAAACCATGGGAGAATACCATGACCTATACGTACAGACTGATGTTTTGTTGTTGGCTGATGTTTTAGAAAATTTTAGAACATTAGCCTTAGAAGATTATGAAATTGATCCGGCTCACTTATATACCGCACCAGGTTTTGCATGGCAAGCTTGTCTAAAAACAACAGGGGTGAAGCTCGAATTGTTAACTGACATCGACATGCACATTTTTATAGAGAGTGGTATACGTGGAGGAGTATCAATGATAACAAAAAGATTCTCAGTTGCTAACAACAAGTATATGGATGATTATAAACAAAACGAGGAAAGTAAATACATAATGTATTGGGATTGCAACAATCTCTATGGAACGTCAATGGTTGAGAATCTCCCTATCAGTGGTTTTCGTTGGTTAGATAAAAACGAAATTGAATTACTCGATGTGGAAAATGTGCACGATGAAAATGGTAAGGGGTATATTCTAGAAGTGGACTTGGAGTATCCCGAAAACTTACATGAAACACATAACTGTTACCCCCTCGCACCAGAACGAATGGAAATCAAGAATGAATTGTTGTCTCCATTTTCACAAGCTTTAAATTCAAAATTAGATATTAAGACTACTGGCAAAATTAAAAAGCTAGTTCCAAATCTAAAGAACAAAGAAAACTATGTTATTCACTACAAGAATCTGAAGCAGTACATAACATATGGAATGAGATTGACGAAAATCCATCGGGTTATTGAATTCAATCAAAGTAAGTGGTTGAAACCTTTTATTGACTTAAATACCGAAAAGAGGAAACATGCAAAAAACGAATTTGAAAAAAATTTCTATAAATTGATGAACAATGCTATCTATGGAAAATCTTTAGAATGTCTTAGGAAGAGGGTTAATGTTGATTTAGTTACCACTGATAAGAAAGCAAAGAAATTACTTGCGTCACCAACCTTTGAGGGGTTTACTATATTTGCGAATAATCTAGTAGCAATTAAATCCATAAAGAAAACGCTCTTGTTGAACAGACCGATATACGCTGGGTTCTCTATCTTGGAACTAAGCAAAACATTCATGTACGACTTCCATTATTCTTTTATAAATGAAAAATTTGGGGACAACGCATGTCTTCTGTTCACTGATACTGATTCATTATGTTATGAAATACAAACTGAAGATGTGTATAATGATGTGAGAGAACATGCTCATCTATTCGATACTTCCAATTATCCACAAAATCATGATCTATTCGATATGTAAAATAATAAATCTCTTGGTAAGATGAAGGATGAAATGGGAGGAAGTTTGATAAAAGAGTTTATTGGTTTGAGACCGAAAATGTATTCTCTATTGAAAGCAACTGGGGAAGAGAAGAAAGTTGCAAAAGGTGTAGTGAAACAAACCCTTAAAAATAAAATAAAACATGATCATTACAAGAAATGTTTGCTGAATAGCAAAATTATAAGTGAGGAAATGTATACCATAAGACAATATAAACATGAAGTTTATAGTGTTAAACAGAGGAAGATTGCTCTCTCACCTGCTGATGATAAGCGATATTTATTAGAAGATGGTGTTCAAACTCTTGCGTATGGACATATTAGAATTAAGAACACTTGAAGAACACTGTACTATAGAATGTCTATAAATATAATTGTTTAAAAAATGTATGGTTTTGGGAAAATAAATAGTTTTTTTGAAATAATATTGTAATATGATAATTCTTTTTTCACTCCTAAATTATCCTTATTTTATCATCCATAACCTAAATTGTATGAATATAACTGTATCAAGTATGTTTACACAGTGGATGTAGCCTATGTTGTATAATCATTTTTAAATGCTCATTGATATTGTTATTGAGATGATATTGTAGTAAACAATGATATAGTGAGATCCACCACCGCCTCAGATTTATAAATAGAACCCTTAGTAAAACCATAAAGTTATTCCAATGGATATGAATGTTAGAGAAGTATATTACTTTATCAAGTGTAATACTCTGTTGAGATCCACCACATTCTTAGGTCTATAAATAGAACCGTTAACAAAACTCTAAAACTATTCTACGAATTATGAATGCTAGGTTACGATGTTGTGAAAGTATATTACTTTATCAAGTGAAATATTCTGGGGAGATTTTTTTTTTAAAATAAACAATGTAAACTTGATAAACTAGCCTTTTCATTTAATAAACTCGTTTCCTATTAGTACATTATAAGCAGAGATACATTTCCCTTGTACCTTCCTTGAAGAATTTTCAGGTATTATCTATATAATGTATGTTGTATTAGAACTAGAACTAGAATGTGTAGAATACTAGAATACACATTTAAGTATAATATAACTCAAAAACTGAATACCCTTTGACAGGAACGGGATGGTCATGCATGGTTCATGGAGTAAGACTAGGTGCGTGTTAGGACCTTTGGTTAGGTAGGATGGAGTTCTTTAGCTCTTAGAGGTGGAATGAGTTCATTGGTTATAAAGTAGTGGTTAGGTCCTTTGGTGGAATAGAGGTGGGTTAGGTATGGTTCCTATAGTAAGGTTAGGTTAGGTTAGGTCTTTTGGTTAGGTTAGATCGGGTTTTTGGGTGTAAGGGAGTGGATAAGCTTATTGATTCTAAAGTGGTGGTTAGGCCCTTTGGTGAAAAAGGGACGGATTAGGTTAGGTTTCTTCGAAAAGGGTATGTGGAGGTTAGATCATTTGGTTAGGTAAAATTGGGATATTTGGCTGTTACGGGGTGGATAGGTCCATTGGTTGTAAAGTGACGGTTAGGCCCTTTGGCGGGAAAAGGGTGGGTTAGTTATGATTCCATTAGGAAGGTTGGGTTAGGTAAGGTCTTTTTGTTAGGCTAGATGAGCTTATTTACTCTTAGGGCTGGATAGGTGCATTGGTTGAAAAGTGGTGGTTATGCCCTTTGGCAGGGCTAGTTTAGGTTAAGATTAGGTTTGGTATAGTCCTATAGCTGTGTTAGGTTAGGTTAGGTATGTTGAGGTAGTGAAAGTAGGTCACGAGATCCACCATGAGATCCACCACCACGGTGGTGGATCTCTTATGGGACTACAATGTTAAAGCGAGATCCACCACTGTTCCAGTATCCCCATTTACCCCCTACTCCTGAGGAAAACCTCGAAAAAAACCTTCAGTCAGGACTGCCGGTGGCCGGAATCGAACCGGCGACCTCCCGAATTAGAGTCCCGCGTCTTACCACTGAGCCACCTCTGTCGGTAATAGCTTAATGATCACAAATGAATCGCTGTAGATAAAATCATCGATCTACGCATTCTGAATATTTTGTGTCCGTGTGCGAGTTAATGATTCAAACTTGAACATAACCGCACGAGTAGGACAACTCCAGTGCTCCCATGGTAATTACAAGTGTTGCGTGCAGACTCCACAATCGATTTGGGCAAATTTCTGTATAGTATGCATAAACGCATGACTTGTAGATGGCCAAAACGAAATACATTCTCAAACTCATTGTTCATCAAACACAATCTAAATATACAATCTGCCTACATTAACAATGATTCTCGTGGATAACATATATAAGGTAATACATATTTTAATTTCGGCGTTTAAAACAAATTAATTCTGTTTTAACAGGCCTGAACTTGGTCTGGTATTGTGTATATATGAAGCATGTTGTGTAACGCCAAGAAGCTTGAAGTGGTTTCTAAAGGGCACAAGGGGAGGCAAATGAACGTTGACTAAATGAGTATCATTTGCCACATATATTTACTTATTACAAATGTACGTTGGGCTCCATTGAAACCTGACGCCTACACTGGCCTTTTCTTCAACTTGACACGAAGTCTGTCAAACCTCCTGCGTGTCGGTCGTCATATAAACAATCCTCTTCAGGATAGTTTGAGCGTTGCGTCACATTTGTACGCGTATAGCGGCCACATTTGCAACTATGGAGAAACAATTAAAACCTGTTGCGGTTGAACAAACACATTCTTAGGTCCGAATTCACCAAACTTTTTAATCGGCCGATTTACTCATCTCGGATTGGTCACCATGGTTTCAACAAACATTACAAACAAACTGTATGGTGGCTTCTACGGGCGCCATTTTTGATCTCCGATTAACAGAAAATCGCCGGATTTAAATTTTGTAAAACTGGCCCTGAGTTCTTTAAAATTAATCTCTGTTTTTTTTTTAAAATAAAATTGGTATATATGGTAATTTGTGAAATTTTATATATATTTAGATTTATTTTTTGAATCCTTAATTATTATGATTTTAGTCAATTTCCAAATAATATTCCCAATGTTCTAGGATACGCTTAGTTAAAGGAATTACTGTGTCTCAATCGTGGGCGCTGTGACGTCACGTGGGAACCATGAATACCTCCTCATAAGCTACCAAGGAGAGCAGGTTGCGGGTATAGTCCACGACTTGTGAATTTCAAACTATTAAGAATCAACTATTTGTAAGTTTTAGACTTGAAATAAGTCTGCGTTGAAGTAAAAAGGCATATCATATATGCGAAACTCATTTTAATAAAACCGTTTCCACGTAAGACAAAAAAAGTTTCAATGGGCGATACGATAATCAAATAACAACAGCCATATTGAATCTTGAAATTGCTAGATTCAAACAACGACCAACTACCAAAAAGTATCTAACACTAAAAGTGTCAATAAAGAAAGTTTCTGTACTACCGTGATATATTATGCCTACGAGTATACGTGCTCTCACTTGTTGGTATCAAAACAGAAATCAGAATACATTACCAATTCTAACATATAGCATATAGCCAAACCAAACTAACGGGTCAATGTAGTTTATCCAGCGTAGTTGCCATGGTCGATGACACACGGTCATGGGTAGCCACTAACCACGCTTCCATACGTTCCAGGTTCAACTTCTAGATTGGGCATGGACATAATGTAGCGTTTTTTTATCATCGTATATCACGCACACATGGTCTTGAAATACATTGTTCCCAATTAAATATGGGGCGTAAAGCTGTACATAATCACATTTAAATTATACTTTCCTTAAAAAAGCAATGTGTTTTGAGAAATAGTTAGTGTAAGGATGAAGGTTACCTGCATCTCCTGCACGGCGAAGGGCGACATCGTGTACCCCAGTGGAGTGCTGGGGGTGGCCGGCGTGGAGTCACCAGAGGAGTCCCCGGCTTCACTGTGGCATGCGCTCGTCTGGCGATGGAGACTGGTGGGGACCCAGAACTTCTCGTGCGTGGGTGAGCGGTTGAGGGCGCGGCTGCTGCCCGGCTGGGAGATGTCCGATATCGCCACCAGGGCCTCCTGGCTGGAACAAGTGAGACTGAGAGTTGAAGCCAGTGACAGTCTTGTCTAAGCGGCCTCAAACTTCCACTACAGGCTTGAAGCAAGTAACAGTCAACGAGGCATCGTGGCACCTTGCGGCTCTGCGTTCAGAACTTCGTACCAGGCAAATCTATTTGTAATATTCAGAAACACATTTGATAGTTCACGCCAAATTAACGCAGACAATTATTTTTGAGAATTCACAAGTATTTAAATCGTGAGGAAAATATCGTTACTAAATTCATCCGGTACATGCGTTCTGGTTTCAGAAAAGGACTCAGAAATGTGTTCCTGTGTGTTTCGGCTAAGGAGAGACTGTTACAATAGATTCATGTTTGGCACGATGGAAAACATTGTTTCATACATGAATGCACCGATCTCTGTCGATTTTGTACGTTTCGTTACGTTTACCCCTACTAAATTAACATGGCTCAAAGTTTGTACGATAGTTGAGAATGTTCACTTCATATGGAGCCGTCGACATTGATACTAGTCAAATTTACTCTTCGTTCGCCAAATGAAAACGTGACGAAAGTTAAGTTGATCTAATCTTTTTGTGGAATGTATGATCACAAGAAAGAGGCGGATGCTCGAAATAATCGTGTTACTGTTCGAATCGATCCCCACCCCAAGTATTCTGCCATAAAAGTAACGATTCGCGAATTTGAGTTGATCGTCAATGTATTTATCATGAGAAGAAACGTACAGTTTTATTTTGTTGATAAATTTGATAATATACAGAATTATCTCACTTTTCCTAATTCGTGTAGGCCTAATTGGCGTTCGGGAATTTACAAACGTTTAAACGAGGTAAATGTCGGTATCAGACTTAGTTTGTAAAGGCTTAGTTTGTATACGGACTGAGCGTTCTTTTCATGCCTGGCGGCTGCGAACATACACCAGCAATGATCCTGCTCAATGTCTATAACCAGCCAAACGGTTACAGAATAATAATATAATGAAAATCCCGACTTTGGCAACGATAATTGTTTTAAATACTCGCAACACATGTTTGGTCCGTAACGAAATTATTAAACAGTTTCACACAAAATTTAGATTTTAGGACCAAGTTTATTAAAATGTATTTCAAAGAATATTACAGTGTGAATCCTACTAATTGAGAACCTGAGATAGAAGCAGGATTTATATCTAATATACAGTTGCATTCACATTGGTTATTGCTAACGAAACTGTTTAGTTTTTTAACTTTATTTAGTATTCTGTATAATATCAATTTTTGGCAATTTTTGTCCATGCACACCTTGAACACTAGACAAAAATATATTTGCACGACAATTCCTTTTCCTGAGATTTACTCGGAGAGGAATGAGAATGAAACGTATTCCAACTTTGTTCTTCTCCTACCTCAAAATTCGTGAGACCCAAAAGTTGGAAGTTGTCGCTCTGTGGCGAGCTAGGTGCGGTGCAAGTATAGGGACTTGTATTGCTTGTATTCGTTACATGGCTCCCAGTGTTTTAGCTTCGCGTGCAGTGTGGAAGCGAAGTAATGTGGTGATGTTTGTTCAGAACATTGTTCATATTGTGGATGCCTGCACACTTGATCTTTACTCTTGAAAGTAGAGTAAGCAAAGAAACTAAATTGCGTAGCTGATCGTTGTTTGCTACTGAGACTATAATATAGTTTCGGTTTTCCATGTAATTAATCATTCACGCGTGATGAGGTAAATTAAATATGAAGTATTTTTAATAACCGATCAAATAATTCATTGAAAATCATACCAATAATAATTAAACTGAACAAATAAGATGGCAAAGTCTTCCAAAAAAAATCCTTTGTACATGTCACAATTTTCGCTACTTCAATGTTGGCGTCTTGATACTAATAGTTCTTGTTTGAGAACATTGATTTCAGGTGCACATCGACCAAAACCAAAAACCAAAAAAAAGAAATACAACCGGATTGTTTTAAACAACAAAAAAGTTCAAAGAAGTTAACTCTTTCAATGTTTGTATTTTATCGGTTGAATCACCTGTAGTAGAATTAGATATTCGTCTACGATAAAAGGAACATTGAAGTTTGCTTTGCGTCTGAAGTATAATGGGAAGTGTTGATACACGATGAAGACCTAACAGAGGCGGCCACCAGAGCGAGGGAAGTGTTGATCTTGTGTCGGTCACATTATTAACAGTGTCAGAGGTCAGGATCAACAAATGGTCGGATCGAGTGACCGCAACACTGGCGTGGTCTACATCAGGGGGGGGGGGGGGGGGCATAATGTCACGATATCTGATTGGTTTAGCCCCAATTATTTGATTACGTGTCTGGTTACGAGGAGGTATAGGAATACCGATAAATTCGTTCAGACGACAAAATTATCGTTTCTAGTGGAATTGCTTCAATGAGAACATACCGCCAATTAATTGTTTTGGAATTGATAGTGAGTGAGTCGTCCATCATCGTATGCGTACAAAGACAGGAATGTGTAGGCATGGATACACATTTAGCAGATCATATCAGGGCATGGTTTTGACATTCGATTTCGATAATATAAAAAGTGATACGTGTGAATTGTAGAGTAAGAAGGACAGATTTTGCGTTTTGCTGCAGTCTATATCATTTGTCAAGAAGTTCCAACTTCTAAGTGACAGTTTAGTTAAAAATGTGTCTGCTACTATTTACCGGCGAACAAATTCTATGAGTTCGCCTGATCGCAAGATCATGGCTCTAACTCATTGGTCATTATCAGGTCATTGCTTGGCCACTGCTATACCTGGACAGTCATAACAGGCAGTCCCATGATAACAATTTACGAAAATACCAATGTGAACAGTCACGTGATATGGAATAACCTCAGTTATCTTAACTGTGAAAAGTACTTGTGTGGTGCGGCGTGTTTCCATTCTGTCTGGCTGGTGCGGCGGTCGCTAAGCGAACTGTAGTGTGGTGATTGAATGAGTGACTTGCAAATCGCAGCAGATAAGAGAGGTTAGAAAATGAGGGAAAATAAATATATATCTGATAATGCACATAATAGAAACTGGCGCGAACAATGGCTGAGATTATCTCTGAAGACTACCACCCCTGTCTAATAGTTGTGGTTTTAAAATGAGAAGATATCTTCGAGATGTACTTGATGCTTTACGGGACTGAAACATAAACCGATCGACATCGGACAAGTAGTAAGATCGAAACTATCAATACAAACGAGAAAATAAAGCAAACATTCGATATCAAATTTAGAACATCACGATTTTGCATTCATGCAATTAATGGAATATTTATTTTTCCAATGGAAATATCTCAAAAGAAACAGCTTGTCAGTGTTAGCACTGTGCAGTATGAATTTGTTGTATGTGCTGCAGTGTAGCTATCTCACGGAAACTATCTTGTAACGTGATACCAAACGTACCACTATAGCTAAAAAAAAAAGATATATACAATCTGTGATATGTGAAAACAAACAATATTACGTCATATTATCGCTACCAAACAAAAACCAAATTAACTATTATCCGGTCAAAAGATTCTCGACGTATAATGTGTTTTTAAAATAGCGACTTCTTTTTACCTGTTGTTGAGCTTGTTCAATATTTAGACCTCTTTGTATTTTTTCTTTTTCATGTTGAGGTGGATTGGGAACGAAAAAAATGAGGTTTTGGTAATATTTACAACGCTACGTTGTCGGGGGTTTTCATAGCCAGTAGGCATTATTCTTGTTGTATATCTTGTAGTAGCTAGTTTAAGCTTGTAGTAGCTTGCTCGGGCTTGCAGTAGCTTCATCTCTATCCGAAGCAAATATTGAAATATGGCCATAGAAAAGCGTGGACTAGACTAGGCCATCTTTTGGTGTTTTATTTGTTGTGTGAAAGAATCTGTACGTTCAGATAAGTTGTATTTTGAAAGGAATACTCATAGAAACAACTATTTAGTAACGAAAACTAAAGATTATAAAATCCAAACCCAACTGGGAACTGAGCCAAGGTTTCAAGCTTGATGTCGGGGAGACTTTCAGGGATATTTTGAAACATGCAGAATGACATTGTTTGAAATTATGATAAAAAATAGATACGAAAAATAACAGAATTACATTTTGTAGCGAACGAAAATTTTACGTGCTGAATCATTAGTTTATCTCATACAAATTTATAATGATGAACAAAAGTACACAACACGGATGTCATTTTTAAATCTCCTAGTTCCTGTGAACTGTAACTTGAAGTCGAGCTGTATGATTATATGCAGCGTTACCATATTCAAATGCCAAATAATCTTTTTGTCTTTTTTTAAAATGATTCCAAATTTCACGCGCTAGCTCATATTTTGTCTGCAGTCTACCTCGTTGAGTGTAATACCTTCTACAGATTGCCAAACGTTTTGTTTTTGTTAGTCCTAATTTTAGTTATTATGTCGGCTTTGCTTCTTGACTTAGCGGTTATGAATTAGGAAGCTAGTAGAAGCAGACAATTTAATTTAATTAAAATTTCTGAACGTCTACATTTAATCTCAAGAAACTTTCTGAACAAGTGCTCTTGACAGTCTAAAATCGACGCGATGACTGTTACTATGCAAATGATTTAAGATTCGTACAACGTTGAGTGAAAATAGGTGACATGGAGAAAGGAGGGATATGAGACCTTCCTTATGTTCATAAAAATAATTGGGTGAGTTCTCAAAATATGGTAATATTTAAGCAATTTATTTTTCTACAACGTGTTAATTTATACGAAAACTGTCGAGGAAATAAAAGTGCTGTATAAATACATTTAAAAAACACAGACCAATACTATCACCATTAACCTACAAAACGAGAATTATTAACAGAATCAGAGTTGTTAAAAAAAGAATATAACTGGGCAGCTAGTAGAGGACTGGATAAGTTTTAACTCTTAGTGTTTGGAGGTTGTGTTAGGTTAAGAAGATGAAGAAAGTTTCTGTGCTCTAAAACGCGCCGATTTGCTTATGACTATTAAACAATTCGGAACATAATCATCACTATTAGCAATGTGTATATGTTATGTATATTCGGCCTATATCCAGTACGTGTGTATCTGGGTCTGTTACCAATATTTATTAGGTGGAAGAGCGAACTCTGTTTGAACCTGGAGGTTTTGTTATTTTTCTATTTACAAAATTGCAATTACTATTATTTTCTCGGTGAGCGATGCAATGGGAACCTCAATTTACGTTGTCTACTAGAATTAAACTATGAGGTCGCTAAATTTCTTTGGTGTTTGTCATCCATGGAGGGAGAAAACATTACCAACGATAAATAATAGAGATGGACATTAAAATATATTTTATATTTTGAATGGAAATATATTTTGGAAAGAGAATAGAGAATGATAAGCCTTAATTCAGATGGGATGAAGTCAACATTTCCTGTGATGGGCCACATTTAAACTACCTTTCTCTTGAATACGCTACCAATGTGTAGGGCCTACATGTAAATCAAGTTTAAATAAAGATGGGCAAAGAATGTTTGTCTATAACAAAAATATGTAGCACACACTTGACTCTCGTTAAAAAATAAACGAGTGGATTCCCTAATTGAAAGTAAAAACATTTGATGAACCCTATAGATACAATATACTGATAATGAAAATATGTCACGTGACGGAGCATCAACATTCCTCTAAACCTTGACAGAACACTCAATGAAGATTGGAATATAAACAGGTTTTCGTTTATTTAAGTAAAAACAATATGGCCGCTTTCGTAATAATCAAGTTATTTCACTCGCAGGCTGAGCGTAGAGGGCGGCAAAGCGCCAAGTCGAGACGAATGATAAGTGAATTTGTCTAACTATCCTCGACAATTAATGAAGTTGAATAGTTTAGCATAATATTGACAAGTGGGCTCAGTTAACATGGTGGCCGTCGACGAAAGACTTTATGTTCACCTACATTGACAAATGTACCCGATTTCGAATTTAAAAATTGTTTTAAAATGGTTTTAAATTACCCCCACCCGAAAAATAAAATATATCGTCCTATACAGAATTAAATGCTTTTCCTTATAAATGCTTTTTATTCCAATAAAATATTTTCCGTTTTGCAAATTTTCATAGTCAGTTCTGAAAGGTGTCCAGCAACTTCATAATACAAAATAAGGTAATTAAGAACATCTCCAATACCGTTGGTTTGGTGCGATATTCGTACAGGCTTCGAATAGTCATGGTGTTGACGACAGAACGAGAGTCCGTAAAACACAGAGTTAAATATTATGTCTTCTTACGCTGAGACTAAAAGTAAAAAAAAAAAAAAGCAAAAAACGATGTAGATTTTGTGGGTCTGCTCTTTATTTTAAAGAAGGTAGAAATAATAAGACAACTAACACTATACAGTATACACCCTCTATGCACTGACGACCCTGAAACACACTTATTTTATACTAGAAACTATCATACAAAACCGAAATCGTAACATCTTTTTATAGTCGGCATTATAATCTCTATTGACACGCCGGACACTAATCTGTTGTTATTGTTAATTTGTTTAGACTTGCTAAAGCAAAGCTATTTACGGTACGATATTTGGATAAAGCATTCACTTCAATTTAATTCTGTATCTACTTACTTAATGTCAGCATTGCACAGTTATAAATTGATTTGCAAAGGAGAACAATAAATCCAGCTAAACAATATAAAAGGAAAACTTTCATTAAACCACGAAACAAGTCATGTTTATAAGTACTAAAAATAATTCAAGTACAACAACACTGAAAAGGAAAAAGGGTGAAAATTAAAATGTTATTAGATCGTGAATTGGCAAATAAGAAACATGAATATAATCAAAAATAAATGATTAGAAACAAGAGATATAATATGGTAAGAGAAAATAAATAACCATAAAGAAACCAAACACATCAAACATAACAAAACGCATTCAAAAGGATAAAGAATAAAAAAGTGTGTTTTACTTTTACGGTAGCGGGCTGATTACGAAGTATTGTAGTTAAACGCCCAACGCTTGGGTAAACAAATTTAATTAATTTGTACAAACACCAGTCAACGAACACAAGCGTTTGTTCTTCTTGCGTGAGGCCGTGCACAGCACAATTATCTATGAAATCTCAACACTTCGCGCATTTGAAAAGGTCAACCGCAGTTGACCTCTGCACACCTGCGCGAATCTGAATTATACAGTGCTCGAAAAGTCACCGTGGAAATGTGATGGAAAGCGTCACTGATTGACTGACTGCGTGACGTCAGTTTTTGAGCGCGTGTAAAAACACTTTCCAGCGAAGTCTGCGGTCAGCTGATTTGACATTTGGCGGGTGACAAAATGGAACTGGATCTGCTACGTACTCGCCTACCTTACATTTCCCATATATTTTCGTTTATAATAATAAGAAACTCAAATATAACTACTTATCAATAATTTTCAGTCTGGTGCAGTGACGTGGAGTGTTATTAATTTGTGCTGTGGTTATTTTCTTTATAGGTTGTTCGGCTCGCCCGTCTATATTTTCAAGCTGACCACCGTGTTCAAAATGTCATCGAACAATCACTGATGAGATTCATCACTGGCCATGACCACATAAATTTTGTGATGAAAGTGATGGAATCACACTTGCTAGTAATGACGTCACGATGCAAAATGATGACGTTTTGTGATGACATTTTAAACACTTCATTTGCATGATGAAAACCATCACTCCATCATGATAACTTTCCGAACACACTGATAAGGACGATTCCGCCCCCGCGTTCTTGACAATAACCCCCCTCCCCCCCCCCCCCCCCCCACACACATTGCTCGGGTGTTTCACTGACGCAAACAAACGCGTCGGGATTGGTCAGATTGCAGCAACTATACGTCGATCAAGGTCACTTATTTCCTCACTCATTTCTTTGTAAACTCTATTGACGAAGAAACCAAATGGAGAGGAAAGGAAGTGTTGACTTAGGCCAACCATTGATCATTACAAAAATGGAAGAAATACACATAAATTGTATCCTGTATTATTTGTTGACTTAAAACCTTTTACGCTTTGCTGAAGACAGCTGTAACGTTAATTATCACGCATAGTTTTTAACATTAGCTGTCCCGAAATAGGTCAAGAGTTACTTAGGTCACCATTCGCTTAATTATGTATCAGATTTCGTGTCCATATAACTATAAACACCAAAAAAAGTGCAACTCACCTTCATGCATCATCGTCAGTCAACATTCATCTAATCATAAGAATTCGTTCATTAATATGAGACTAAAAATAAGGTTTAAGAGGATTAATAATATGAGGCATACAAACCGCTGTTGTTTCCGTACCAACAAACAACATAACGTTTTATCATCCCAATATAATGTATTGTTATTATGTTCTTATATAGCGTTACAAACGTTAATGCTATACCAATAGATGCAGTGTGAGAAGAAATATAGGAACACTTTTATAAGCTGCCACGATTTCTTCTTGATATGTAACTGACTCTAGGTTATAAGGTGAATCCCCATCTTGGCGCAGGGTAGAACAAATCCAGGGTATCTCTGAATGTCGTACAAGACGAAAAGAAGATTAAATACTAGACAAAGTAGAATCAATGTGTATTTATTGTCCATCCACTAAGTTACGAGAAAAACGTTAAAAACCATCCCCAACCGGAACTCTAACGCAGAACATAATATTTACTGCATGAAGCAGGACTAAAACACACAAGAGCAACTTCTTTGGTTTAATTATAATAAATGCGTACAAATCATTGCGTACCTGCTTACTAATGTATAAGGTTGTGAATTGAAGAATACTATAAAACAATGAAATGTTTGGTTAGTTTGTCTATACATAAAAGCATGGCAGCATGGCCCAAAACACCACAATTGTCTTCACTTCATAAGTGTATAGTATTTCCATGGAGCTACGTGAAACGAGAAGCCAAATTGTCATCACGCAAGTGTGAAAAAACAACAATAACTTTAAGTCCAGGTGCGCGAGAACGGATTGGTGTTGTTCTTGACAACAATTAATCACTTTGAGCGAAAGTTTCCACCGTGTGTCATTGTCGGACCGTCAGTTCATAATAAATAGTTAGAAAACAGATCGGTGTTGTGAATTCAAGTTTTTCATTGCAATATCGTACGTTGTAATATGGGCCTACTTTTGATCTTCAAAAAAAAAAAAAAAAGTCGTTTTATGTGTTTTATGAACTCGGACTTTAAAACTAACTAGAAACAGATTTGTTTATGTGAACCAATTTGCCCTAAAAATAATTTTAGTGTATAATGTTGTGATTTTGTCATCCATTCCATTAAATTTAACAACACATTGCCTACAAATTACTTTACAATTACAGTGTATATGTTTTTATTAGTATACTATTGACTATTGAGGTAAGTATAAACCAATCTGTTTATACGAGTACAATGAGGTCCTAAAATTATTACTCTGCAGGTTTATTCACATCGCTTGTAGTCATAATGTTGACACTCTAATTTTAGTTGCGCGCTACGCGAACAGTTGAAGTTAGTTTAACTAAATATTTCAATAAAAATATGTGAGGTATTTTCATAATCGTGCAAAACCTTTTCTTGAAAGGTACATTTGAAAAAAACTTTTAAAACTTACCGGTAGTTATAGTTATACATACATTGTTAAAATATATGCACTTTGTAACGTTATATTTAAGGGCCGGTCTTACAATCTCCAAATAAGAAAGTTATTTGTAGCAATTAAGCTACATGGAGGATTTCAAGGGTTTTGATTGGTGGTTGCCATGGAGAAAACAAGCTATTCGATGAATAAGTAGTTATTGGGACATTGTAAGACTGGACCTGAGAATATATTACTGTGTAAAGAGAGCAATACATTATGTCATGCCCGCACCACGGTACTGTGTACTCGTACATGCCAGAACCGCCGACAACAAAGCAAAGTGTATAGATACACACAAGTAGGCCTAAGACAAGCAGGTTTGCTTAGTCTTACGATGGAATAAACCCAAACCTGCTTAATTAAGAGCATGTTGTGGAGCTCATGGAATAATTCCACTTTCACGTTCTCACGATGGACCGAAGCCACAGCCCGAGCTCCGCTGTCCCCTTGTTTGCATTTACACGCCACGGTATAGCCATACATGCCAAGAGTCTTGTCTTCTACATCACGAACACGCTGAGCCGGGGAGGACGTTGTAGAGCAACGTGGTTTGAAACATTCCAACCCCAACTAGGACCTGAATCCAGGTCTACACTTGTCCATAGAGTGCCTTGAGCACTGGGACACCATGAGTGGGAACTGAGCATCTGTGTTATATAAACATCGATGTGTTTAGAGAAAATACAATACCACAGGATTCTGTCGACTCCAGTCAATTTGTCACACATTTGAATGTCATCACTTAACGCGCGGTTGAGCGCTTGAATAGTTCCACCCAAGTTTCACTTAAAATTGAATTTGATTATTTCTTTTCATATGAATGTTTATAAGCTGTATTCATAATCGTACATGATCTCTACTTTACAGGTACTCGGTATTAATTAAAAACACCTCGTAAATATACAAGCACTTTGTATTAGGCCTAAAGAATAATTTTAACAGTGTGGACACACTAAAATAATATTACGAGTAGGCCTACACGTGTTTTGCATATCATGGTGGAGGTGCCAGGTAGGGTCTTGTTTGCATACTAGAAAAACGCTCTGTTTGACGCGTTGATAAGCGAGCGCGTCCATATCTACGAATAGCTTTCTGGCGAAAAGACCTCAAAGCTAATAAAAACAACAATTAACAACAATTCAAGAATGCGCATTGTAAAATTTTTTATAATTTCCATAGCTATTATACTTCCCGACATTGTTGAATGACCTGCAATGTGCGTTGCTAAGAATTTTCGTTGTCATTCTGTCTAGTGTTTTCAACACGGTCCTCCACCGTTACAACAGTTATTGACAGCAATAGAAATGTAATGTCTGCCTCTAATACGTATCAGTTTGCGTTTAAATTAGTATATTCGTGACCGGACGAAAATTTACTTTAAAATAGCCAACTCACATTTTGCCGTTACTGTGTTTGAGAAAAATATTTTCGATTAACTGTTGTGTAACTTTCCCAATATCAAATCGCCACACACGCGCATCACATATTCGTGACCGAAAAATCTGTAAAAAATATGGCTATCTCACATTTTGCCGCCATTTTGTTTCAGAAAAATATTTTACAGTAACTATGGTGTAACGTTTTTTAACTGTTCGAACAATTTTGCCTCAAAACTATACACCTTCAATCCACATCGAAGCTTGTGGATGGTACAAATTTCAAGTTGATCGGACTTTCCGTTCGACCGCTATCGACAGACATAAAAAAAAAAACAAACAAACAAACAAACAAACAAACAAACAAAAAACAGAACGAAGTGCCATAAAGGTCTAATGAAGACGCTCGTTTCGCTCGCTTAAATATGGTGGAGGTGCCGAGTTAGGTCTTGTTTGCATAGGCCCTACTAACGAGGGAGCCACGCGGCGCGAATGAAAGTTTCTTTCTTCATTTGCAATTTATCAACGTATCGCTTTATCCGATCGCTTTATAAAGTAACACATTCCTCACGGAAAGGACATTTACCTACTCTAATATGACCATCTCATATTGTGCCGACATTCTGTTTTGACACAATATCTCGAGTACCTGCGTTGTAACTAACTTCTAAAAACGATGTTGTCACAAAACGATGTTGTCACAAAACGATGTTGTCACAAAACGAATGACGTCCAATCCAGATTGAAGCTTGTGTTAGTTAGAAACTTCAAATTGATCGGAAACTCTGTGCGACGTCGCTATTACGAGACAAAAACAAAACAACAACGACAGTGCCATAGAAGTAGAATGAAAACGTTATAATTTTTCTTATACGTTGTTTCCGTGGCCGACGAGTGCAACGATAGCGAAAGACCAGAGTTAAAGCTCGCTCCATTCTCGAGGTTCTACCGTGAATGTGGATCCCAGTCTTTCGATTGGTCAAAAACTGTTCGCTAGCCATACTCGCGCGTATGCGTAAAGCGTGCCATGGTTTAAACGTTTCATTAACGGTTTGAGAATATTTGGAGGCGAGAGTCACATTTTGTACTTCAAGTCACTAATGCACTATTATTTTCTATTTCATTTTTATGTTGGGACAGAGAAAATTCAGTATACCGTTTTATACTTTAAATTTGTTAATGTTCACGTCGAGTGTAATTTACGTATATTTTAATAGAGCGGTTGGGGGGGGGGGGGGGGGGGGGCGTAGGGGGTTGCGGAACACACTTTATGCTTAATGAAATTTCTAACGGTATTATTCCTTTGTTTTGATGAAGAGGGACAGGAGATTTCAGAGTTGTGTTTTATGTTTTAGATTTAATAACGTAAATGTTTGGGTATAGTTTCAAAATATTCGGAGGGAGAATCCACATTTTATCATTCATAATATTATTGATAACGTAATATTTTTGCTATGTTTAATAATCTTCAGGTGAGGTTGTGGGGGGGGGGGGCGTTCCGTGTTGTATCACGTTCATTTGTTTATTTATTTATTGTCTGTCTGATTTACAATTATTTGTTTTTAAATTTAATTTGATCTTTCCTCACGTTCGCCAACGTTGGTTAATATAAATATCTTAATAGAATGTGTTTGCCAGTCCGTATATTAGGCTCCATACTCGATACAGATAATTGGAACCGATTTGGTAAGAGTTTATTAGTACGATGCATATCGTGGCTTTAAGTATCTATTATTGTAAGCATCGATTCGAGAGGATGGACACACTATGTCTTATGGGATGTGAGATTCTAATCCGATGTCCATTTGGCAAACGCTTAGGACCTGCAAGACGCACCACGCACGGCCTCTATTAGTAAGGTCCGAATTCACCAAACGTTTTAATCGCTGATATACTAATCTTGGATTGGTTACCACGGTTGCAACAAACATTAGATACAAAATGCATGGTGGCTTCTACCGGACGCCATTTTTGATCTCCGATTAACAGAAAATCGCCGCATTAAAGTTTGGTGAAACTGGCCCTAAGTGGCGAAGATACGGTCCATGTAGCTGCCCCCCTCCCCCCTTTTTTAAATGTACCCATTGTACACTCTCAATCGTTTGAGCTACAGATAATGTATTCTTATAATTGCATTGTTCATTCAAGACTTCGTGCCCCTCTTCTTTGTGTCTAAGTGTAAAATCTAATCTCTGACAAGTCATCACTAAATTTAATTTTCTAATGTTAAAAGTACAGCATGTAGTGTGCTAAAGTTCAACAAAATTTGCATACTTCTCAATTATGTAATTCTAACACACACCTTTTCAGGATTTCCTTTTGAAACCTAAATTTAGCTTATCAGAAGTATTATGCTTACTTTACTTTGAAGCCAAACTAGATTGTTTTAGTGGCTTGTGCTGCTTCAAAGAACTTGATATAATATATTCATACTTATTGTAACGTTTCAAGGAATTAGAGTATTTATTATCACGATCTAGTTAGCACGTTTCTGTGAAAGTGTAAGTGTGAATTTTAAAGACATTGTGTAATAAAATATAACCCAGCTTACATGTTTCATTAGTCTTGTGGATTTATTCTTGCTTCCAATGCAAGAATGTCCCAGGTTAGAATCCTGGTTGGGGCTAGGGGTTTTAATAATCATTTAATATGATACTGACAAATATTGCAATGGTGTCTTTGAAGCCGTTATAACAGCGAGGCCAAATACAACTATCCTCACTGGAAATAATGTTTAATCGTAGATAATAAATGTTCTCCAGTTTATCGACGTTTTATCTAAATGCAGGCGCGACATACGCTTACACTTCTATTACAATTGTGAAGAGAAACGTTACCCCTTCTAAAATGTGGGACTATAATCCGGGAGGTTTCCCATACGTCTATTTCCATCAGAAAACCTGGTTGTAATGTGTTATAGAACAAGGAATCCCTTTTCTGAGTTCTCACACACTCAGACTGCAGAGGTCATATTTCTGAGTGCTACTAACTGCCACGAGATATCCCCCCCCCCCCCCCCCTCGACTCATCACATGACGTCATTAGAACATCGGAAGGCGTAGGTAGGTTGTTCACACAACACCCTCTAGCGGCAAACAATATCAATTAAAATGTATCAAAGGTTCTCCGAGAGAACAATTCATTTTGACGTGGTCGTAACAGAAAACTTCATTTTTTTTATTTTTTTTCGTTATGTTTCTTAACGAACGCCCGGAAGTTCTTTGTTATTCCTTTGCGCGCCTAGTTACTGGGAGATTGTCACGATAGATGGCGCTAGTGGCTGTATGCTCGCCACGTTAGGCCCGACACAAAGGGAGTGGAAGGCTTAGTTAGGGTGACAGTCTGTCAAGAGGACTGAGAAACCCCGGCTGACATGCTAAGTGGGTTCAAAGAATAAAACACTTATTATGTATGATTTTCGGAGGAGGAGTTAAGCGTAATGCGTAACCCTACTCAGCGGTATAATGATCACGTTCTAGTTCGTGGAAATGGAATGTGATTAATTTTTATTCCACGCATTTTTCTCTATAGAGAGTCAAGAGGATTTTATATTTTGGAGACCAAAGGATCAAATCTCAGAAGGAAATAACACAACAAAAAAGTAGAACTTTCAAAGAATAGTTTGCTGAGATTGTTATAAAAGGAATTTCCGTTGTCATCGATCTGCATATTATAGGCCAGTGAAATATGAAATCTTTTGAGGTTGAATCCTTGGTTGGGCCTGAAGATTTCCTTTGACGAATTCTTCCCTTCTCTCCCGTATTCAAGTTATTCATATAGCATTTGACCCGAGCCTGGGAGGGGAATCAATCTCAACCTTCAACCCCTCGTTATACGGATCACATGGGTATCGAGACTGAAAAGTAATATTCTCATCCAAAAATCGTAGGTGTTCGGGTGTGTTCCCGTAGAAAATACCCTCGTCAGCAAAACTCGCATTGTTTGGTTTAGCATTATACAATCGCAATAAGCAGTTTAAAAGTTCCTTTTTGGTATGTGAGGTGCTTCGATACACAAACACACAAGGACATTGGAAAATATCAGTTCTTGTTTGTACCAGAATGAATGCGTGATATAATTATTATGAAAATGAAATATCTATAATTATGAAATCTTTAGTGGGATACTCACTTGTTTTCACCATGGCAACAACCAATGGGAAGCATGATGCCAGGGATAAAACAAGAACTTACTAAATATATTTTCATAATTTAGGCTCTTACACATTTAAGATTTAAGATGGGTTAACAAAGATGAATCAAGTCAAAAGCATTATATTATGGCGCCCACACAACTTCCTAAGATTTTAGATTTAAGGCTACCATAGCAACTATAGCTCATACCTAAAATTCTTGACCCAGCCAATTAATGGCTACGTTTTATAAATCCGGCCAATGGTAGCGATCCTAAGTAAAAACAGTACGGAAAATACGTGCTCGAAACAAAATATTAAATTTTAAATGTTAGGAAAGTGAGTTAACCGGCCTTTAGAGAACGTTTGGGCATAATGTTCCTGCTCGTGGATGTGCTCGCTATCAACGCGTCACACGTACAGAGCTTCTTCCTGGTTACTAAATTTAAAACTAAATGCAAATTCCTGTGTGTTTTCTAGCTTTTTCATTGTTATTGCGTAAGTATCGTATCGTCTTCATGACAGTTCAAAATGAATAAATTAACATATTAGCATATGACAAATATCTGGTAATCTAGCCCATTTCTGCCTAAATTTTAAGTAGAAAAAACCCACCGTACCAAAAAGCTACAGTGGAGTTTCGCGGGAGTTTACACCAACCTTTTAGGTAGTTTTCTTGGTACACCCCTAGTGCAAAGTCCAGTAGAGCAATTATCTCAATTAAACTCGAGCAAAGGACGAGGAATTTCAGATAACTGAATACACTCATCACAACAACAAAACAACTAAAAAATGTTCCATTGTATCATGTTAAAGTGAGAAACAATTTCAAAAATCACTAAACAAAAGTATAATATGAGTCGAAGATAAATATACTTTCATCGACGAAGTTTTGCGACCAGTGTTGTACGTGGCTCCGTGATGTCGCGTTGTACGAGACCGAGTCTAGACGCAGAGATTGATAAAGAGAGAAGAGAGCATTAGGAGAGAGAGAGAGAGAGAGAGAGAGAGAGAGAGAGCCTTCATGGGAACGGCCCGGGTGATGAGTTGCCGTTCGAAACAAATATCTTGCTATTCGATTATTGGACTTAACAATCTTTAATTTAGTGTGCACAATTCAGTATAAGATGGTACTACAGATGAGTACTGTACAACAGTACTTTCAAATGTGTGTAAATACGCTTTAAAATATAATGCAATATACGAGAAATACCATTGACGAGGGGTAAAATGACAAACATAGTTCCCACGTAATAAAACTCGACAACTTTTCAACAAAACCGCTCACATTTAGGCCTCTGCTTATCACAAATTAGCTCCGTATCAGGAATATATATCATCTGAACCAGCCACACAATACGCCTGTAAAACTAGACCTCTGCTCTGCTCTTCACACACAAATACCACCTTATAGACCTTTGTTTGTCACACACTTACGACTAGGCTATACGTACATTTTTAATAACAGAATTAGTGATTAACAAAGTTAAAACCTACAAAACACATAATTTATATGCCTTCGTTCACATAACAATTGGTATAAATAAGAATTATGTGAACGCATATATGTGGTTTGTATGTTTCAACTGTGTAAAACACAAATTCTAAGTTCTTAAAAAAGTTTACGTAGCCAAGCTTTAATACTGTAATACTGGACCCATTGTCATCAACTAGACCCTTGAAACCATACCTAGGTCAACACACTATACTAATAAAACAAATCAAGTCGCAACTAGAAGATCCTTAATGAACATTGCACAGATTACACTACAGGGTGGTTTAGCGTCTACTACTATTAGTTTTAAATTCTCAACGCTATAGTATGTAGAAGCATAGAAACACTAGACGTTTGATTGTCACTCAACAAATTATGTGTCATCCATTGCTCTCCTTTGTGTACAGCACACGTCCACCATATCGACATTCGATTCAAATTGTTCGACACCAACCTTTTGAATACTAACGTCATAGGCAAAGGCAACTGGGTGGCAACCAATCAGTGCATAGCTTTGTCAAATACTGATATTTGATTGGCCAATGCCTCACTCTGTGACGTTAACATCCTCAAGGTTGCTATGGAATGACTTAAGTAGTACACGTCATGTATCTAGTCTATTTCGTAGTACACGTAATGTATCTAGTCTATTTCGTAGTACACGTCATTTATCTAGCCAAGTGACGTCATCCAATGTGCGCAACACACGGCTTGATAAATCTGCCGATAAATCAAGATTGGTTTCTAAGAATAGAGTATCTTGAAGCACAGAGGAGATCGTTTGAAGGCAACAGAACGTGTTTGCTGAACACTGGATGTTTTGTGCTCTTGATAATGTGTGTCAGGATTTTGCCCAAGAAGGGAATAAGTTACAGGATTCTTCATGAATTGACAACCCTTCTTTAGTGATACCACGCCTATCTAATAAAAGCTTTGTATACAACTTTAAGTTAGGAAATCTATTGACTTTAATATACTTCGGATTGATTTTACCATAGCATTTATTACGGAGTTGTATTGTGTAAAATTGTCTTAATATATGTAAATACAAAATGTTATAATTTCAAGTTTTGTTATAATAATAAGCGAGAAACCTTGAATGGTTGGGTGCTCGTGAATGTGAAATATGCCTATCTGCTGATGACCACTTTCTTTTGCTGTCTAGAAGTTCGGAACGTGGAAGAGCTTCTCATCAGTCGTAGCTTTTAAAGTGAATGTTTGTGTTGAAAGTATCCTTGAAATTCCTACAACCCTCTTCCCTGATATGATTTAATTAAAGAGAGCAAAATTTATTAATCTATAGCAGCAATCAAATGTGGAGTATAGGCTTATTATTTGCAGTGTAGTTCTAAAGAAAATAATACACTTTGTACTTTATTGGGCAACGGTGAAACCATAAGGATGGTTGAAAAAAAATAAAAAAAAAATTTATATTTAGAGTCTACCCACTCAGTAACGAAACTGATTTGCAGTGGGCAACTTTAATTTCAAGCGACTATAAACCAACCCTGTAGGCTCCCAACACCATCGGCGAGTGAGCGAAAACCAATTAAAGATCGATATTTCAGATACGAAACATATGAATCAGTGATTGGACAGTGCGAACACCTGCGGACAAATATCAGAATCAACAATGGTTTTGAGATTGCATAAACATATCAAACAACACCTGTACACCCAAACATATCGATGTTTGTAATAAGCGTGTAGCACACCAATAGCTATACCCTCTTGTTCCGAACCATTGGGGGTTTTTCGCCTTGCTTCCGAAACACATTATACATGTTTCTGTTTTTTCACACCTATGTTATTTTTAAATATTTCTTATTCCTGTTGTGAAAAGAGTTGTTAAACTCAGGAATCTCTGTCTTTATTTTAAGTATTGTAACAATAATATGATATGATTGATCTATATGTTCAATAAAGTATTATTATTATACACTCGTGTCACTTCCTCTATACATACAGCATCATGTCTAGACAAAAGTAGTGTGAAAGAAATGATTGCGTTATTACTGGGGGTTTGATTATTTCCCGTCTTACTCTCTATGATGTGAGATATATGTTCTTGCCATAGCGTTAGTGTTCGTGTACTCGAGGGCTACGCACTTCAGGGGCATCACCCCCCCCCCCCCCCATCACCGCCCGGTCACTTTGTAGGAGATTCAATACACGAAGAAGAAAGAAGAAGCTAAAGTATAGAACGTAATACACTTTCTGTTGGATACGATATTGGAAACAATATTTAGAGGTTGGCTTGGACACTTGGGAAACGAGAAATCACTCAGTCTCAGTCACTCTTGCTCGGTCTGAGAACTGAACCAATGAATCACTAACACACGGGGTATCACGTCTGTTTCAGTCTTCCGTGAAGGTATACATGTTACACCGCGTATTCGTTATACGGAAAATAGTACCTATACATAATCAATTTACAAACGTGACCGATAGCGGTGGCTCAGCGGTAAGACGCGAGACTCTAATTCGGGAGGTCACCGGTTCGATGCCGGCCACCGGCAGTCCTGACTGAAGGTTTTTTTCGAGATTTTCCTCAGTCGTAAAGGCAAATTCTGGGATTGAGTCCGTCGAACAGCCCTCGGACATTCCTTCCCAACTATCCAAACACCCTAATAACCTAGTTAGTCACCTGAAGAGGGGCACATCGGGTAACGGTGGTGTGCACCCTTGAACGGGTATTCCTACAAAAAATTATTATTATTATTATTACAAACGTGTTGTTGTACATTCGCTGACGTACATGAATCAAGGGTAGTAAAGATGTCTTCTTTAACAAATCTTCTTCGGGATAGTTCGTGTATTTCCGGTTATGTGATAGTTCCGTATTGCCTACTCGAGCTTTTAAACACTTGTCTCATAAGTGTATTGTAGAAGATATCGATACAAGTTTGGCATATATTACTGAGTTCGCTGAACACTCTCTAACTTTAGCACAGACTTATAACGTCAAGTCTAGAACTTATAAATATAGTTGTTTAGGGCTTAAAATACACAAAGCAAAACAAGGGTGCTATATTGACACAACCCTGAACTCACGAACTAGCCTGAAGTGATGTTGATAAAGAAGATATCTACTACCTTTTATATATGTATATATATATATATATATATATATATATTATATATATATGTAATGTATATATATATTTGATTTCTTAAATTTTGTTGGTTGCAAAATGTATATTATACGAAAACATTTTAACGGTTAACACAATCCAACGTTTATTTTCACAAAATAAAGGTTATGTTTATTTTGTGAAAATAAACGTTGGATTGGGTTTAGCGTTAAAATCTTTTCGTACTTTATATATTTTATCCTACACAGGGTTTTTGGGTATTAATCCACGTTTTGTGATGAGATTGTTTATGCTGATGCACATACCTTACTTGACTACGTTTCGCCGTTAAATGTCAAATGTTGCAGCATCCTCAGGTGACAGGTCGGGTCGCATGTGTTGTCTCTGCAAACGCCCTTGCTTGACTGTCTGACTGGCACTGGCAGTCGAGCCAAATACCTCTAGGATAAGGCGTTCGCAGTGACAACACACGAGGCGGATTTATACCGAAACACCGTGTGTAACATCTCAGTTTGTCCCCGAAAATCTACGTTATAACATTTATATGTGATTTCTTTGGTTTTGTTGGTTGCAAAGTGTATAGGCCCTAGTACGAAAAACGTTTAACTGTAAACAAATCCAACGTTTATTTTCAAAAAATAAATGTCAACGTTTCGACGACGTGTAGACTAGTCTTTTCCAAGATAAACGTTGGATTGGCTTACCGTCAAAAATGTTTTCGTACTGTTTTCTTTCATAATAAACTGTTTTCGTATGTACACAATAGCTAGTTTGAAAATAAATCGTACCTTGCACATTCATGGTATGAAGGAACGTCGACGGATTTTGGAAGTAAATATTTGTATAACAACGTCAACAAAACTCGTAGATTAAAATGGTATAAATTCGTAATAATAAATAACATCAAGGATTTTTCACTATGTGTTTTCTTATCTATTCGTGAAAACACTGTTGTATTTCTTGTTTAGAAGGATACTTTTAGAATAGTAATTACATAGTAGGCCTATCTGAGTTGGAGATAACAAACATAATATTTAAATGAAATGTATATAGGAACACAAAACTCGTAAGAAAGTTATTCCTAGAATAGCTTGGAGAAGGGGATTCTCTTTATAAAGTTTAAAGTGTGATAAAGTTTTGTGATAACTCCACCTGGCTTTCGATCCCAGCTGTATCGTTACTCTGCAAACAGTGGTAAATTATGCACCGCTATTGCCGGTGTTTGTGCTAGATGGACAATAGCGCCAATAGTGTAGCAGTTTGTTAACAAGGTGGTAAAGGTTCGGGTATACAAACACTTATTGCAACCATTTTGAACCCATACTAACGATTTTGTTATCTGAGCAAAGATTAACAACATACATTTTTTTAATTGGTTCAGTCATTTGGAATATTAAGATAGCACGCGAGGAATATCAGAGATTTAGGGCTATCGTCTTCTAAATACAGAATTAACAAACTTACTAACTAACTAACTAACTAGATACCTAACTAACTAACAAATATATCTAACTAACTAACTCTAACACTACCTTTTCAAAGGTTTTATCAAGCTTCCTCAAAGATATCAAATCCAGTAAAATTATAAGTAATTGATAATTACATTTAACGTGATTACCAAAATGGTATATAGTTGTACTAAAACTTAATTTCTGTCATTGGATTTTAGAGATTCAAATTAATCTTCATAGTTTGTAGCTCACTTCGGCTGAACGCGGATGGTGGCGGTTATGAAAACGGGATCAAATTCCATGTAACTCCAGACCAATCTTTTCCCGGCTGCCACTTTAGTAACAATAAATCAACTGACACAATTTCTCTCAGAGACTTGTCGATGTGGAAGACATGTGATCGTTAATAACAGTGTAATGGGTTCGACCCCCCAGCGTTCCAACTCCCAATGATTGAAGTTCGTCGAACCTCTACGAGGCCCTGGGTTGCTGTGTTCACGTTATAACGCATATGTGATACTGAGTCTCGCATCGTGTGAAACAACGTTCATTGCATTTAGACATTTCATTAACAGAGACACGACGCAATGAAAGACAATCAATCAACTATATTATGTATTTACTTATTTTATGTTATTATTTATTTAACGTATATCATATTCAGTTATAAAAACTGATTAACAAAGGAGGACCAAAGCTAGGCTTTGCAAACAATTAATAATAATGAAATCATAACAATTACAACCAAAACAAAACAAACTACTGTACTATAAAAAAAATCAAGAATAAGAAAAAATAATTGAGAAATTAAATAAAATTAAATCAAGTGGAAATGCTAACTAATAAAAATAAAAGTAAATTATTATGATATGCAGTCTTTCACTTCACAATCTGTGATGTTAATATAGATAGCGTAATGTTTTCAGAGCCACTGATGGTACACTTTGTTTAATCACTGTTACTATATAGACATCTTGTGATTTTTAGCATTTAAAATTAATTAATTTAGGATAAGTGTTTAAAAAACTAGCATTAATTACCATTAATTATCATTTATAAATAAACTTGTAATAATACCTTTACTTGTATTAACAATTATTGTGAATTGTGACCTTTTCTTTTACTGGAAATTACCCACCAATATTGCATCATATTTATACGAAATTGAGTTTTACAAATTATTTTACAACAAGAGTAGATATGAAAACTATTATGAAGAATTACCACAAATTGTTGCCCACTTTTATTGTAAATTAGCAAAAACAACCTTTTGCAGCCACATTTTAGCATTAATGACAAAACAGTAAAATAATTACAGTAAAAGTAGAGTAGTTATATTTTGGTCTCATATTTTGGCAACAGTGTTAATGGAGACAATGAGTAGGTAATGTATAGAGATCAAAACGCCCAATCCAGGACTCGAACCGGCAACGCAGGAGTCAAGGTTGAGATGCTAAACGACGCGTCGACTTCATAAGGTCAAGGCTCAGCCATGTGTAAAAGTTTTATAAAGGTTTTCAAATTTATTCTATCAAAACACTGTTTCATCTTTCGATTACGGTAACTTCCTGATTTGAATAATTTAAATCTAAGCTGGGCTTATGGCACAGCGAAAGCATACACTAAAAAGAAACATCGGTGATTGCAGTCTGCGCCATTTTTGAGCTTCAGGCTTAGAGGTTTGAAAGCCAAGATTGAACGAAAAATGTGAAGAAATATTCAATTCTGAAAATCTCTAGAGATGTGAAATACAGTGGGAAATTATCTTTGGAATCACATAGCAATAAATAAGAAAGAATTTATCGAAATTCATTTACACAATTTTGACAAAATGTTAAAATCGTCTGTTAAATCTAAACATTTCGACTAATATATATGCCTATATCATACACAATGTATAGATCCGTCCAGCAATGGTTGTGAATTCGTACGGCATTATAATAAAGTAGAACGTTCTTCGAATTCATTCCATAACGTACAGTAACAAAACGTCAAACAACGTTCAAATGAGTTTCTAACCATGACTTCATTAGAAGTACCGATTACCTACACACCGCTGTCAGTAAATTATAGGCTCTTTTTACTGGATGGTGGTATAAAAATCAACAAACTAAAAGCAACACATAACTTATTTAAATACAATTAGTATTTCAAAACATTACATTGGCGGTTGTAAAGATGAAACTGAAAACAGTATAAGTTCAGTAATATCGGCTTCAAGCAGGCAAGATTCTCTGTCGTCACAGACAAATCAACGTCACACACAAATCAACAGTTCACGAATTCGCAAAAATCAATTTTTGTCAATGGTATTAAATTGTATTTCAGTCTTGGCAGTATAGGGCAAATGACAGGTGATAAGTTTAGAAGACATTGGAATTAGTAAAAGAGAATTCCCATTAGGAGTATGAATAATGCCTAGTTGTGATAAATATGTTATAAAAGTCTGTAGGCACAGGGAAACCTAAATGGTATTTTTCTTATTTTTATATATTGTATAACTAATAATATTATATGATGTATTGCTGAATATATGTCTAGTATGTAAACTAATATACCAATATTGTATATAATGTGTAATGTAAAGCGTGCTACTAGCTCATACTGAGCTATAAGAAATAAAGAATATACAATAACTTATTATACTATTAATTATAATTTCTCAGACTTAAATTGGGAAAAGTTTTTCAGACAAACATTGAATATGCACCAATAAAAGAAATATACAACAATGTAATTGCCTAGCAACAGATTATTTGTCCGCCTGTGACGTCACAACCACTTGTACTTTTGTCGTTTGAAGGAGAACAAAGGGAGAGAAATATTATGTAAACCATTGAGAAATACAACTGGAAACATGTAAATGAAATGGACGTGAAATAAATAGGATGTACAATAATAATAATATATTTATTTGGTCTTTATTGACAACGGGGCAAGCCCCACAAGTGCAATTGCCATCTTTAGGCTAAAGATGAGTGATGATTGATGAAGTATAATAAGGAAGGGAGGAGGGACAGCCTGGTACCGGCACGTAGCCTACTCTTGTCGAAAAGTACTAAGGGGACCATCGGCTTTACGTCCCATCCGATTGGACGGTGTAACTTTGACCAGTGAACTAGATTCCTCCACTAACCAGAACTTCTGAGTAGTAGACGAGAAGAACGAACGAAGCTGTTACACAAGCTTTCGAACCCTCAATCTGCTCTAACCAACGGTAACTAGTTTTTCGGACGAGAGAGGTCCCCCACCCACCTCCTGACCTAGCCCGAGGTTGCTTAACTTCGGTGTTCGTTTGTGAACCGGCTTAACCGTTGGCCATATAATAATAGGACATTTTCGAGTGTTGGTGTTATTACCAATACTCGGCATAACAAATGGTGGAGGTGCCGGGTAGTAAAGCGGGTATGTTGTATTTCCTACAAGTCTTCTACTTTTAGAATTATCTAGTGTGGTTTTTGCTGGGAGATATTTTGTGGAGTTATCGATATCCCTAGACACAGCTGCTTCCTCACTGTCAAATGCTTGAAGTGTTGTGTATCAGATGAAAGTAGGCCTTATGACTAGATGGAGTAAGCCAGGTGCTAGTGAACTTGTAATTTGTAATTAGAGGTTTCGTATAACGAGAAATAAATAGAAAAGTTGAACCAAACCGAACTTATAATTGCAAATCAACTGCGTGACCCTTGCACGTACTTCATATAAACCCCAACTCTTGTTTTATGTTCGCGAGCAAAAGTCTGGCTATAGTTTGTTCGGTTCATCTGTGTAAGTCCCACGCAATTAGGCACCTCTTGGATCCGACTTGAGACTACTCCACTCTAGTTTTAGACTTAACCTTCTGTACTGTACATCGCACACGTGCTTATTACTCGGCCGCCATGGCTCTCTGACGTCACACGGCTCTCTATACATTCAAACTTCTTGGTAATCAGATTAAAATAACGAGTTTGCAGAAACCTATACAAACTTAGTTGTTCCAAACTTGCACAATTTGATTTTATCGAAAATTCAAACGAACCAATACTAACAAAATAAGTTTAAACAAATATGAAAGCAAAAACTGTTTAAACTTATTTTATAGTGGAATGAATTGCCAAGATCGATGATTGAAACAGCCTCTTTCACACAACCAACTAAATAAATAAATACATTCACATAGAGTCTACCCACTCAGTAACAAGACTGATTTTCAGTGGAAGACTTTAACTTAAAGCGACAAACCCAACCCTGTAGGCTCCAAACACCATCGACGAGTGAGAGATAACCAATCAAAGCTCGATATTTCAAATACGAAACGTATGAATGTGATTGGACAATGGACAGTGCGAACACCTGCGGACAGATGCCAGCATCAACAAGTTCGATGCAGAACAACTTAGAATTTATTGAGTGCACGGCTCCAAAGTCACCGTTTACTTACTCCTCAACAAAAATAATGGAATTGAATCCTTATTAGAAGTTAAAACTTCTGCCTGAACCGGGTGTTGAACCCGGGACCTTCTTCATTGGAAGCAGGGATGCTAACAGGCACTAACACTAACAACACATGCATCTCTTCCCTTCAAATACGTATCATCACGTTATTTACATAGGCGTTGCGTGTGGGTATGTGCCATGAGTACATGTGAATTGATACCACACAATACTTGTTTTCATTCCCGAGGGACTCTGAGAAAGCAAATATACAAACTGTGAAACACGAATTGCTTTTCATGTAGTACATAATTTGAACACGTATTGAAGTTGTATTGATATAGTACATACTATAGGGCTGCACAACGATAAATCAATACCATCGAAAGTCGAAAGATAATTAATTTAAAAGATTAAATAAAATTAGATAAATTTACACAGATTCTGTGATGCTTAACCGAGCGCATAACGTTATAGCAACATTACTTGGACACATCTGACGTGACACTGTTGACAGCATTCAGTAAATTTATTATTATAAAACGTTTAAAATAGTATAACAGCTTCCAATCAATCAGTACCTGCTAGTATGCCTCAAATACATAGTCTTCTTCAACCACTCCAAGTTTGTAATGCTGACATATATTATGATAATAAAAAGTAATGGATTCTAGAATAAATTTTTTTTAAATTCTACTCTAGCACTTATGCCTGTATAGACAGTTTATGTATGATAGTAATACTAGAGACTACAAAACTAATCAAAAGGTTTGATTTGAAATAAAATGTGAAAGTAGGCCTACATACACGGCGTGTATAGTTTGCTGGTATGAAATATTAATATTTTTAGTAACAAATGTGAATATCTTCAACCGGGACAAATTGTAATAAATACGACGCTACACATTTAGGTATTATTATGAAAGTGATATAAACTAGGTATTTGAAAGTAAAAAGCTAGTATGATAATTATTTTGATACTGATTTTAGAATAATAATTATAAGTGATTTCTCAGGCTGTGAACGAGAAGAATATGAGGGAATGGTGCTTATATTACCTTTTTATTCGTTGGTAGGAGGAATTTCCAATTTGCAAAGGAAGGAATTTGAAAACAGTGCAAAGCGTTTACTGGGTTCTATAGGCCTGGATCAATGTATTGGGTTTCCCGAAATAAACCCGATGGCAGGAGTTGCGGGAAGAGCACTCTTCGCTATAAATAGCAGCAACCAATAAGCATGGTCTTGCTTCCAATAAGGGTGATGAATTACCAATAGTGGGGTTGGCAGAAAATACTAGGCAAGGAAACACGAGCCATGAAAGGAAAGATTTACTGGAGGTGTGTTTACTTCCAATTATTGTAGATGGATGCTTATAGCTAAAAATAAAATTAAGAAATATATGCCAGGTGTATTTTTTACATTAGTAATTCAAATTTAGATTTGGAAATTAATAGGTATATGTTTTAAACACTGCACATGTATTGCATTCAAATCTACTAATGCCACAGCACCTGATTGGTGGTTGCCATGGCGAAAACAAGTTAGCGGTGACTTTAATATTTGTTTGGGCATCAAAAGACCGGGCATAAATTTGTTTGGAGTAAAAATTAATCGACTTTCTGTGAAAGAAATACTTCAACATCACGGAAATGATTATTTATAATTTTCTTATTAAATATTTGATTGTCAATAAAGTATCTTCATCATTAGACACAATCATTATACATTAAGGCCCGGTTTTTCAATCATTTGTTAAACAGTCCGTAAGCTTAACCGGGGCTTTTACCAACTTGAGAATGTTACGATATTTTTACTAACTAAATGCCAAAAGTATCCTTATTATTCTTGTCTCAATGCTTTAATTCTTATTGTAGCGGATATATAATCTTCTGTAGACTACACTGTACCAAATACAATGTCAACAATATCATCTTACTTATATACAAAATAGTAAGTAGCTATTATTAATGTTGGTCAGCATGGACATTTTGGTGCAATAGTGTTTTGTTGAGGAAAATAAACAAACTTCTCAACAATGAATTGGACGAATTTGTTGAGAAAAATTTACTGCTGGATGGATCATCAATTAAAAAGAGCTGGTTAACTATTTCCACGGCCTCCTTTGTACATCATAATTTAAAATCTTTGGAAGATTAAGAAATGACTACACACGTCTCAGCAAATAACCGCCAATCAAAAAAACATAGATACACTAGTTTATCTCCTATTTATTGAACATTTGTACGAATGTATTTGATAAAATGAGAACTAAGTTGTAGTTTTTAAGATAGTTATCTTTTCCAATTCAAATTCTTTTTCGGTTTAAACTAGAATAAGCATATTTAATATGTGCTTTACTTGTAAATCCATTTTTAATTTCCACGTTGGTAAAAGCGCTGGTTAAGCTTACGGACTGTTTAACAACTGATTGAAAAACCGGCCCTTAGTAGTTTAATCCACTTTAAGCCCCGGATATAAATTGAGATTCATCAACAGAATGCGTGTGATATCTCCCGAGTACAGCTGTCCTCTATCGTATCATGTGTAGGTTTATCTCTGAACAATGATTTAACTCCACATTATGGCCATGCACGTCTTCTGTGCAGCTGTGATAATAAGGTGAAACCCGACGTTTCTCAGACTCAGTCTCAAGAGGCTGGACGAGAACATACGCTGAGATTGCACTGAACGGCTTCTTAAAGCTTGATGAGTTTAGCTTTAACAAGCGAAGCACTAAAACGGCTTTAGGCTGCTAACACAACTTCTGGGTAATGTATGTGCAATAAATTGAAGAAGGGTTTAAGCACGAAACCGAATAGCTAAACGGATTAAGTCAACGATTCGTACGGTTAGACAGCTAATTACAATAGTGGGTGTTGACCTATTTCTAAAGGATAATTAAGAAGTTACATGTTTTCCAGCCGTACTTTACCGGATAAATGTTGATGAATATGTACTCTAGTTGAATTTATTATCAGCTACATTTACAAATACAATGAATATAGTAAATGCTTCTTCTCAAATTCTTAGAGCTAACACAATTCATTGATGCATATTTGGCGGGAAGATGAATTGAAGCGTACAATTCTTCAAGTATGAAGTCCTATCAACAAGTTCCTTTCTATGTTGTTGGGACTTCCATTCTTGAAATATAAACTGGATTAGCTGGGATTTGATTTAGGATAGGCCTGTTGAAGAAAGTCACTCCCGCTGTTGTGAATGCAATGTCCAGAGGTCACCCTACACTTTAGTCGAGTTAGTATTTCTTCTTTACTTGCACTCAGTTTTCAATCTATGTTTCTCTATAGACGTCAACAATAAAATCCAGTCCAGTCTCTCATTCAATTACTATTTACAATACAAACGAAACAATACAATACAAACTCTGGAGGTGCGGTGATCTTTTTGATGTCAATGCTGAGAACCGACTTAGTTCTCTTCCGCGTGGTCCAGTCTGGGGCTGCTAAAGACACGGAAACAACTCTCTTACAAATGGCAATGGAGCTTTGTCTTAATTAAATATACGTTAGACAATTCAATATTGTCTTCTCTGCTTGGCTATGGTCCTTTTCTACAAGCTGTTATAGTAATACAATGTGTGACAGATATATAAAGTAAGATTGTCTTGTGATCTGAAAGAGTTCTTACATGATTGTGTGAGATATCTTGAGCTTTCTCTCGGTCTTCAGTGACAAATAATGAAGTACTTCAGAGAATAAACGAAGGAAGAAAGTTGAACTGGAGGGGGAAAACAAGAAAAGGAAGTTTAATGAAACGGAGGGATCGTTAGTTGGGCACAGTTTGGACACGAGGGAATAATAAAGAATATAACTGAAGATAAGGTTAAGGGGAAGCTAGAGAGGCAGAAAAAGATTGGAGCTCTTGCAAGATATAATCCAGGATATGAGCTGTAATTGATACGTTTAAATAGAAAGGTTTGTAGTGAGACAAGAGGAGGTAATAGTCGACTGTTTTCTAAAGCCGATCGTTTGATAAAATACAAAATCAATTACTTTAGTTATAAGAACCTAGTAATTGGACTGTACACTGTTCCTTGTCACAACACACACAAAAATGTTAATTAAATATTGTTTTAATTTTTAGATGTTGTTTAAGATTTAATTTTTGTGTTAACACAAGGAACAATGTACACTTTACAATCCAATTACTAGGTTCTTATAACGTTTTACCTGTTCTACTATGTTTTCGTTATAATCAATTATACTTAAGTGTTCTGGGCGTCCGTAATGGTATTTTTAACATAACACTTCGTAGCAATCTTCGTCATTTTTAGTAAACGATACACATACATGATTCGACCGATATACGCATTTATAAACGGAAATAGATACAAAACGAATTAACAATGTTTTTACCTCTGTTCAGCAAAAAAAAAGGATTACCAACAGAGATTCGCAAGCACCATGTCAGAGTAGCCTACACACTACATAACACGGTCGTTAAACGGCTCCACGAGGCAGTACTGAACATATCCAGGCGAGCCCACTTATTCGAATTAAAGCGGTGATAGTGAGCCGTGACAACGACCGTGTGACGGCCATGGCGGCTTCAGCACGTGGCAAATGGCGGACTAATGGCCTTATAATTAGCTACACCGGACACAGAAGTGCTTAGAGAGGCTGAGGCTGTAGCCGAGAAGCAAACTGAACTTCTGTTACACGCGGCCCACATTGAACACCCACACTCACTTTCCAACACACACAAAAAAAAAAACATAAATAACCAGCCTACGAAACAAAGTTGGTTTTAATGACTTTTGGACGTTCACTTTTATGAATTCGTTTCATTGTGATGGGCGACGGTTGTGGGCGCGCTGTGATTTATGTAAGCAAAAAATGTATTATGAGCGTGCATATTTTTAGCGGATTTTTGACACCTTGAATAATATTCTACGCCCCAGTTTTGAGATTTGCAGGCTCCCGTGAAACAGTACGGAAAGTAATTCCAGATATAAGTATTGCTATCAGTTATATTGTAACTTGTAAGACAAGTAACCGGTAACCCTTACTTCAGTCACGGTCATACCATAATATTAGAAGAATACGAACACTGGTCCTGGATTCACAAAGATGCCCAACTCTAAAATGTTCCTAAGTTAGGCAAATCCTAGCTAGATGAATCAAGATAAATTATCTCTGGGTATTACTACTCATTCACAAATAAAATATTATTATTTGAATTGTTGATATTTTACGTTATTTTATCTTCATGACATTGCAGAACGATATATGCTTGTCTTATATATAACTAAGATTTGCATAAACTAGGACGTCTTAGCACTTAGGCACCTTTGTGAATCTGGGCCTAGTTTTCTAACTGAATAGAATAGATATTACATTTAAAAAAATTAAATTTAAATTAAACACATCTTATTATATATGGTTCTTTTTCAAATCTAACTTTTTAATACACATTTACTGGATTCACGTGTTGCCATTGCGTCCATGCACTGCAGAACCTACACCTACACTGCCTGCACCAGCCGCGCATGCGCAAATGAAACTCTGAGACTATCGCAGCGAAACACAATTCACTCTGCCACATCAGCATCCTAAGAACGAGTCAGTGATGACGTCAGCATGAATATTACGCCATGAATATTTGAGGAGAGGGGGGGGGGGTCCTTTCTGTCAACGTGTCCTGACACACTCACATGTGCTCCCAGCTCTGCCGGTTGAACTGAAAGTTTATTTACATGACATGAGAAAATCAGTCATTCTCATATCACTCAAAGATTCTATCGGTGAGCTGAAGAACTGATGCTGCCAGGGTGCGGATACCGGGTCGGGTCGCGTTATTGGTAACCAATTAGAATACCTATAATTACTAATTAGTAACAGTGGTTGGATAATTTATAACTAACACACACAAACACTTTTGAATTTTTACGTTCTTATAATTAGACGTGTTCGTTTTTCGCGGACAGTGAAATTGCTAAAAGAGCTAATAATGAAGGGTGGTGTAAACAAGTGAATTGGTCTCAACTGGCACCTCAAAAAAATTACGTATATCACCGCGGTATTCGCAAAATGCACCATTTTCCAATCATAACATTGCAATTGCTATTAATTTAGAGAAATTATCACAAAATCGGAATGTTTTACCTTTGAGCCATTTTCTGTGCTAACTATATTGCATTTTTAATAAAACAAAATATTTATGAATTTTATTGCAAACACACGAATATTATATTGTATTCTGTTCTGCATAATGTTATGTGACCATTGGAATTACATCACTATAGATTTTACAAAACGGTTTCCTTTTAATTTTAATACGTGTCTCGTGTATTTATTGTCAAAATCACCAAAAACCATAGCACCATGATATCATCGAAATTGTTAATTCCATAAACGAATCATAACACCGTTTACAAACACCTCTTATTTAGTTATGACGCATAGTTATTGAATTCAACATTGTCAAACAAATCACAGTGAACATCCTATTTTTACCCTGGTCATGGAAAAAGTTACCCGGACCAAAGCAGGTCGTCCCTTGTCCATCACGGCTGGGCCAACCCCAAAATACAACACGCGTGTCGTCGAGCGTGGCAGGTATCACGTCTGTTGTCTGGGAGTGACGTCACTCACAGTCATACCACGTGCTTGTGCGATCAACACGTGATTATACCAGTACATAAGCACTGAACACCTTGAATGAAACCGATGTATCTATTAATGATCTATTCAACAGAAAATGTTTGTAAATGCCACCGAGACCGAATTCAATTCCATTGTCATTTACGAACTTTAGAGCAGCTAAAGCACCAGCGCAATGCATTGTTAATTTCCTATTACGAAGAAGAGAGGAAGTGGTTGGGGGAATAGTTGTGTTCTAAGTATACTTGGCCCCTACCCACGAGATCTTACTGAGTAGTACTACAACTTCTACTACCACTACCATTACCACTACAAAGCTAATGGATAAATACATGGATATCATAATACTGGAACTTTAAGAAAATATGTAATACTCATGTATTGGTGCGCATGACTATTATTGTGTGATTAGTAATAAACACAGTTTGGGTTCATTCTTATCTCCAACAAGATATAATTCGGGTGGCTTGTTTTTACATTTCCTACGCAATGTATGATAATAGTAAGTACACTGTTTCATGGAATCAGTTGAGCGACAGTAATTAACGACGAATAACCAACCTCACAAAGTGTACGTAGAAGCCAGCGCAGTTGGCCGAGGTCGATTAGGTGTTGGTCTAGTAAACCGCGGTCTCTGCGTTCCAAATTCGAATCCTGACTTGAGCACGAATGTCATGTGGCATTTTTTCATCCTAATAATCACCCACTCATCGTTTCTATTAGCCTCGTTGCAAAAATATGGGACGTAAAACCCCAAAATATCATATTTGTACGTAGAATGTTTGAAGCAGCCGTCCCACTGCCAGGGTTATGCATGGCGTCCACAAGAATTTTAGCAGTGGTGAGGGTAAGGGGGGAAAGTCCCTATTATGATTCACTCTTCCTAATCCAGGTTATCTCTATTACTACTTCACACCACGTAACAATTCTATACATGGGTGCGATTATAGGTAATGTTGAATGTAATACGAACCGAGACAAAAATATCATGTTCATAGTTTATTGCGAACTACACAGAAGTCAAATGACACTTGACAGGAGTCAGGGGGAGGGAATACCCAGCTGCTTCCACCACCCCCCTTGGGAACACCCTCGATATGTACGAGTGTCGGACATGGATCCGTTTGTACACGTGGATTGTGATGGCGATGTTCTCGACTCTCTCCGCATCAGCAAACCCACTCGGATCCACTTTGAATACAGTTGGCAGCTCTCGTAGTCCGGGCTACGATAACAATAACATCTGTTTTAAGAAAACACGAACTAAATTTCGTCCGTCTCAATTCTGAAGAGGCATCAGATTTTTGTGGTCGTATGGTTGAATATTTTTTTCTTTTCAAAGATTGGCTTCTTGAATGTTACACAAGAGCCGAGAGGTAACTTTCCACGGTCGTCGTCGTGGGCGGCTCGGTTGGGGGGGGAGTGGGGGGGGGGGAGAGAAGGGGGAATTGCAGAGTTACGTTACGACTTTCCTCCCCCTCCCTCGTTGATAATACAGTGATATTTTTAAGACCGTGTATAACTCTTCATCTTATTTTTCTACAACTTTGAAAACGAAGATTTACAAATTGCACCGTATTCCTTCTCTACAACTTCCGAAACTGAGATTCATAAATTTTGTCTTGGGATTTATTTCAGTGATCGCGAAACTTATGTTCGTCGTGTATTCGGGGTGATGTACAACTTGAAAGTACATGGTATGGTACACAACAGGCATGTCTCAGTTGAAAGTACTTGGTACACAGCAGGCATGTCTCAGTTGAAAGTACATGATACACAACAGGCTATCTATAGAGCTACCAAGGTGCTTCAAACCGGCGTGGTCAAACGCTTCGTGTCAAAACTGAATTTAAAACCTTGGGAAAAGTATAGATTCTGTGCCAAGTCGGTTTCATTCAATTAAGATGACCATTTGAATTGAAAGTATTAAATCACCTTGAAAACTAAGTAGTTAGTTCAAGCGTACAAGCTGGTTTTAATTCAAAGCGGCTTAGTTCAAACCAGTTTGAAACGCCTTAGGAGTCTGTGTGCTCATTAGTAGGCTGCTATTGAAGCAATGTGAATACTCGGGCTACCAATACATAATTATATGGTGGGATGTCTTCGCATGGCTTCAATAGCGGCTGCTAATGAGCACAGGCTGCTCCGCCTTCAGCAGCCACTGACAAGTATCACTTGAAATGTAAACCATCACCTCCATACAATTAGGTTCATTTCTTTCGACAATCTTATTTGATTCAAGAACAAAAGCGACCCGGAACCATCTCATCTTTAGTTTTGCCCACAATCGTTTTTGGCTTTTGTGGGTTTATTAGTTTTTATTTTTTTAAATTTTTATTTTTACTTCTCCAAATATGCTAGTGTTTTTCTCTTACACAGTCGTATTTCACCATGAAATTATGTCATACTTTGATGTTTAAAACGTTGTATGATTTGTAATAATTAACATTGAAAACGAAATAAAATAGCATTTGAAAAATGGAAAAAAATGTATGTGGTGAGTACTGAGTATATATTGTTAGCGTTTGTATGCATAGACCTATGCCATAAAGCAATAACGATTTTGTCATCGAACAAAGAACATGACTCGCTTTTGTTCATTAAAACAATATAATATTCTATGAATGAATTGATTGCAAATACGTCAACTGTTGAATCTGCATCGAACGCTGGAGGTCGAGGTCTGTTGTCAACTTAGCGAAGCGTATAAGAAGTGAGAAATAGTCAACGTTATTAAATGATTATACGATTCATGTATTGTTGTTTTCCTTTAAATGTACGATACAATAATATGTATATGAAAAGGAGTTGGCAGAAAAAGAGCACAGCTCCAAACACTTACAGTGACTGCCATCCAATACTAAAAATAAGTGATAAGGTATCATAATAAATATATAAAACATTCAATATGATAGTAAAACGATTCTTAATACACAGTAGTATAACCACTAAATTAACGAAAATAATACAGAAAATATGTTATTGGAAATGGAATAATAAATACAAAATATACACACAGAAATGATAACACAATGAGTGTAGTAAATAAAAATTATAACGAGAAGAATAGTTTAAATGTCAAACATTAGTGCGTATAAGAAGTGGAAAATGTATGCTTGGAAAATTTCGATACGTAACAAAAACAAAGTATTCAAACTAGAAAGTAGAGTAAGATGTATAGAATAGAGAGTGAGCATCTGTTACCTATCTACATTCAAGTCGTGATGACGGGTACAGTGAATTAGGCGGCAATTATCGTCATGCACGTATTCACATAGTGCTGGTGATTATTAAGCGAGCGAAGCGAGCGTCTCCACTAGACTCTTATGGCACTACGTTCTGTTTTTTTTTTTTTTTTTTTATGTCTATCGATAGCGGTCGAACGGAAAGTCCGATTAACTTGAAATTTGGATCATCTACAAGCCTCGATGTGGATTGAAGGTGTATAGCTTTGAGGCAAAATCGTTCGAAAAGTTACGAAGTTACACCATAGTTACTGCAAATTTTTTTTCTGAAACAAAATGGCGGCAATATGTGAGATAGCCAGTTTTTTTACAGCTTTTTTCGGTTATGAATATGTTCATTTTATGGCAATCTGATAAATATTGACGAAGTTACACAAAGTTACTCGAAAATATATTTCTGAAACACAGTAACAGCAAAATGTGAGGTGGCTATCTTATAGTAAATTTTTGTCCGGTCGTGAATATATTAATGTAAACGCAATCTGATACGTATTAAAGGCATAAATTACATTTCAAATGCTGTAAATAACTGTTAGTAACGGTGGCGGACCGCGGCGAAAACACTAGACAGAATGACAACAAAATTTTTAGCAACGCACATTGCACTGCATTCAACAATATCGGGAAGTATAATAGCTATGGAAATTAGAAAAATGTTTGTAATGCGCATTCTTGATTTGTTGTTAATTGTTGTTTTTATTAGCTTTGAGATCTTTTCGCCAGAACGTTCGTAGAAATGGACGCGCTCGCTTATCAACGCGTCAAACAGAGCGTTTTCCTAGTTTCCATCATGCGACATCTATTCAATCATCTATACGTTATACAGCTGATTGAAGCATAAGTTATTCCCATACTGATCAACGACTACATTACATGATTTTATTAAATAAGCGGATATAATCATGGTGGATTCCCGACCTGGACAACAAAAAGTGGAAAATGTCGAACGCTACACAAACGAACCAATCAAGTGGTGGATAATTCTGTCTAGCTGAACGCCACTTCATTCTGATTCGCTCGAATTAGAGTTGCATTTGAAGTTATGTGCTCTTTTACTCTCTCTTTCTCTCTCTCTCTGAATATGAACATGAATACGAATACGAATTATGTATACGAATATGAATATGAATATGAATATGAATATGAATATGAATATGAATATGAATATGAATATGAATATGAATATGAATATGAATATGAATATGAATATGAATATGAATATGAATATGAATATGAATATGAATATGAATATGAATATGAATATGAATATGAATATGAATATGAATATAAAAATGATCCATTACTTACCAGTTGCCATTACTTGCATAATTTGGTAACAGTAAGCGGAATATTATTATATACACAACATAACCAAAAATTCTCGAATTTAAAACTGTATCACAGAATAGTTGACAGTATACTCCAGTTTAAAAGCTAATTGGGGGTAATTGGCAAGACATCGAAATTAATTAGACCTTGATTAATCGGATACATAACTTCTAGTCCATGGTTTAGTAAATGCCCGTTCTACACTGGGCAATTAACTATGCTAATTAACGTGCTACGGGCTAACTAGCTTGATGTGTAGCAAGTTAATTGTCATCAGTTAATTGCCCAGTGTAGAACTTACATAACGCGCGATAAATGATCCAGCAGTATAGTTGATTGCCAATGTAGAGAGGCGCCACAATACCATTGCAGTCTACTGTTTGACCACCATGTGTCAACAGCCACAAAACAAATAGCCATTTAGAAAGAGTTGGTCTTTCAGCCCCGAATAGCTCCGATATTAAAAGCTTCGGTACGTCAAGTCAGAAGACTATTCCCAGTCCGGGCAAAGTTTTCAGACGACAGTCCATTTTCAAAATGATCTAAAACCTTAGGCCGGTTTCACCAACTTTTTAAAGTCCGATTTGTCAGTAATCGGAGGTTAAGAACAACATGGAGACTACCATGCACTTTGCATGTAACTTTTGTTGAAATCATGGTTACTAAACCGAGCTTGTACTAAATCGGAACCGTGAATTGCGAACTTAAATAGTTTACAACAATACACAACAATTTAAAATATAAAATCAAGGTTAATAGATTATGGTGTATGCATCAATGAACCTATTGCCGTAACATTTCAAAACTATTTTTAATTGTTGTTCATTGTTGTAATTGAAGATTAATTAGGGCGGAATGCACAGTCGAGTTAAGTATGTGAATTGTGTATGGTTGCTAACTTGCTATAGGGCACTAGCAACACCGAAAGACAACAATGGAACAAATGAATTGAACTGATGGACAAACCATCAGCTGTCAAAATAATAAAATTGCAACCATATAAATAAAACCAAGTGTAACAATAGTAACTGCTCGCCATTTAAAACTTTTAATGATAGACAACGACTAAGTGAAAGTTTTTGTATGTGTATTTGTTTGTTTTTTGTTTTGTTTTCCAAAATCAGAAGACATTATTTTTTGACAGCTTGTTGTTTGTCCATCGATTCAATTCATTTGTTTCATTGTTGTCTTTTGGTGTTGCTAGTGCCCTATTGAGTTTGTTCTTATGGAAAATATAGCATGTAATAAAACAATTCCATAGCAACAAATTGTGTAGGTACTTAACTTGAGACTTGACTGTGCATACGGCCCCTAGAAGATTGGTTATGGATGCTATGGAGTTTGTTTTTCTTGTAGAAAATAGCATGTAATAAAACTATTCCATATTATCAAATCCTGTACTTAACTTGACAGTTGACTGTACAAATGGCAATGTCCTAGATCATTTTGAAAATGGCTGTACAGTTATACACACAAATGTGAAGTTTATGTGCGTGTTTGTTTAATTAATGAAGGGCACCTGAGACTGTAGTAATTATATTAAGGCCACGAAGTAGCACTATGAAGATTTCCCGTGGTAATGCATGAGGTAACAATAGGTCTAGAGGTTGTGATGCCGTGTGTATAATAACAATAATAATAATAATAATAATAATAATAATAATAATAATAATAATAATAATAATAATAATAATAATTATTATAATAACAATAATGATAATAATATTAATAATAATAATAATAATAATAATAATAATAATAATAATAATAATAATAATAATAATAATAATAATAATAATAATAATAATAATAATAATAATAATAATAATAATAAAAATAATAATAATAATAATAATAATAATAATAATAATAATAATAATAAAATAATAATAAAATAATAATAATAATAATAATAATAATAATAATAATAATAATAATAATAATCTTTATTTCACATTCATCTTGTACATGGCAGAGATAATAGCTTCTCCAAAATCATATCACATATCACAATTATCACGCCGTGATCACCACTAGTACGGGTTCGCTGGGCTGAGAGCATATTTGTCTAAACGTAGATCAACTCTCTTGAAAGAGTCGTCTCTTGTATTTCCTTCCAACCAAAGCCAACGAACTTCACAATCTTTGTGAACCGGTGAATTACGGCGCGTAACCTAATTAGTGGTTGTGCGCGTAGCCGCGAGCTTTGTTCCGGGTCGCTGTACTACCCGACCTACCCGACCTACCCGGCACCTCCACCATTTGACCGGGCAACGATTTTACGAGACACATAAAAACAAACTTTTAACTAGATTTGCTGTGATAAACCCTCAAGTTATAAAAAAAGTTATAAGGATTATGTTTCTTTTTTATTCTCCCTTGAATACAAGTGCTAAACATTTTCTGTTGATATAGGATAGCCGAACTATGCATCTTCATGATGACGATATTTGGGTTTTACGTCAAATATTTTTGCAACTTTGGCTAATCGAGACAATATATACATCTTCATAGCAGTAAACACTGTAGCCTATCATAATTCACGAGGTATTCTCAGTAAAAAGTAACAATCACTTTATTGTGTTGAAATGTGTTGTGCACAGCACAGCTCTAGTTTAAACAATATTCAGTGGATATTGAAATTAACTTGTGTATGAGCTAGATATAAAATTAAGAAACACCATATAACCAAAAGAAAAACATAACGTTTAACCGATTTTTACAAAAAATGTTGTGGTTTACAAAATATTGGAGGAACATTCAAAGTTTCAAAATATTTTTCAAAATGTAGTTAAAAAATTTCTCAAAATTTGGCCATACAGAAATTACAAATTTGCATTTCAACACGTTTTCAATGATATTTAAACAATGTAGCGTCTTCTGAACAGATTCATTTGCATATGACCCACATTGCTACAAACGCTGAAAGCTTCATTTAGTTCGTGTGTCCTGCTGAGAAGGCGTTGACTGAAACTACTACTCTAGATAATCTCGTCTTGGCGACGCTAGTTTGACAGATTGCTCTTGATTATACGGCATTTACTTTGCCCACTTCCAACAGAACAGAATATCTCACACGCACACGGATACGCACACGCACACGCACACGCACACGCACACGCACACGCACACGCACACGCACACGCACACGCACACGCACACGCACACGCACACGCACACGCACACGCACACGCACACGCACACGCACACGCACACGCACACGCACACGCACACGCACACGCACACGCACACGCACACGCACACGCACACGCACACGCACACGCACACGCACACGCACACGCACACGCACACGCACACGCACACGCACACGCACACGCACACGCACACGCACACGCACACGCACACGCACACGCACACGCACACGCACACGCACACGCACACGCACACGCACACGCACACGCACACGCGTTCCAACTTGAGCTCGCTCCGTGAATAATTGGCACCGCGCAAAAAAATGGAACAGCCAGAATAACACAACGTTACAGTGTTGCCATGTTGCCAATCTCCTGTATGCACAGACTCGTTTGTCTCCGGGCAAGCACTCTCAGGGGAGCAACTCGGTCGCGCAACGAGATCAGTGAAGCTTTGCGTGTGACGCTACTTTTATAAATGTTACGTTCTGTTTATTTAGGAAATGCACATTCAGGTTACACTATAATAAATCGGGACTTTCAAGCTTGATCCATTATCCGCTCTAGATTTCTTGTAGCTGGATGAGGCGAGTGAAGTTGTGGTCCGATTGGAGCGCCGGAATCCGCGCGACTATATGAACGATGAGAATGAATTGAATAAAAACATTTTGTTGAGCAATAATCTGTATAATACAATATTATTGGTGATCATTTAGATGGCGATGATTATGATGATGATGATGATGATGATGATGATGATGATGATGATGATGATGATGATGATGATGATGATGATGATGATGATGATGGTGATGATGATGATTATATTTGAGCTTTACGTCTCATATTTTTGCAACGACATATTATGCTAATCGAGTCGGGACGATGAGTGGGTGATAATGATGATGAAAGAACGCCACATGACCTCTATGCCTAAGCCAAGATTCAAACCTGGAACGCAGCGACCGAGGTTTACTATAGAATAACGCCAAGAACGCAACTACACATGGCTTTGATCATTTAAAAACGTATGATAGTTGATAAATTTTATAAATAAAGAAAGTAGCGTCCGCTCGCGTCACGTGGATTGTTTCCTAAACATATCAAGCTTCAACTGTCCCTACCTGTGTCTCAGCTCGGCTGTCTCAGCGGCCTCCAGAAGATTCTTCTCAAACCAGTTGAGACGGTATTTCTTCGAGCAGGCAACGTAGAGCAGCATCACTCCTAACATCACCAGGAGGAACGACAGCAGGCCATACAGGGCGAAATAGTAGCCAGGCGACTCAGTCACGTCGGAGGCGTCCATGCTGTAACAGAGGTCACATAGAGGTCAAATAGGGGTCACACATGACTCCTAACATCACTATAGAAGGAACGACAGCAGGCCATACAGGGCTAAATAGTAGCCAGGCGACTCAGTCACGTCGGAGGCGTCCATGCTGTAACAGGGGTCACATAGAGGTCAAGTAGGGGTCACACATGACTCCTAACATCACCAGAAGGAACGACAGCAGGCCATACAGGGCGAAATAGTAGCCAGGCGACTCAGTCACGTCGGAGGCGTCCATGCTGTAACAGAGGTCACATAGAGGTCAAGTAGGGGTCACACATGACTCCTAACATCACCAGAAGGAACGACAGCAAGCCATACAGGGCGAAATAGTAGCCAGGCGACTCAGTCACGTCGGAGGCGTCCATGCTGTAACAGAGGTCACATAGAGGTCAAGTAGGGGTCACACATGACTCCTAACATCACCAGGAGGAACGACAGCAGGCCATACAGGGCGAAATAGTAGCCAGGCGACTCAGTCACGTCGGAGGCGTCCATGCTGTAACAGAGGTCACATAGAGGTCAAGTAGGGGTCACACATGACTCCTAACATCACCAGGAGGAACGACAGCAGGCCATACAGGGCGAAATAGTAGCCAGGCGACTCAGTCACGTCGGAGGCGTCCATGCTGCAACAGAGGTCACATAGAGGTCAAGTAGGGGTCACACATGACTCCTAACATCACCAGGAGGAACGACAGCAGGCCATACAGGGCGAAATAGTAGCCAGGCGACTCAGTCACGTCGGAGGCGTCCATGCTGTAACAGAGGTCACATAGAGGTCAAGTAGGGGTCACACATGACTCCTAACTTCACCAGAAGGAACGACAGCAGGCCATACAGGGCGAAATAGTAGCCAGGCGACTCAGTGACGTCGGAGGAATCCATGCTGTAACAGAGGTCACATAGAGGTCAAGTAGGGGTCACACATGACTCCTAACATCACCAGAAGGAACGACAGCAGGCCATACAGGGCGACATAGTAGCCAGGCGACTCAGTCACGTCGGAGGCGTCCATGCTGCAACAGAGGTCACATAGAGGTCAAGTAGGGGTCACACATGACTCCTAACATCACCAGGAGGAACGACAGCAGGCCATACAGGGCGAAATAGTAGCAAGGCGACTCAGTCACGTCGGAGGCGTCCATGCTGCAACAGAGGTCACATAGAGGTCAAGTAGGGGTCACACATGACTCCTAACATCACCAGGAGGAACGACAGCAGGCCATACAGGGCGAAATAGTAGCCAGGCGACTCAGTCACGTCGGAGGCGTCCATGCTGTAACAGAGGTCACATAGAGGTCAAGTAGGGGTCACACATGACTCCTAACATCACCAGAAGGAACGACAGCAGGCCATACAGGGCGAAATAGTAGCCAGGCGACTCAGTGACGTCGGAGGAATCCATGCTGTAACAGAGGTCACATAAAGGTCAAGTAGGGGTCACACATGACTCCTAACATCACCAGAAGGAACGACAGCAGGCCATACAGGGCGAAATAGTAGCCAGGCGACTCAGTCACGTCGGAGGCGTCCATGCTGCAACAGAGGTCACATAGAGGTCAAGTAGGGGTCACACATGACTCCTAACATCACCAGAAGGAACGACAGCAAGCCATACAGGGCGAAATAGTAGCCAGGCGACTCAGTCACGTCGGAGGCGTCCATGCTGTAACAGAGGTCACATAGAGGTCAAGTAGGGGTCACACATGACTCCTAACATCACCAGGAGGAACGACAGCAGGCCATACAGGGCGAAATAGTAGCCAGGCGACTCAGTCACGTCGGAGGCGTCCATGCTGTAACAGAGGTCACATAGAGGTCAAGTAGGGGTCACACATGACTCCTAACATCACCAGAAGGAACGACAGCAGGCCATACAGGGCGAAATAGTAGCCAGGCGACTCAGTCACGTCGGAGGCGTCCATGCTGTAACAGAGGTCACATAGAGGTCAAGTAGGGGTCACACATGACTCCTAACATCACCAGGAGGAACGACAGCAGGCCATACAGGGCGACATAGTAGCCAGGCGACTCAGTCACGTCGGAGGCGTCCATGCTGTAACAGAGGTCACATAGAGGTCAAGTAGGGGTCACACATGACTCCTAACATCACCAGAAGGAACGACAGCAGGCCATACAGGGCGAAATAGTAGCCAGGCGTCTCAGTGACGTCGGAGGAATCCATGCTGTAACAGAGGTCACATAGAGGTCAAGTAGGGGTCACACATGACTCCTAACATCACCAGAAGGAACGACAGCAGGCCATACAGGGCGAAATAGTAGCCAGGCGACTCAGTCACGTCGGAGGCGTCCATGCTGCAACAGAGGTCACATAGAGGTCAAGTAGGGGTCACACATGACTCCTAACATCACCAGAAGGAACGACAGCAAGCCATACAGGGCGAAATAGTAGCCAGGCGACTCAGTCACGTCGGAGGCGTCCATGCTGTAACAGAGGTCACATAGAGGTCAAGTAGGGGTCACACATCACTCTTAACATCACCAGAAGGAACGACAGCAGGCCATACAGGGCGAAATAGTAGCCAGGCGACTCAGTCACGTCAGAGGCGTCCATGCTGTAACAGAGGTCACATAGAGGTCAAGTAGAGGACACACATGACTCCTAACATCACCAGAAGGAACGACAGCAGGCCATACAGGGAGAAATAGTAGCCAGGCGACTCAGTCACGTCGGAGGCGTCCATGCTGCAACAGAGGTCACATTGAGGTCAAGTAGGGGTCAAATAGAGGTCACATATGACTCCTAACATCACCAAAAGGAACGACAGCAAGCCATACAGGGCGAAATAGTAGCTTTGTTGGAGGCGTCCATGCTGTAACAAAGGTCACATGGAGATCAAGTAGGGGTCACACATAACTCCAGACATCATCAGAAGGTCTAACAAAGTCCATACAAGGGGTAAATAGTAGCCAAGTTTACGTGTCACGTCGAAGAATCCGAGCTGGAAGAGACACAGATTCTATAGAGGTCAAACAGAGGTCAACGAGAGGTCGAATAGAGGTCAACTATAAACCCTTCACGTCACCAGAGACAACAGCTATTGTATTTGTAATTTATGCTACACTTCATCACGTATATTGTGTATCCGATCGCGATATACCACCTAGAGGCTAACACACATCAATTTATTGAATTAAGGTCACAAAGTGCACAATGTAATACGCAGTACAACTTTATCTAGAAACTTGGAACAAATTCACTATGTGTTAGTGAAGTATTGTCTTCACTATGAATGAGCTTTTACAGCTAGATTAATAAAATGTCTTGTTGTAGATAGTCTTCTGCAGAAAAACAACATACGGCAGTGGATTGTGTCGCCATCTTTACATTATTCTGTCTGGTTGTCTGGCACACCCATCTACACAAGCTCTGGATTTGTTGGCTTCTGCATTTCCATACATAGAAGCCCTAAAATTGTGTATTCCCTCTTGTATCATTTTTACCTTTGTGTAACATATTGCCTATTGAATGTATGAAAACGGAATAAATGAATATACAGTGTTGTATTGTAGTCTGGCAAAAAAAACGGGATAGAAAATACGAAGGAACTCTTTGCATCGTTTACAACTATGTTAAAGCATTTACTGGTGGTAGTTTTCCTTCTATTCTTCAACTTCACTATCTAAGCTTACTGTGTAAGGTAAGTTTGTTTGAGGTTTGTGTACTCTATAAGATAGTTTTATAGTTGTGAGTGAGTTTCAAACTCGACGTCTTTCTTGGAGAAGTGCTGCTGCCTTTAAGTCTATTAATGTCAAACGAATCTTGCAAAACCCTACTGTCAGCAGATAGTAGAGTTTCATCTTGAAATTGTCTAAAGTTTCCCAAGTGGCACTCCAGATTAAAGTAATTCAATAATCGTTTAAAATATGTTATATATATTTTTCTTACCTATTTTATTCTAACAGCATGTAAGTAGATTTTTCTAATGACACAGAAGTGCTTACTGACAGATATCTGTATGTTCATACACCCTATTCACAATCATAACAGAAATACATGTAGCAGTGTAACTTATATAGTATATAATAAATACAAATAATTAAGAGGAAAACAAATTACAAGCTATAAACGTTATAAAGAATACAGTGTTTATTGTAATTAGTGTATATACAAGTGGTAATATAATCACTTACCTACACTCAAAACGAAATGTGCTTAAATAACGACACGCAATATGTCGAGAGTTTGCAACATTTAACTCACAAAACTTTACAAAGTATAATATATCTTTAACAGTAGAAAGAAATTGCGATACTTATTGGTTTTACTATACAAATCACGAATACAATACATTGGCACATTTTTTTAGCTTTGATTTATATTAATGATATTTATTATACCGTGACTAAATAATAATGTATAATATATAAAATAAACCACAGCCAAGAAAAAATTAAATCATGCTATTTGCTATGTTATGGGTTTGCCACTAACATACATCCAAATATATGTGTATGTTTGTCAGGTCGCAGACCATAACCAGTACAGGGACTGCACATTATATGTTACCATTTTTTGTTTGTTATGCTACAGAAGAGCCGCTTCTAAAATAAAGACCACCGTAGTGTACCGTTTGATAACTTAGTTTTGTTAACTTTGATTTTGTGAAACACTAGCGCAATATCTCATAGTCAAGATAGTTAACTCAAATGTGACCCCCCAAGCTGTAGCTCTGTTTGTGAGTTATGCATGTACGCAAGCATAGCGTAATACAGTATCTTGAAATATTCACGAGAAATGGAGCCGTCACGTTTACAATATTTAGACTTATGACAAGAAAAACATTTGATATATTATACTTTATCAATATAAAAATTGAATACGAATATATATCACCCATTTCAATGACAAAGTACGGGTATTGAATTGAAATCTAAGGCCAAGTATATTTCCGCAATACTTGAATGTTCGTGATTATGTTTATTTAAAAAACAAAACACATTGCCCCAATTAAACATAACGCTCAGCCACTTAAGAATTATCATTACGTCATTTCTTTTATTTAGTGAACCTATTTACATAAATTTACAACAATCTTCAGTAGATAATAAAAAAAATAAAAACATAAATAAATACATTTTGAAATTTCGATGCAGTTATTTGTTTTCAATTTGGCCAACGCAGCTAACAGTTTGCGATGTGTTCGATGTGTTAATATGGCGATCACCATGTCGTTAGCATAAAAAGTAACATTGCAATATTTAGACTCATGTCAATTATTACGGCAAACGCGTCTTAGCAAATTAAGAAATAAAGAAGAGAACAGATTCAGTTTTCTTTAAATGCACAGACAAATATAATCCATGAAAACATCCAGTGTCATACAAGTCCCCTGCCCAGTGCCCAGTCTGCACCCGGGGTAGAATTGTCCCAGGATGGCTCTGCCTTTCTATAGAGGACAAAATGCTAACGTCATATCTTTCTGTCAATTGAGTACGTCGTTGAATAAATAATGAAATTAATATTGAATTCTACGAGTCCCTCGCCTTTTAGAAACTTGGCACGAAATTATTAAATCACCCTTTTCCACTTCTTGTATATAGACCTACAGGTATTTCTTACCTAGTTATGGCTTCAATTTGGTAGGGCAAAGAGCACTGAATAAAAATATCACTTATTAGAGAAAATGTTGCTAAATATTTTAATGATATTATGGAGTCCAATGTTTCTACACACCAATATAAGCGAATCGCATGCATTATAATGTGCAGGTATATTGCATCCCTGATCCAGCGCGGACTGAAGGGTTTTCAAGACTTTCATCAATAAGATGTTTGGATAATACTTAAATTAAAGAGCGTTTGGCCATTTTTTTCTTTCTATTCAAATACAGGTAATCTAAGAAGAAACATTATTTCCCCTCAAGCTGATATTAAAAGATTCAATTCAACGTTGCTCCGTTTTCAACAAGACTAGGAGAGACGTCTGAAAGACGAGAACAAATACTTTTCTTCTCATTTTTCCCTATTCTTTGTTATACGATTGAGTGAATAATACGGGAGTTCCGTCTCATTCAATCTTCTTGTCTCATTTCTTTATCATCAACATAAGCTGGCTGAGTCTCTCACAGTTCCCTCGGGGGAAATAAATGCCTACACCTAAAAATATATAACACATTTTATCCTAAAACAGAAAAGGATCAAGCAACACAATGTGATAATACGGGTTTCATACATTCATTTAAATCTGAACCTTTATAATAACATTTATAGGACTTCTGCTTCCTTGTGGCTACCCCTTCCCCCTCCTCCTACCCCTCCACTCCCTCTTATCCTAAAATATGCACAATATGGAACATGTTTCTTTTGATATTGAAAAATTGACTTCTGAAAGTACAAACATTATTTTATTTCCGATTTTCAGTAGCTGGTACCTGAAATATGGCCCGCTCCACGCATGCTTAAAAAAACTAATACATGCTACTGATACACAATTGTTATTGTGGTCAAAGTATGTAGACTTGAGTCTAGGAGAAAAAATATTTTCAGTTCATTAATCTTAAACGGTATTTGTTTATATGAGTATTTTCCTTCCACCGTACGACGAGATTTGTACCAGCAGATGAAAATGTATAACCAAAATGGCATTATAGATAATTAACTAATATAAACTTTCTTCACCATCATCCAAAGTATATATATTTAATTAAATCATAATATACAATTTTAATCAAAAGCATATGTTTTGTATTTAGTTTATAGAGCGGGGTAAGGGAGCAGAAGATCGATTTCAGAAATCAATATTTCATTTTTAAATTTAAAGCCTTAAACTTTATCTTGGAATGGGTGCAGTCCGATCGTTCCAACACTCCATCATTGGAATGGCTACACTGTTGCCATTGTTTATAGCTTGGTTCGTTACCTCGGATGAAGTAATAATTAAATTTCCTCCGACTCCAGCAGATGAGCTTAATATTAGCTCGGAGCGTAAGTGGAACGTTACCCGGTACTTGCTGGAGAAGCGGGCCGTGCACAGGCCAAAGCAATTGCCTCCTGGTTGTCATACTACGTAGTTAACTTCTAATTATGAGGATAATTATGAGGCATACAAGTTTCAAAGAGTTTGATCATTCATCAAATTAATTCACTCTCGAAGCCCCGAACCGTGGCTGAAACTTATACACTTTAATCACAATTACTTTAATCTAAAGAAGTATCTTAACAAAAGCCATTTTCTTCTAAGGATAATCTACTAATAAACTATAATGCTCAAATTGCAAATGATGGTAGATAAACTGTGAACAGAGAGACGTGCATAGTCAAAGGCAAAGAATTCGTGTATATAAACTTTTCCAGCATCGAAATGTCCTAAATTTGAAGGTTTGAAATGTATTGCAATTTCTTAAATGTACTTACTATAAGACTGTTTTTTTGTAGAGTGATTTCCATTTGACTGGAACTAAACCGTGTGAAGCTACACATTAAAAAATTAATACATTTCAAAATGCTTCAAAATACTGAAACCTATGAAAATATGGATTTATAGCAACTAACCACATGTCCATCACCCTTGCCGCCTGACACTGGTAGAAGAAGGTAAACTTATGCGAGTTGGTCCGTTGTGGTGGGGGTAAAGAAGGTTCCTGTTTGCACATTCGTTACATGGTGTACTTCATACAGCCTTGCATCGACGGCTGCAACGTCAAAGTGCTCAATAAGAGCAACCGAGCATGGTATAACCTGCCAGTTCCACTGACAAGTTTCCACGACGTCAAGTACAGTTAGGTCGACCTACTTCAGCAACTTAAATAAATAAAATCAAATAGATTCACATTTAGAGTCTACCCACTCAGTAACTAAACTGATTTGCAGTGGGGGACTTTAATTTAAAGTGACTAAACCAACCCTGTAGGCTTCGAACACCATTGGCGAGTGAGCGATAACCAATCAATTATCGATATTTCAAATATTAAACACATGAATCAGTGATTGCCGATTGGACAGTGCGAACACCTGCGGACAGATGTCAGAATCAACAAGGCCGATTCAGAACAACTGTGAGTTTATTGAGTGCTTCGTTGCTAGGACGGCTCCAAAGTCACCGTTTACTTATTCCTAAGCCAAGAAGTAATGGAATTGAATCCACATTAGAAGTAAAAAAACTTGTGCCTGAAGCGGGATTTGAACCCGGGACCTTCTGCATTGGAAGCAGGGATGCTAACCACTGGACCAACGAGCCACCTACTACTACTTGCACGCGTTTCGTCCCCCAGGACTCATCACATGCAGGGAACACACTAAATATCAACTAAAACCCGATACGGTGTGCCTAAGGACGCCGCTCGCTTTTAACAGCCATATTACATTTTTTCATTTTTAAATAACCCCGAGGGATATCCGCAGTACTAAACCCGGCGAAATTACCTCCTTTTTTTTATCATTTCTCAAGACCGCTTCACCACATTGAAAACAGTTAAAACACATCATTCTGTGTTTTCGCACGTAAGCGATCGCACGTTAGCAAGTGTATAAGGTACTTTTGTGTATTTAATTCATAAGTCATTTTGCTGCCCAATTTAATAATATTTATAAATTATACCGGTAAATCATGTAAAATATACTTTAAACATGTGTAATGAGAAATTTATACACAATGATTAAAAGTATAAGTTTGTGATTTTGTGTTTTTAGAAGTTATTTTGACGGATCACAATTTATTTTCCCTCGCGTTTCTCCAATAGTGTAGAGGAGGGCCCCAGCGTCGTGGGGGCACCCAAAAAAATCGAAATTATCTTAAATGTGCAATAGCATGCGAGCAAATTGTCTAACATTATCCATCAGAAGATTCCAGTATCCCGTTAAATGTATATTGTATATACACTCAACACTAACGATGAAGTTGGGTTTATATCCGATGAAGTAATTATTGTCAATTATTTGCATATCCAAGTGATATTGTCATGTAAAAGTTGGTACTTTATAACTTTTACAGGTGTAGTCTCCTTAGTGATTTATGGATATCTTGATTGTGTCAGTTTGTAATTTGCCGGCTTATTTCACAATTAAGGTATGCGCTGTGCTGGCTATTTCGTCAGCCCAGCTCCACTGCTACGTCCGGGGTTGTTGACTCGTGTGTTCAGTTATTACAGTATTGAGGGCAATGATTGCAGCAACTTCGCTGACTACTCGGTTTAGGAGGGCGCTGGTTCGGTGGTGACGTCAGTAGAGCCTGGCCCCACTCATCTGTGATTGTTATGGGAGGGGGTCGAACCGAGTAGTCTGATTGGTAATTTATGACATAGAACAGCCAGCGTAGGGCAGAGAGGGGGTGACTGGGGTATGACGTAGGAAAGTCTAGGTGCGAGGGAGCACGTGTGTAATTCGGGGCATTCAATCATGGAACGGAAGAGAAGGTAGACCTGTGCCAAGGGGGAACGGTGGAAAGAACGACGAAAGACCCAGAGGGAAGGACATGGAGGCCGATCGTGGACCTGGACGATGGAGCCAAACCACAACACGGGATCGGAGTCAGCCACCGGGAAGCCAAGGTATAGGGGTTACTACAGCTACCCTCTAGATAGGAAAGTTAAGTCCATCAGACCTGGAATGCCCATAGACAGATTCGCCATAACTCAGCCACGTAGGATAAATGTGTATTCTAATGAATTGCGGTTCCTCTATTGTTTGAACCAAAGTCTTGTCAATCTAAGACCTAAACTGCCTGAATTGGTATGTCCCGATCCCTATGATGTGAGAACCACCCACAGAGCTACGCCCCAGTATTTCTACGGGTCCGTCGACTTGGGAGTCCGTGGGTTCGAGGCCGAGCCGACGGAATTGGATGGATGTCACGGTAGGTTCTCGCTATCTAACAAATGGTGGAGGCATGCCGGATCCAATTTGCTTTGTGACAAATTGGTTTATCACAGGACTTAGTTTTGTGACAAATTGTTTTATGATCTAACATATGGTGAAAGCACCGTTGCAAAACTTAGTTTTGTGTATTTGGACTACCCAGGTCAGGCAGTTTTCCAATTTTTTTTTTCTAAATCAATTTATTTTATTTTAATTATTATATCGTGGCTATGAGTCTTTGCTAGTTTGTCTATGTAGGTCAGGAAGTGTTCATTCATCTCTGTGCTGTTTTGCTGTGTGTGCAGTGGCATCGCGTTTCTGTTGACGTCATTAGTTCTTGTAGAGTCATGAATTTTTCCTAGAGAACATGTTACACGGTGCTGTTTAAGAAGTCCATGCTATGTTTTGTGTAATGCATGTGGTGAAGTGCTGTTAACTAGGTTTTTATGTGTGGCTTTCAAGTGATAGGAGCTCGGCAGGTCCTGTTGTGAACTTAGGATTTGGTCAACGGTAGGGCGGTGCTGTTTTTGCGATATTCCAAGTCTTAGCTCACAGTGATGAATGATGGTTGTGTGTTTGTGTGTATATTTGTGTGTGTATGTGTGAGCGTGTTCTGTCGTTTCGTGGATTGGGCTGTGTCGTGCTTGCGCGATGAGCCTCGTTACAGGTGCAGTGGGCGACGTGATTGGCTCGGCGTAGCATCGTCGCGCTTGCTCTCACTGCGTGGCGGAACAGGCTGGTGTGTTCTTTGAGTGTGTTTGCTTGTCTCTCTCTTGGTATGTCGAGTATTGTTCTGTTCTATATACTGTTTTCTCTTGTTTTTTTGGGGGGAATGTGAGTTGTTTCTTGTATCATTGAGCAGGGCTCTACGCACGTCAGCAGTTTGCTCGCACGAAGAAGGCTATAGTTTATAGCTGGGCAATCCCTTTTTTTGTATGTGTACCGTGTAGTGTGTATGAATGTATGACAAATACAGTGTTTACATGTATATGTGCGACTGGAGGTCCATTGGAGGTCCATGTGCTCGCCTTTGGATGGCGATGAGGGGGACTATTGGAGGTCCATGTGCTCGCCTTTGGATGGCGATGAGGGGGACTGTTGGAGGTCCATGTGCTCGCCTTTGGATGGCGATGAGGGGGACTATTGGAGGTCCATGTGCTCGCCGTTGGATGGCGATGAGGGGGACTGTTGGAGGTCCATGTGCTCGCCTTTGGATGGCGATGAGGGGGACTGTTGGAGGTCCATATGTGCGCCTTTGGAGGGCGATAGGATGACCGTGGGAGGTCTATGTGTACGCTTTTGTCGCGCGTGTACATGTAAACATGTGTATATGTGCGTGTTTTGAGTGCATGTTCCCTCTTTGGTTAGTATGGATGTTCTTGTTTTGAGTACGTGTAGTATTCGGTGACGCAGGTTCCGCAAGGGTTGGTTTTTCGACAGGGGTGTCCATGTTGGCTTATTGTTTAAGCGTTTTAGATTTATGTTCTTTTAGGTTTATGGTCTTCTACCTTTTATACTCCCTTTATCGCCTTGCTATGGTAGTTTAGGGGGGACGTATGATTAGTTTATTGTTGTATTAATTTATAAGTATTTTTAAGTTAATATTTTTATATTGTTGTTTGGACATCCCTGGAGCTGCATGGCATCTTCCTATCGCGGGGGGGGGGTGTTTATGTCGTGATGTGGGTGGTTTTACGTGGGCCGGGGTCATCGCATTCTACATTAGTCATGTTTCAAAATTTTTTTGTTTTCTATGGTGATACAGATTTTGTTTGGCGGTTGCCGTTATGGTTATTAAGTTCCTGTTGAATCACTTGAGCAAGTTATTTAATTGTTTCTAGTTCATTTTGTTGAAATCGATTTATGTCACTCACATTCACGTGTATCGTGGTGGATTCGTCAGTTTGTTCATGCGTGTCCTGACTCGTCACGCGTGATTCTTTACTGTACGTAGGAGGGAGTGAGAGGAAGACATAGTTTCACTATTGTGCTGACGGTTGTCGTCATGACTCACTACTATCTGGAGTGCTTCTCGGAGTGGTTTTGTCTCTCGCGTATTTGTTGATGTTTACATCGAGTTGAACAAATCAAGGTCGCTCCGTTGTCAGCTGTTCTGTATGACAGGAGGCATATGATGGAAACTACCCACTTTCCAGGGCTGTGTTTCTTTGGGAAACGGCAGTTGTTATCGTCTGCACTGTATTGTAGTAATAGTGTAGTAATGTAGTAACTTGGTAGTTTAATAGCGTTATTAAATGTATGTAGATTCACATGAAATACAATGGTGTCTGGAGGGGGATGCAGGTGCGGGAATACCATACTGCTCGTGTTTTTTTTGTGTTCCAGTATAACTTGCATCTCCGCGGTCTGTGTTCGAACCATCGATCTGTTGGCTTGGGTGGATTGGCTGCCGTCAGCGGGTCGGCGGAAAGACAACTCCGGGCCGAGGAATTGTTCGACTCCGGAGTCCATTGTGTTGAGGAGGAACCGTACATTATGTGTTGTCTTTATTAACTTTCGTACATTATGTATTGTCTTTATTATCTTTCATGAAATTATGATTTTTATTTTGAGTTTTAATTTCTCTTTATCTATGTTTTGTGGTCATTTCATCGTTTGCGGAGCGTGATCTCTAGGCCGTACTGTGAATATTATTCGGTTTTTAGGTGTGGGCACAAGGGTGCTGAGGAGATCATGACTCTTAGTAGCTTCTTTTTAGAATGTATATGGCTGAGAGGTGAGGAATTTGACTATGGGTCCTGGTGAATTTTTCGTATTTTGTAAAGGGGATGGGTTGTTTAATTTTCAAATTATCTGTAATTTTGCTTACGTCATACATCCGATGCCAAATTTGGTTATCACTTTGTTTTCTGGCTTTCCATAAATCACCCTTCGATTCGGGGTCGAATCTTATCCGGGAGGGGCGGATGTCATGTAAAAGTTGGTACTTTATAACTTTTACAGGTGTAGTCTCCTTAGTGATTTATGGATATCTTGATTGTGTCAGTTTGTCATTTGCCGGCTTATTTCACAATTAAGGTATGCGCTGTGCTGGCTATTTCGTCAGCCCAGCTCCACTGCTACGTCCGGGGTTGTTGACTCGTGTGTTCAGTTATTACAGTATTGAGGGCAATGATTGCAGCAACTTCGCTGACTACTCGGTTTAGGAGGGCGCTGGTTCGGTGGTGACGTCAGTAGAGCCTGGCCCCACTCATCTGTGATTGTTATGGGAGGGGGTCGAACCGAGTAGTCTGATTGGTAATTTATGACATAGAACAGCCAGCGTAGGGCAGAGAGGGGGTGACTGGGGTATGACGTAGGAAAGTCTAGGTGCGAGGGAGCACGTGTGTAATTCGGGGCATTCAATCATGGAACGGAAGAGAAGGTAGACCTGTGCCAAGGGGGAACGGTGGAAAGAACGACGAAAGACCCAGAGGGAAGGACATGGAGGCCGATCGTGGACCTGGACGATGGAGCCAAACCACAACACGGGATCGGAGTCAGCCACCGGGAAGCCAAGGTATAGGGGTTACTACAGCTACCCTCTAGATAGGAAAGTTAAGTCCATCAGACCTGGAATGCCCATAGACAGATTCGCCATAACTCAGCCACGTAGGATAAATGTGTATTCTAATGAATTGCGGTTCCTCTATTGTTTGAACCAAAGTCTTGTCAATCTAAGACCTAAACTGCCTGAATTGGTATGTCCCGATCCCTATGATGTGAGAACCACCCATAGAGCTACGCCCCAGTATTTCTACGGGTCCGTCGACTTGGGAGTCCGTGGGTTCGAGGCCGAGCCGACGGAATTGGATGGATGTCACGGTAGGTTCTCGCTATCTAACAATATTGTAGTTTCTAACTCAGTATCGTGGACGCCGTGGACGACAGTACACAATGAGCCACTAAAGGATGCCGAAAAACTATATTTAAAATTTTTGTTTAGAGGCCCTTAGGTGATTGATTATTTACAAGTCGCGTGGACGGGGTGGGGGGGGGGGGGGGGGGAGGACAAATTCTGTTCTACCCCACTGTATTTCCCTTATTTTAATAACATGTCATTTTTAACATTTTAACAACGATCTGACTTGGGAGTTCGACAATCCTCCACTAGGAGGATACTATAGGTAATACCAAGCTGGCATGGTACCATAGAAACCGGTTTGTATAGGGGACGTATTGTCCACCCCTTGAGTAGCGCTGTCAACGCTGGGGCAAGATGTTGATGTGATAAGTGTCTTATTCGTGGAAAAAGATATTTGAGCCTGGCATCCTTTAAATTGATCTTGTTGTTGTTCAAGGTTCAAGAGTCTAAGCGATGAGAGCTATTTGCATTCCATTAGGGGACGGTAAGGTAAAACGCCACATCTCGCGGTGACATGCCGGCCTGGTATAGAGTATAAGTATAAAGCAGCGTCCACCCGTGCAGGTAACATCTCTCAGCCGCCTCCTTTCCTCAACATATCGACCCACTACTTGCTGACACAGGTCACGTGTTTCAATTAGCTACGTTGAAAGTGTTAGAATTATTGTGGAATGACTTACTGCATGGACACACATAACGATAAATACTTTAGTTTAATTAAAGAATGTACAATTTTGCTATCATCGCCTCAGCCGCCGACGTCGTTATCGGTTACCAAAACATCAACAACAAGTTCACAAAGTTCTTTGGTTTCAAAGACTAACGTCTCTTAATGTTCAAGGAAGCGGTGAACAACTTCTAACACTCCCCCTTGTTCATCACCTTCCTCATGACATCTCGCACAATCCTATTTGGAACCGATGTTGGGCAGTCTTCCTTGGTGTGATTGTCTTCGTCATCATGTCTGCGAGGTTATCTTCTGTTGGTACATACGTGAATTCAAGTTGCCGAGACTCTACCTTTTCTCGCAAAAAGAAATGTTGAATGTCAATGTGTTTGCTTCTCTCTGAAGTTGTGTAATTTTTCGCCAGTGCGATAGCTCCCTGGTTGTCTGCCAAAACTGTCTGTGTGGTACATTTTAGTGTATCTGCACCTATCTCTTTCAAGAAGCTTTGCAGCCAGAGGACTTCTTTCGATGCATGGCTCATTGCAACGTACTCAGCTTCCACCGTCGAGAGTGCGGTCGTCCTCTGCTTCTTACTGCTCCATGATATTGCTGCGCCGGCTAACATGAACAAATAACCATTAATAGATCTTCGATCTATTTTGCAGCTCGCCCAATCCGCATCGCAGAACGCTTTCATCTCTTCTCCGGTCCTTTTATACGTCAAACCTAAAGTTTTCGTCTGTTTGACATATCGTAGTATGTGCTTGACTCCTGTCCAGTGATCTCTACTCGGTCGATCATTGAACTGGCTCATATATGCGACAGAAAATGCCAGGTCGGGTCTTGTTCCTCCTGCAAGATACAACAATCCTCCAACTGCTCGCCTGTACTGGTAGGCTCCGTCTCCAGTCATAACTTCGTTCTCTGTCGCCTTGTTGAACTTCATTCCAGGATCAAGTGGCGTTGATGCCCCTTTGGCGTCTTCCATCCCGAATGTGTTCAGTAGTTCTCGGACATAAGTTGTTTGGTCTAGAGTTAGTGAACCATCTTCTTTTCTGTCCACACGCATAGATAGTATATGTTTCGCTCTTCCCAAGTCTTTTATGTTAAATTCTTTGCCTATTTTTGTTATAAATGTCTTGATTATTTCTTCGTCTTTGGATATCATCAACAAATCATCAACGTATACGCCTACGATGAAGTCACGATCTTCATTAAAATAAATGCATGGATCAGCCTTCGATCGTTGAAGTCCACTTAATTGAAGGAACTCGTCGAGTTTTGTGTTCCACTCTCTTCCCGATTGATGCAAACCATAAAGACTCTTCTTCAGCATACATACTTCGTCTCTTCTTCCTGTCTTGCACCATGGACTTGGCTGTTCCATATAAACTTCTTCCTTCAATGTTCCATTTAGATATGCCGCTGTGACATCGAGTTGATGTACTTCCCAGTTTCGTTCAGCTGCCAACGCCAGGAGGATTCTAATTGACTTTATCTTCACAACTGGAGAATACGTCTCGTGATAGTCGATGCCTTCTACTTGCGTATGTCCCTGTGCGACCAATCTAGCTTTGTATCTGTCCAGATTTCCATCTTCGTCAAATTTCTTTTTAAGGATCCACTTACATCTGACAATCCGTCTTCCATTTGGTCGTGGGACTAGAACCCATGTCTCATTCCGACTTAGATTATCTAACTCCTCTTGAATAGCAGCTTCCCATTTCCCAGCATCAGGTCTGGATAAAGCTTCTTCCACTGTACTAGGATCTTGTTCGGTATCCTGTTGCACATCTGCATTGCAGGCATAACATTTCTTCTCCTGCGTCTTCTTCTTAGCCAGTCGTTCCGAACGTCTTGGAATTACGTCCACGTCAAAATTTCGATCAACAACAGTTTGCGATTCAATTAACATAGGGTGGTTTTCATTCATCTCCCCCATGTCATCAACCTGCTGCTCTCGTTCTGCATTTCCATGTCTATCTGCGGGATGCGTCTCGTCTTCCACGCTCTTCACGCTAAACAGAATATCTTCTTCACAATCAGTACTTGTACGCGGGGTTGTTTTATTTGTCGTTGTCTTACATGGAAATGAATACTCGTCAAATACCACATTTCGACACACAAATATTTCGTCGGTTTTCATGTTCCATAATTTGTAACCCTTAACACCGTCAGGATATCCTATTAGCACACACTCTTCTGACTTTGCATCAAGCTTCGATTTCTTCTTTCTTGGATTTACAACACACCAAGCCTTACATCCATAGACTCGTGTGTGGTTTAGTTTCGGTTCTTTTCCCAACCATAAACTCTCTGGCACCTTCCCGTCAACGGCATTAGACGGACATTTGTTTCTAATGTAGCATGCCGTATTAAGTGCGTCAGCCCATAATGTTTTTGAAATACCAGATTCAATTAGTAAACATCTCGTCATGTCCATTATTGTTTGATTCATTCTTTCAGCAACTCCATTTTGTTGCGGAGTTCCAGGAACTGTGGTCTGCCGTTGAATGCCATAACGCTTCAGATAAGCATTGAATTCATTACTGATATATTCACCACCATTGTCACTTCTTAACACTTTCACCTGCCTTCCATGCTTATTTTCGGCCATTCGACGGTATTCATCAAACTTGTTGAGGACATCACTCTTCTTCTTTATGGGAAACACCACAGTGTACCTCGTGTAGTCATCAATAAAAGTGACGAAGTAATTTGACCCACCTTTTGATCTAGGTTCTACTTTACCAACTACATCTGAATGGATCAACTCCAGTGGCGCTGTTGCTCGAGTAGCTTCTCCTACAGCGAAACTCTTGCATTTCAGTTTTCCCAGGGTACAAACTTCACAATTGACCACTTCTCCTTCATTCTTCTTCTTCTGGTTTTTATTTGGTTTGTTACAATCGAGGGCATGAAAGAAGCAAGCCAGCTGTTCAACAAGTCAAGAAGGTGGCTGGCAAAGCACTTAGAGCAACAGATAATATGAACTTTAATCCCCTTGTCTGGTATTTAGATAGTGCTGCCACAGAGCATATGACACCATGCAGAAGTAAATTGCATTCATTCAAGGAATGTAAATCAAACATAGAAGTTGCAAATGGAGAGAAGTTAGATGTTTTAGGGACTGGACATGCAGAATTTATTCTAAACAAGAAGAATGGAGGAATTAACATGCAGTTGAATAATATCTTGTTTGCACCAAATTTGGATAGCAACCTTATTTCAGTTGGAAGGCTGGAAGAAAGAGGGTTAGAAGTCGTTTTCAAAAATGGAAAAGCACAAGTTTTAGAGAAAAATGGAGTTGTTATACTCACAGCTTTTCGCGAGGGAAGACTGTACAAATTAGAAGAAGTTGTTCCCAAGGCTAAATTCACAAAGGGAAATAACAGATCCCTGTGGCACAGAAGATTAGGTCATCTTCATCTAGACGCAGTAGAAACATTAATCGATTGTAACAAACCAAATAAAAACCAGAAGAAGAAGAATGAAGGAGAAGTGGTAAATTGTGAAGTTTGTACCCTGGGAAAACTGAAATGCAAGAGTTTCGCTGTAGGAGAAGCTACTCGAGCAACAGCGCCACTGGAGTTGATCCATTCAGATGTAGTTGGTAAAGTAGAACCTAGATCAAAAGGTGGTTCAAATTACTTCGTCACTTTTATTGATGACTACACGAGGTACACTGTGGTGTTTCCCATAAAGAAGAAGAGTGATGTCCTCAACAAGTTTGATGAATACCGTCGAATGGCCGAAAATAAGCATGGAAGGCAGGTGAAAGTGTTAAGAAGTGACAATGGTGGTGAATATATCAGTAATGAATTCAATGCTTATCTGAAGCGTTATGGCATTCAACGGCAGACCACAGTTCCTGGAACTCCGCAACAAAATGGAGTTGCTGAAAGAATGAATCAAACAATAATGGACATGACGAGATGTTTACTAATTGAATCTGGGATTTCAAAAACATTATGGGCTGACGCACTTAATACGGCATGCTACATTAGAAACAAATGTCCGTCTAATGCCGTTGACGGGAAGGTGCCAGAGAGTTTATGGTTGGGAAAAGAACCGAAACTAAACCACACACGAGTCTATGGATGTAAGGCTTGGTGTGTTGTAAATCCAAGAAAGAAGAAATCGAAGCTTGATGCAAAGTCAGAAGAGTGTGTGCTAATAGGATATCCTGACGGTGTTAAGGGTTACAAATTATGGAACATGAAAACCGACGAAATATTTGTGTGTCGAAATGTGGTATTTGACGAGTATTCATTTCCATGTAAGACAACGACAAATAAAACAACCCCGCGTACAAGTACTGATTGTGAAGAAGATATTCTGTTTAGCGTGAAGAGCGTGGAAGACGAGACGCATCCCGCAGATAGACATGGAAATGCAGAACGAGAGCAGCAGGTTGATGACATGGGGGAGATGAATGAAAACCACCCTATGTTAATTGAATCGCAAACTGTTGTTGATCGAAATTTTGACGTGGACGTAATTCCAAGACGTTCGGAACGACTGGCTAAGAAGAAGACGCAGGAGAAGAAATGTTATGCCTGCAATGCAGATGTGCAACAGGATACCGAACAAGATCCTAGTACAGTGGAAGAAGCTTTATCCAGACCTGATGCTGGGAAATGGGAAGCTGCTATTCAAGAGGAGTTAGATAATCTAAGTCGGAATGAGACATGGGTTCTAGTCCCACGACCAAATGGAAGACGGATTGTCAGATGTAAATGGATCCTTAAAAAGAAATTTGACGAAGATGGAAATCTGGACAGATACAAAGCTAGATTGGTCGCACAGGGACATACGCAAGTAGAAGGCATCGACTATCACGAGACGTATTCTCCAGTTGTGAAGATAAAGTCAATTAGAATCCTCCTGGCGTTGGCAGCTGAACGAAACTGGGAAGTACATCAACTCGATGTCACAGCGGCATATCTAAATGGAACATTGAAGGAAGAAGTTTATATGGAACAGCCAAGTCCATGGTGCAAGACAGGAAGAAGAGACGAAGTATGTATGCTGAAGAAGAGTCTTTATGGTTTGCATCAATCGGGAAGAGAGTGGAACACAAAACTCGACGAGTTCCTTCAATTAAGTGGACTTCAACGATCGAAGGCTGATCCATGCATTTATTTTAATGAAGATCGTGACTTCATCGTAGGCGTATACGTTGATGATTTGTTGATGATATCCAAAGACGAAGAAATAATCAAGACATTTATAACAAAAATAGGCAAAGAATTTAACATAAAAGAACTTTGTGAACTTGTTGTTGATGTTTTGGTAACCGATAACGACGTCGGCGGCTGAGGCGATGATAGCAAAATTGTACATTCTTTAATTAAACTAAAGTATTTATCGTTATGTGTGTCCATGCAGTAAGTCATTCCACAATAATTCTAACAGTGTTAGAATTATTGTGGAATGACTTACTGCATGGACACACATAACGATAAATACTTTAGTTTAATTAAAGAATGTACAATTTTGCTATCATCACCTCAGCCGCCGACGTCGTTATCGGTTACCAAAACATCAACAACAAGTTCACAAAGTTCTTTGGTTTCAAAGACTAAAGCAGACCTTGCAGTACATTGTTGCGCCATACTCGATATAATGGCGTGTGCATGCGTTGTAGTTCGATTGCGATTATACATTCAATAGCCAATAGATAGAGATACTAGAAAATCGCAAATGCTATAAATGCAAAATAGCATTTTTTTTTTTTTTTTTTTTTTTTTACATATGTGGACGTTTTGGGTACTTAGGACCACAAATTCACCAAATTTGAATCGGTGATAAAGTGCGATAAAACGTGAAAATGCAATTAAAACAATTAACAGCGTTATATTTGCGATGATGCATCATTCTGAGCTTAAAACGGCAAAATTACTGGCCAATTTTACCGATTTCGCGTAATTGTCATATATTTGGTGGAGGTGCCGGGTCCGAGATCAAAAATTTAATAAAATTTCAAATATTTGGTGGAGGTGCCGGGTCCAAGATTGAAAATTAAATTTTGAAATATTTGGTGGAGGTGTCGGGTCCGAGATTGAAAATTAAATTAAATTTTAGGGAACTAAACCTTTATTTGTCATTTCCCGTCAGGTTTTTGAGGTAGACGTTATGTAGGCATATTCAGCGCAGCATTCTGCATGAAAAGTTTATAAAAGAAGCTTTAACAATTTGTCCCGGGTTGAAACCTTCGTTGCCTGACTGATTGATCGAGTCAATTGAATCCATGTTCGTGAACGTCATTCGGTTCCGTCGGATCAGTGATCTGGTGATCCGTTGTCGGACCAGGGTTAATAGGATCAAGGTAGAGAGGCTAGATAGGAGAAGAGAGCGGCCAAGTCTGTATACGTTTTCTACTAGTGCGAGAAATAGGCTTCTACGGCCGCCAAACTAATGAAATGTAGCATCAAGTTAGTCAATTCAAGGACCTGTTACAACAGAGCGTCATAAATTGAAGGGAAATGAAAAATGCGTCATATGCATATAATCCTTTTGATAGAGCATTTTCCTTGTATCTGGATGAAAAACGGCGGCGGTGCTCATGGGCACAGTGGTACAGCCTCTCTAAATCCAGTGTCATATTGTGGTGGCAATACGAATCAACGACAGCAAGTTTCAGACAATTATCGGAATGAAAGGGAAAACACAAGAATATCCTCAGGGAATAAAATACCTGACATTTTACGTTGAGTGATTAAGGGAATGAGTAATTTGTGACTATAAACTTGCAGGCGCGACTGAGATTCATGAAACAGTTTGAATCCGCGCGCCGCAAAATAACGCCCAATAATATCCGTTCGTGAACCACTCCGGATCGCGATGGGTCAAAGGAGTAGCTTGAATCAGATTCGTGTAAGCACCTCTAATCTTGGTCTGTAATTTTACCCTCATGCACTTACCCTTCAACAAATAAAATAAAATATGTTTCATATTCAAGCGCAATCTGAATCGTTAGTTATATTATTAATTATTATGGTATGTCACCAATGGTGTTGACTGTGTTCATGTGAAAATGCAATGCGTGGTAAGTTATGGTATGTAATCGTTGAAAACAAATATTTTGCAGGATGACAGTTGTTCATGTTGTTCCAAATTAACTAATTGCAATTTATTATTTTAGTTTATGTACCCACGCACTAGTATGGCGTGAGCGCTCTGTAGGTAATGCTACTCGGTGTTGCCACTAGTTACATATTCCTTATTGAAATATTCGGCAATGATATTGTTCGGGCTATCCAGCCGTTCAAATCAGTTTTCACTCAGAATTGAACACGTAACTATCAAAGACAATTCGATCAGCTACAAAATTAATGTTGTCTAAACGTTTATTCATCAAATAACAAACCTTTGCGATACACTTTTAATATCACTTGAAAAGACTGTACGCAAAGATTATAAAGGGCACCCTCTATAATCTTTGCTATACGTATAACACATAGATGAAGGGAAACCCTGGTGTGAGTCGGAACTGAACCAACGAACGGCATCAGAACACACAGTTGTAGCACCAAGCTAGCCAACTATGAATAGGCATAAGTGAGTATACTGTGCATAATGTTGTGTATAAGGATGATGCAAAATTTATACACACAGTTAGTATGCATTTAAATAGTAATATTAATATAAATATTACATAGTGGTGACAAACGGGCCATTGTCAAGGAAACTAAACTAGTTTGGCTTCTTTAAAGTAAAAACAAGTGATAATTTCATTGAATATAATGTTTTAAAAGAACAAAAGTATTATATTGTCTGAATGAACCCCATTACAGCCACTATAGAGACTAATCGGTTTTATAGAAACATCTTGAAGGGAGCTTGACTTGACTTTACCCTATAAGGCTGTTATATTGCCACCTAGCACAAAGAGATCTAACTTTACCTTTACTTTACAAAACAGCCTGCCCTATTGTTAAGTTCTATAGAGACAATCTGCCAACATATTATACTTCTTTCAAAAATGAAGTTGTGTACACGAAAGAATGTCTCATTTAAAAGAAAGTTCCAGCACGAACATGCGAAGAATTCCTGCACAAAAGTTATCCGTCTCAACTCAATACGTATCAATTTCTCACCGTGGCATCACTTTGATTCGTATTGATTCGCCCCATCCATCTGTTTCATCTTGAATCCCGACTCAATTCATCTGAGTAAGATAAGCTTGAGAGATATTATGTTGCCTAGATCCTAATCCTATAGACGAGATCCTACCTGGGACAAGGGGCTTTGCATGTCGAACATTAATTTTGTCATCGACTCACGGGCCAATTACAAGCATCTTATCAGTGGGCATCGATGAGATAGCTTAGGCCTACTTGCGCTCCAAACACTGGTCTTCGTCGGTCGGCTGGGGTCGCAACAAAGTAAACAAACTAATATTTCACCACACATTTGTTTTGTTGCTTTTTTTATTGATCAGCTTATTCAGTTTTTTAAGTTTTGAAGATAAACAGTGTACCGAGTTTTGATGTGTTGAATAGTTGTCTTCCAGAGCTCACGCATTACAAGATGACGCTGGCAGAATGCGGTTTACATTTCTAATAACAACAACAACGACAGCGGCAGCGACAGCGACAACGTCAACGACAACGACAACGACAACGTCAACGTCAACGTCAACGTCAACGTCACGCAATGGAAATATTTGCCACTGTGATATTGAAATCTTACAATCATAGAAAGGTACGTGCCGTGCATGCTGCAATAATTATTAGTACCCAAAATTGATTGATATTTTATTGGGGATCGCGGATCGTTCGGTCAATATGTGATACAATTCATCAATTGCTGCCAAGTACGAAATATAAAAGTACATTTCATTTTTTTTTTTTTTTTTTATACATTAAAATGCGTATACACATGCACAGATTTGAGAGGAACAACATCGTCAGCTTGCCTGGTGGTTTCAATACGCGAGAACCAGCGCAGTTGGCCGAGGTCGATTAGGCGTTGGTCTAGTAAACCGCGGTCTCTGCGTTCCAGGTTCGAATCCTGGCTTGGGCATGGATGTCATGTGGCGTTTTTTCATCCTCATAATCACCCACTCATCGTCTCGAATAGCCTCGTTGCAAAAGTATGGGACGTAAAACCCCAAATATCATCATGTTCAATACGCGAGCAATTTGAAACCACCAGACTAGATCACGAAAGTGTAATTCTCAAATCTGACCCGTCTCGGTCCGGGGTAGAATAGGCTCTAGTAGTCGTAAAAGGCGACGAAACGAGACCCCCCCTAACCCCCCCCCCCCCCCTCCCACCTGTCCTTCTGAAGATTTCTCCTCCTTTTTGGCCCTGCACTCCCTTGCTGGACTCCCCTTATGACGACTCTCGCGATATAGATGGACCTGATTCGGAAGACGTCATATGACCTAAGCTGTCGAGTACGTCGTTAAACACCTCCAATCATTATCATCATCAAATCTGTCACTTGATATCTGTCTCCCGTGAGTGCGAGCAACTCTGGTGGCCAACTATAGAGGTAACCCGAGCACCAGGCAGAGAGATCAGGTTGACGATCTAAATGAGGCCCGCGAGCAGCTTTGCAAGCAGCCGTAGGCACCAGCAACCTCATATTAGACGAGCTTCTCATATTGGAAACACGGCAAACAGAAGACAACGGGAATTAAGCGCTGGTTATAGAATTTCCGTAGATTTACACGCAGCAGAACCAAAACCAGGCGAGGTCTTGTGTTCAAACCAAATACCAAAGTTGCCTCAAAGTAAGTATTCTCATGCTTAAGATATGTCCGAGTAAAATATGGTACAAACTCATTTTAATTATGGGTCTCATAATTGTTACTTTTTCTTAACGTTTTACCTTACAAACTTTGCTAAAAAATAATTTGATCAAAACCTAATAACGTAAAGAAGGTAGATTGTAAAATTTTCTTTTATTACAGGTTTCCTATAGAAGATCAGAACAAGTTTGGTGAAAAAAGTAGTAAAATCAGTAGCAGTAGGTCTGCCTCAAACAATTATTAAATATTCGTTTCTTCTTACACACTGTAACCCGTTTCTGCCTATACCAAAACGATCGATCAATATTTCTAAAATCCGTACTCGCACGTCAAAAGAAGCAAAATAAAAAGTCTACTGCACGCGTTTTACAAAGCTATCTATACACTTATCCACATTTTATAACTGCACTAGCTGCCAATGGCTCACCCGATGAAACGAAAAATTACTATTCACCGTTACGACTGGACGTTTGCTACACGAATATCATGCTATCGGCGTAAGATACAAGGTGTTGTCACGGATTATGTAATAAACGATGCCAGGTATCAAGCCATTTCCCCTCCACCTTACCACCTCCGTTCGGTACCAGCTAAGCGCTAGCGAGAAAGGAATGCAGGGAGGGTTGCGGTAGACCGCAGACCTATTTAGCCAGGACGGTGTCATTGTTAAAAATAGAAATCTTTTGATGTAGTAAAATGTTTCAATTTCTAAATTACTTTTCAGATATATGGAATAATCACAAACAATTGATATAAAATTAACTTTGAATTTTAAAAATAGCTTGAATATTAACAAATTTGGCGTAGACCGAAAATTATAATGATGACGAGACCATTGCTATAAAATTGACGGTTTTCAAGCTATTTTTAAAATTCAAAGTTAATTTTATAACAATTTTTCGTGATCATTCCATATATCTGAAAAGTAATTGAGAAATTGTAACATTTAGCTACACCACAACACCTGACTTAATGGGTCTGCGGTCTACCGCAACCTTCCCTGCATTCCGTTTTCGCAAGCGCTGGTACCGAGTGGAGGTGGTAAGGTGGAGGGGAAATGGCTTAATACCTGGCATCGTTTATTATATAAACCGTGACGACAACACCTTGAAACGTACGCCGATAGCACTATATCACTGTTCGTCTAATATTCAAAATGTTTCTACTTTGTAGCCATTAATTAACATTTCCATCAGGCGGCCATGTCATAGTGGAGTTGGTTGTCCAGTTCGTTAAGTAGTGGTCAATTACTCAGGCACTCTCGTCAAGCATGCGTCCATCATAATACCTAGAAGGATAACCAAGCGCGCAAGCACACACTACACACTACACAGTACACGGTTAGCAACAGTTGGCCCTTGCTCACTCAGTATCGATCTACGACCCACGTTGCTGCGTGCGTGGTGAAAACAGCGTCTTCCCAACGAAACGCAAGAAATAATATGCAAAGTGTTACGATGTACTACATTTTACAGTTTTAGTAGTCATGAGTAACCTGGTTGAAGGAAATTAAACGTAAACAAGTAATTAATAACATCAACAAACAGCGGGTTTAGCTCACAGTTCACACACTTGTATAAATCACCATTATGCGTGGACTTACAGCTTGGGCCAACTGTAATAAACACAACATGGTCAATCACATTGAAAGAAAAGAACGATCGCTGGCAAAAAAGCTACGTTAAGTGTATAGACAAAAATTATGCACTATCGTATCTATATACATTATATTGATATTAGTATTGTAGTATATGGTATGTTTAAACTAAACTTAGCAGATTCAAACTCTATTTAGTCAATATATTTTAATTATTACTGTTAAATCTGTGCTTTTTAATGTATCAGTGTATGTATTTATATGTTATCATGCAATCAGGGATCTGGATACCTTCCGGACAAGTTGACCAACTTATGGAATATCCAGATTCGTGCTATCTATCCATACCATACGGTATAAGATAATGTACATTGTACACCCACATTGTAAATGAATGATACAATATATATCAAATTAAAATAAAATAAATGATAAAACATATTTGTATGTGCACATTTGTTACATAAAAGTAACCAAATTGTAAGACTATGACGATCGTAAATCTCTCAATATGTATGCATGTGTGTATAGGCTAAGTGGCGACTTACAAGAAATATAGCAACAACGAGGCAAATGATACAGTTCACAATACAAACTTGCTGAGAAAACTTTTACCCCGGGATTTCGGGCGTCTGCTATTGGACAAGAATCTGTAAGTGCATTTTTATACAATAACATTTCCCTTATGAAAATCATGTGTATAGGCAATACATAGAATTGTATATATTTATATATTTATGAACCGTGTAAATAGGCTTTACGTACGTGTGAACGCGTAAACCTCTCAGTCTCGTGGTTCAAACTTAGTTATCGAGTCTACTGTTCCACATGTCGTGTTAGAAATGGACGTTATGGACACGATTGTAGCTGATTCATTATGTCAGCTACGACTGCGAAACAGCTAACAAGATACTTCAAAGCCAAGTCAATAAAGCAATCGACTACGCCACTGCACGTGTTACTGCCCTCGAACTGCAATTCGAGTTAACCAGGATGCCCGTAAGCCGCCACTAACTAATAATTGAGTTAATCACTATCAGTACATATTGGCATTGTCTGATCAAATTTGTATGCCAAGTTACATTAATATAAGCAGTGCATCCCCCCCCCCCCAACCCTCACCACCCGCTCTCTCATTTAGCGGCGCCACACCGGAGATGTTATCATAGGCAAATCAGCAGACTGAGTAATGGGGGGGGGGGGGGGCGTTTTGGACGTTTTTTCGACAAGTAAGAATTGAAACAATCTGTGTCAAACGCGTTCAAGTAGGCCTATGCAATAGAATAACATATCCAATGAAAACGGATGTGCTTGAAGAAAATTTGTTATGAAAGTTATTATTTGTCTAAAGTCTGTCTAGATGATAAAATTGGCCTCGGTTAAAATGAGTTTGTTGATTCATAAATGGGAAGCCGAATCCGTTATCATGGAGCTCTGGTGTGATGGGTTGGGAGAGCATCTGCTATAAGAATGTATTTGTTTAACTGGGTAAAGACCTACACGCTGGATAATCACTCAAAATCGCTGAGATTAAAGGTGTGTGTTGTGGCGTGTACACACGGTCATTAATCATCATCATCAAAGTCATTAATCATATTTGGCGCATGCTTGCAGTGCAACAAAACAGAATACCAATCGTATCCTCAAAGAATCTGGTGAAATTATCTCATTCCTTCGACAGTGACAATTTAACACCATTACATGTGTTGTCTATGACGCTGTTGTTGGAGACGCCCCACACATTATCGCCCCCCCCCCCCCCCCCCATTTCCCCCCATTGCATCGAGCGTGGACTCAATTAATTTATCTCGTGATAATTCCACCTGTCCCCTGAATATATTCCTGACTACGCCACTGGGTGGGTGGGTGGATCACATAAATCACGAGAAAATCTTCGAAGAAGATAAGGCACTTTAGGGAGCTACTTGATAAACCATTGTCCAAACTAATAAACTACCTAGATTTCGAAATAAATTTGCACAATTCCACTTAGTACCTAGTTATGTTAACCAAAAAACGTTTGATTGGTATTAAACATAATTTTACTTATTGGGATTAGCATAATGTTTCAACTGAATTTGGTTCGAGTTCTTTATTAATGAATCAATGATTTGTGACGTGTTTAAAGTTGGTAAACTAACATTTTGAACACAGCTCACAAAGCTTAAAATCTATAATTATTGAAATCGCTTTGGACACTTCATCTTTCTTGACAGAACAATCCAATATTATACTTATCCCTCCCCCCCTCCCCCTCCTGCAACCACGTAAGCGTACTATCACTTCAGTTACGTTTGAATTTTCAAGCCTATACCATCTGCTACCATGGAACCAACAGCGACCCCACAAAATGGAACACCACATCTATAAAACTGCAAAAAATGTAAAATACATATTAATATTGCAAGTAAGCATTCATAACATCTGGAATAATAATTCATGATTGGTGATCATGACAATGAGTAATGAATGGTTGTCTGATTGTGGAAAGTGTCCAGTCAAGTCGTTAATGATGGATGAACGGCCATCTTACAACGCACTCAGGGGAACAGTGGCAGTATTTTATGAGCTCTATATATATACGTAGAGGTTATTGTCACGACTCACGACATGTAAGGGCATCCAAGACAGTAGGTCTGTACGTTGCGGCATTGACTCGTCTGAGTAAAAGGTACATCTACGTTAAAAACCACAGAACATTTTCATTTTTCAATTATATCTAAGAATGCTACTCGAAATCGAAAATCTTATTCAACAGCGCACTGTGTTTTGGTAAGCCCTACATACTGAATGAAATATCATAACCACTAGCTTAGTTATTTTGATCATTAAATCGATAATTAGTAATAAAATTCATTAGAAATAAAAACAATACTCATTGAACTGTAAGACACATTTTTTAGCACTCAGAATGTAGGACTTACCAAACCACAGTGCGCTGTTGGCACTGTATCAAAATGTCGAAAGTGCAAAATGTCGAAAGTGCAAAACACCGAAAATTCGTTCGATTGCACTTTCGTTACTCTACACTTTCGTGAAATTGCACTTTCGAGAAATAACACTTTCGGTAGTTTGTACTTTCGTGATACTGCACATTCGAAAAATATGACATTCGTGAAAACGCACTTTCGGTATATTGCACATTCGACGAATTGCTCTTTCGGTGATTTAGACATTCGGTGGTTTACACTTTCGTAAAATTGAACATTCGTGACATTGAACTTTCGTGGATTCGGCCATTCGTAGTTTTGCACTTTCGTTAAATTGGACATTCGAAGCTTTACACTTTCGTAAAATTTCACCTTCGACATTTTACACTTTCGTAATTTTGCACTTTCGAGATTTTAACCGTCACGCTTTGAAATTCAGGGCGTTTTACAAGGTTTTGTCTGATTGGATCGTTGAGGGGGTTGGGCACGCCTTCTTTAAGTCCCAGCATATTCACATAGACCTTTGCTTTCAAGGAACAGAATGGGCAAGAAGAATGCCGAGGCAGCATGTGCCATGGCCGTGCTATCTATTGAAAAAGAAGACTGCACCTGCTAGCTTATACTTGACGGCAGCGGGGGCCTGTTGGATGCAAAAAATGTGACTGGATCAAAACAGAATTTTCCAAATATATACAGTTTGTTTGCGGGTATATTTTCAAATTAAGCAATTCCACACGAAATACTAACGGAATCTTTGAAGTAGGTATATACATCAACACGTTAATTTATATATCATGTGTATGTCACACGTATATATATATATATGTTTGAAAAATTAAAAATATATCGGGTTATTACGCCACGTCGGTCACACTCACCTAAAATATATATTTATATATATATATAAAAAAAAAAAAAGTCGAACACGAGCGTAACTAGTGTTCTGTGTTTCAGGGTGGAGGGGAGGAATAAATATTATCTGATGTGGGAGGGGTGTTCTTCCTCAATAATAACAGGGTTTTGCAGCCGCTATTGACATTAGACGCAAGTTTTAAAAGATTTATGAAAAGAGTACAACACTGTTAATGTTATGAGTAATTTATATTGAATATTGACCTTTATAATTTCTGGGGGGCGGGGGGGGGGGGGGGGGGGGGGTCAAGCACTTTGATCCCTCCCTCACTACGCCCCTGCAGTTTTAATTAACATCTAAGATTGCACCGACACCGGAGGCACATTCCAATAATTTTCAGCATTGATCTAGATAGAAGGATTAATCCTATTCTTCAAGTGCGGATGGAAGGTTTAGGGTTCGATTCCCGTTTGATCTAGCGTTTTCAAACCTTTGGTTATGAGATACTTATCAACCTTATATACATGAATACGATTAATTTAGATTAGCGTCATTGTAAAGAGATAGGATAGGTATTTAAGTGTAGTTGATTGGTTATTGAGACTTAATAAACACTCATGTATATTTTAGTAAATCAAAACGTATTTTTTCAATAACTATAGTTTCCAACTTCAAACGATACTGATTGTAGACCTACTGAAACAAAACGCCCGTTAGTTTGAAAATGTTATACATTCGTTAAAATTTGCATATCAATTATCTTCATTAAAAATAACAACTATTCTCATCTTTTTAAACTAAAAATTGATTTTCATACAGTCCTTAAGGGGACCCATCCGTCCCTATACCAGCAATGTTAAATTAGCCAACTTTCGGTACCTTTTCTGAAGGAATGGCTAGCCTAAGGAGGCTGATATTTACAAGTCTTTTAGACACATCTATTCTAACAAATCGCAGCGGAAAAAAAATTTATATTTTAGTTTTGTTTAAAAATTGCAATTTTTTTACAATCGGCAGTAATTTCGATCAAAATATTGACATTTCCTAATACAAACGACAATAGAAAAAATACTTTGAAGACGTTTATCACAATTTCCTGTGCTGCGTTTCTGTAAAACAGTTGTATTTACATGCTCCAAAAAAATCATGAAATTCTGTTTGGTGATTCTTTAGATAAATGTACCGTAGCACAAAAAAAAAATGTTCTGAGATAATCCAGTTTTAAGTGGGACATAGATTTTTCATCTGTTTTAGGGGCTACCATCATATCGCAGCTCCCTTTCTTAACTGGTGCAACCAAATCAGTTAAAATTTTAAACACATCATGATAAAAGTAAAGTTTATATGAAAATCATAGAACATATTAAAATATTTTAATATTTCGAAATTAAAAAAAAAAAAAAAAAAAAAAAAAAAATTAAAAACTTTTTTTTTTTTTTTTTTAAATGTCAAACAGCCTGTGAGCTTTGGGGAATGGGCATATATGTAGACTAAGGTTGGAATTCATAGTCGGCCCCTACACCTAGGGGCACCCATTGTTGCTATGAATTTGTTTTGTTTATGGGAAATACCATGGAAACAACTGTTACCTTAGTAACAATGGGCGCCCCTAGGTGTAGGGGCCGACTATGAATTCCAACCTAAAGCACTACTTCTTCATTGCAGTATGGCAGTATGTTTGGGGGGGGGGGGGGAGGGCAGACAATGGCACGTAATGCACGTAATGCTTTTAGCTGCAGCCATTTACGCTGAAGAAGACCAGATATTGAAGTTATGCTTACGCATACGTGTCTTTAAAAGATAACTGTGAGTTCAGCTATCACTCTATGGCCAAACAAATGTTATCATTGAGTTCAGGAGACATAGACGGTTGAATTAGCAAAACAAAACAAAAAACACGTAATTTTTAAATTTGCGACGGATGGGTCCCCTTAATCATTATGAAACCACAACCCGCATAGTTTTCACTTAGAAAAACATAATGTTGTGTGCTTTTTAATATGCATCCATGCATGTAGGTAACCGAGTAAGACGTGTTTGTTCAATAACTAGCCTCTCACTTGTTCTAGAATGACTGGGCAATAGCCATGCATACATATATCTGACATTCAATAAATGAATAGGGCGGCTCAAACGAACTTTTTGAGGCACAAACCAGCACAAACGATTGACACTAACCTACGTTTTAGTTGAAATTCAATAAATGGGGTGCTCGCATTTATTTAGCCCCCCCCCCCTCCCCTCTCCCCTTACTAGAGTCCTTAATTAAGGGTGCTTAGAGGGCAGCACAAACGAAACGTTTTGCGGCACAAACCAGCACAAACGTAACACAAACGATTTACACTATTTTCTTAGTTGAAATTCAAGAACTGTGGGGCTGGCATATAGGCCCGGTATTGTGATTTCGAATTTGGGGACTATGAAATGCTACACCATGGTTGTACTTGTATACCCCTGACGCAACTCCCTTTGTCGCTAAATGCATGAATACGTCTTCAGGCAACCCGCTTTCACCCTATAAATTTACGGTTTTGACAGGATGAGCTTTTAAAATGCTATTCATGTTTGGTAACAATAAGACCATGTGTAAGTTTCTTCTAAAGCTGGTCAGTGAGTTTTCAGTCATATAAGTTAATTGCAGCAATAACCTGTAGCACGTAGTAAAAGTGATGAATGCAGATGTTGGTTTTGTTTCTTGAAACTCGTCGAGCCCAATTCAGTTTTAAACGGGAAGTGGTTTTGTACGAATAGTGTAGAAATGTCTGTGAATAGAGATACATATCCTGATAAATATTTAACTTATAGTACGCCCGGGGATTCGAACACACGCTCCTTCTACATGGCATATACGCTTTTAGAACCAAACGCAGGAGCGACCGAGGACGGTTGTCGGAACTCAAGACTGGCGACTGGAGATCCCAATACCCCTCCCCCCCCCCCCCCCCCCACCCTTCCAGCATTACAAATTGCAATAACGCTGTTTGAGACGATGAGTATAGTCATAGATGAAAATAAAGGAGAATTACAAATAATATGTATTTGGCTTTGGGGATTTGAACCCACGCCCTTTGGTAGCATAATATGCTTAGGATCTGCACCCAATTACGTGAAAAGAATAATTGTTGTTGTTGAAATTTTGAAATACTTACTAATAGCAATGCTGCTTTGCGCAATGCGCGATTGAATATAGGAACGTAAAGAAATGTAGATAAACGTAATGCAAGACGAGAACACCCTTTGCGATCCATTATCTGTGCCTCAACCATTTCCAAAATTTGTATTCCAGTCAGAATGGCCGGTACTGGGATGCGAACCGGCTACCTCCCGAAGTAGAGCATTGTGGGCTAGAACTAAGCCAGTGTTTCTCAAACTTTTGTCACCAAGACTCACTTTTTATAACCTGAGTGCAGTTATAGACATAATGTGTATGTTGTATGCTCGCATCATAGACACTAGAGCGTCGTTTGGTCTGGGGGCTATTCGTTGTGAAATGTAATACGCAACGAAACGCCAGTCAAAACTGTTTACTGCAACTAAACCCCTCATTGATAAGACGAGAATAAGTACTACCGAGGCGCTTCACTGATTTTTCTTAGCGCCTCACAGTTTGAGAAACACTGCACTATGCCATTTAATTATGTTTCACTCTGCTTCATAATGCAGAAGAAGAATGAAAGGAAATTATATTGTTAGTTTTCTTCCTCCTTCATACGTCGGGATTATGACAATGAACGAACCGAATGAGCCCATAAACATTCCTCGAAATAAATCGTGACAGGTTTACAAGCACAGTTGGTGGAACCACTTTTCGTCTCTCGCGCCTAAAAAACGGTATTCAGTCCAAGGAGTTTACAATATTGTTAGTAAAAATGACACGGCCAACTACATAACACGCAAAATTCTACCGATGTGTTCTTATCTCCTTTTAGCAGTACTTTAAACTTTAAAGGCGGCCAACTAATTATGAATCTTTATTATGATTACACTAATATCATGCCCTGCTTTTGGAGCCATATTGAAGTACAAATTTTCGGCTTCAGCTGTTCTGTAAATGAAAATACGGTCTTGGTCATGAAGCAAAAATATTTTAAAACTAAGGAAGATGCCCCAATGCTAATCAAATTTTAAAAAATATCATGAGAGATATTATTGTATTTTCCACGTCCAATACTTATCGGATTACCTTTATATTGCTATATATTCGTAACCGGACGAAATTTACTATAAAATGGTTGTCCCAGATTTTGACACCATCTGCTTTTACCAAACTGTAACTGTGGTGTAACTTAATAACTTTTAAAACAATTCTGCCACGAAACTAAAAGCGTTCAACCCACATCGAAGTTTGTGGGTGGTCCCAATTTCCACTTGATCGGACTCTCCGTTCGACTGCTATCACGAGACAGATGAAAAACAAAAAATCAAAAATACAAAAACACACACACAGAAAAACAAACAAACAAACAAACAAACAAACAAACAAACAAACAAACAAACAGAAGCAAATGTTACTTATTGCTTGCTGTAAGCTTAGGGTGCGAATAAACGGGGGGGGGGGGGGATGGGGGGATTTCCCCCCCCCCCTCTGGTAATTTCATCCCTGGTTCTGTTTTAGTGAAAGGTATTCCCGCCAGGGATGGTTAAATCCCCACCTCTGGATACCATCTCATCTCATATAATATCAAATGATAATCGAGCAACGTTAATAAATAATGTATTACACATTATATTCCTAGCCAGGAAGTGTTTGTACATTAATAACCAAACTAATGGACACTCAAATCGCTTCTAAGGCAAACTCGAAAGCAATAATTCCTGAAAACAATTTTTGCCTCCAGTGGCTGGGGATTTGCCCCAGACCGCTTACTATACCGACGCAGATACTATACTTGGGCATCCCCCCCCTCCCCCCCCCCCCCCCTCTGTCAAGCCGTCAATTCGCACCCTGTGTAAGCTAATTTATGCAAACGTGTCCTGATTCGTTATGAGTGTTGAAATTGCTGGGATAAGCTATATGTCCCGATTTTAAATATATAAATTATGGGAGGCCTACCGTCAAATCGAATTTCTTTTTCAAATCTATGGCCTAGTCTCAAAGTACGTGCTCTTGTGTTATTGATATTCAGAAGTTACTAACTAGGAAAACGCTCCACGTTGCCAGATGAGCGATTTTGTTTTCAATAAATCGAACAAATCTTTTGCATATCATATAACTTTATAATAAACATATATTTTTTTTACAAGATCGCGGTTAAACTTTCAACCTTAGACCTTGTGTGTATTATTACTAGACATGTTGCCAATAATTGCACGAAATATTATTTAAATCCGTTAAAAAGTTTTCTTTAAATAAATTAAAACCTTCAAGTTATATTTTCAATGGATTACCGCATAATTTCATTCGACCTTGGTCTCCTCAATAGGCTCTAATACATAAACTGTTAAACCTATCTGTGTATAGAACGTTCCATAATGTAGATACTAGATACAGACAAGCTATATCTAAAATATCATATTGTTTAATCATACAATAACCGCATTTAGATCATAATAAAAGCTTTTTAATGTGTCGACAAAGTTCGTTGTTAACTTTTGCATGTTTGCCGTGAAAGTCATAAAACATAACACGTCATTGTAAATTATAGCCATTCTATGATAGCTAACAAAATTCCAAATACATAGTGAGAAAGGTCTGAGTGCGCACGCCATTTCTGCTGCATTATACTACGTGCATCGAACTTCAATGATCCGCAAATGCAAATCATGTCGGTGGAACACTGTAAAAATGAAGAAAATTATTGCCGTAAATAAACAATATTTTTTTATAACATGGCGGTTAAAGCTTCAATTTTGAAACTATTGTCAAGTGTTGGTTCCATTGATATGGACCTATGTGTAAAATATCATTTACATCCGTGTGTAAGTTTTAATAAAATAAAATAAATATAAACTATGTTTTTATGTAATTAATGTTTTGTAGGTTGGCATCTTACGCCATTCTATGACAGCTATCGAGATTTCAAATAATAGTGAGAAAGGTATAATTGCGTACGCTATTTGTGTTGCATACTATGTGCATCTAACCGCAATAGTCCGCAAATGAAAATCATATCGGTGGAACACTGTAAAAATGAAGAAATTATTGCCGTAAATAAACAATGTTGGATAAACTAACAATTTTGAAACTATTGTCAAGTGTTGGTACCGTCGATGTTAACCTACTAGTGAAACATCATTTAAATCCTCGTGAGTTTTAATTTAATTAAATAAATAAACAAATTTTGTTTTTCAGTAATTAATTTTTGTAGGTTGGCATCTTGACGAATTTTCATAAAATTATCAATCCAAATTTATGCTTAGAGTGAATTAATAAAGCTTAAAATCTATATTTTCTAACACATCACGATAAAAAACGTAATTATTATATTTCTGTATTTTAGCTGAACAATTCATTAAAAAAATATTACGCTTAGGGTTCAAAGGATTAGCACTCATCAAAACTACAAACCTTATTGTTCTATTGTGCTATACGTGCTTCTTAGACCAATTCTAAATTATAACACACGTATTATTCGTGAAAAGATTTTTAAAAAAGTTTAATATATTTCCCGTAAAAATGGAAATAATTTTTTTTTTACGAGATGGTGGCGTATTTCATACCCTTAAAAATGGTGTCAAGTGTTTTACTTATTTTTAAAGATGATGCACAATGAGGTTGCGTAGGCCAGTAGCACAAAGCGTGTTTTGAAAGGATGTGTTTTACTTATACCCCGTGATGGTAGGCAACCGCTTAGACGTTTGTGAATTGGGGTCCGCTTCTCTCTAGGGGACCAAAGGAATGAGGTGGTAAAAAAAGAGCGCGTGCGCATGCGGTCCGAACTGTTCTTCCTCCGGCTCTATTCACAATTCCCTGCACTGCAGGTACTTTCGATTCGAACCGACTATCCTAAAGAGCTCCATCACAGCGATTGGCTCTTGCGTACTCTGCACTCAACCAATCCGTGTTCTTTCGTGATTTTGCACATTCGAGAAATTACACTTTCGTAAGAATGCACTTTCGAGAGACTGTTCTTTCGTAAATTTACACTTTCGACAATTTGTACTTTCATGATTCTGTAGCCTACGTTCGAGAAAAATGACATTCGTAAAAATGCACTTTCGGAAGATTGAACACTCAGCGATATGCTCTTTCGGTAATTTGGACATTCGGCGATTTATACTTTCGTGAAATTGGACTTTCGTGATATTGCACATTCGTAGATTTGGATATTCGGTATTTTGCACTTTCGTTATTCTGACTATTCGTGATTTTACACCATCGTAAGATTGCACTTTCGTCATTTTACACTTTCGGTATTTTAGACTTTCGACATTTTACACTTTCGGAGAATTAGTCATTTTTTCGAGATTTTGCACTTTCGTGAAATTGCACTTTCGAGATTTTGTAACGATACCGCGCTGTTGATTCAGATTTTCTATTTCGAAGTCCATTCTTGAGATAAATGAAAATTGTGTGCGGTTTTTGACGTAGAGATACCATTCGCTCACAATCACATCACTGTCGTACGCGAATAGAGCCAGTCACCAAGGAGTTTATGTCGCAGACGAACCACCACGTAAATACGTTGTTACTGAGAGTGTCTTATACAATGATTATAAAGCATTGAATCAACAACACATACGTTCAGCTGAATCACCACAGGATAAAACAGTTCATCAACAAGGAGTTCCGTTCAACTGATGCACCGAAACATTGTATGCCTAATAGAACTTTGGGTCTGGATTCATAAGAGGTCCAAGTCTCTTTCTGATCGGCCTTACTTTGGACCTCCTGTAAAACCAGGCCCAGGTCACATGAAGAAGTTACTGATTCTGGTGGTAACAAGGACACAATGAATATTTCAATAATATGTTTTATAGCCTGTTCTCAGATACTTTCCTGGATTCGCAAGAGGTTAAAAGTAAGGCCGGTCTTAGGGATAAGACCAAAACAGACATATATAGGACCTCTTGTGAATCCGGGCCCAGCTATTTGTGTGTGTGACTCGATAGTGTCAGGTTTTACAGCGGTGAGTGCACTATTAAAGGGGTGGTTCTGAAAGGTCTTCTTTTTATACTCTTCGTAGGCCTAGGCTTAGGCTATAAGTATAAAAATAAGATTAGCTGGAAACGAATGAAAATAGAGTTAAAAGAACCATAAGCAGTAAAGCAAGTCATCAACACTGAAGTACTGCAGAAGAGTATGTTGAACCGGTAACGTAAGAATAAAGTGAACTAAAATCAAAATTATAAATATTAAACGAATGAATTTCATGTTAAAATTCAATGCTTTGATCACTTCAAGATGATATTTTCATACCAACCATTAAACATTGGTACCGTCCTAGCAATGAAGCACTCAATAAATTCAAAGTGGTTCTGAATCGGCATTGTTGATTCTGGCATTTTTCCGCAGGTGTTCGCACTGTCTAATCACTGATTCATATATTTCATATTTGAAATATCGATCTTTGATTGGTTATCTCTCACTCGTCGCTGGTGTTCGTCGGAGCCTTCAGGGTTGGTTTTGTCGCTTTTAATTTTAGTCCCCCACTGAAACTCAGTTTTGTTACTGAGTGGGTAGACTCTAAATGGGATTTGATGTATTTAATTCATTTATTTAAATCATTTATGTCATATAAGCTATGTTAAAATAAAAAATAATAATATAGGATGCTTAAAATTAGTATCACGTCAACACTGATATAAAAATTCCCTTAAATTTTGTTAACCCGGCTGCTTTCAATTCTGCGTCTTTGACTGACAGATGTGTGCAACGACATATAATTAAAGTTGTATGTTGAGTGCAGCTTTATCTTTTTTATGTTACACTGCTTTTGCTGGTAGTGTTTAGTGAGAACAAAAAGCGCAAGAAAGCGCTTTTTAGTGCGAACGTTAACTTCTCAATAAAACTTTATTGTTTTCCACGATCGTTCATCATCGCACTTGTGAGGTCTCGTTAAAACTGTTTTGTCCGCTTTTAATGTTTTGGTATAAAATCTGCGTAGAAACAGCCTTTTCCATAATAATACGTATTACTATGGAATTACGTTCATTATGATTCATACGATAATACAGATATTAATTGTGGTTTGTGACTTGTGACATATATGGTGATTGTGATTTGCATAACATCGACTCCCAGGTCAGGATTCAAATCTGGAACACAATGATTTACCAGGCCAACGCCTATAATCGACCGTATCCACTTTGCCGGCCCATTGTGATGTAACACTCGCTGCATTCTACAATTAATATTGTACGTATATTATGAGACGTTGGTATTTAAGTGGGAGCTGTTTATACTGGATACTGTTCGTAATCGAGCACCTCTGAGGGTGTGAAGTGCATTGCAGAGTGCATTAGAAGTATTATGATACATTGACGGACTAATTACACAGCCTTGCGGGACACCAAGGGTGGTTCACAACCTTTCACTGTTTCCCAAATCAAAAAGTTTATCTTTAAGAGCAGAGAAAATTCTAAATTCTAAATAATATCTCCTTTTTTTCACACATTTCTCATACTCTGCATGCATCTTATTGGGTCGCTTATGGGTTTAGTGATTGTCATATACATTTCTGCTACATTGGCGTTTGAAGAGTGTTTGCCCAAAGCGCCGTATGGTTGGCTCTACTAGTCTCGTAAGTTGCAGTGAGTCCGTGACTTATCTATCCCGTATGGATGATTGAGTTGGTATCGATAGACATGTTTTGTAACCCGACCGCTATATCGAATCGAGAAAATGTCAGCCACTTCCATCAAGGGAAACTTCAGTTTTCTATGGCTTCAACTTGCGTTGGAAGCGGTAAGGGGGTGGGGGAGAGGCCGATTTTTAAAACGAATAGTGGTATTATCAAAGTTAATTCTTGGTTATTATAAGGTTTATAGGTGGGTGGTGGTTTTGTGGCGAGGTGATCAAACTCCCCTCAGCGACCGCTTACAACCCAACAACCGAATTGCTAATTTTGTATTTTAAAAAATACAACATTCAATGAGCTTTGATTCTGGAATAACCTTGTTTTCATCATTCCACCTACTCAATAACTACTTTAAAATGATTGTTGTTAGAAGGAAAAATAGATTTGATTGTAATATCAGTTCAGTATACTTTGTTTTGTAGTTGTGTTGTTTTGTGTATGTTGTTTTAAAGCTGGGTCTAACTCATTTCTATGACTGGAGACAACGGTTTACGTATAGGCCTACTTGTCGTTAGGCCGCGCACACTTGTAAACTGGTGAATGTATCAGTCAGTTTCACTCACCGACGAGTGAGTCAATGGTAATTTTTTCTTTTAACATCAACATCTCTTGTCAGCTCTCTTCTACATCCTGTTTTGTATTGCTGCGCTGCATGCGATGGGTCAGTCTTTAATTAAGTAAACTCTTCCCATGTTTCAAATGGAACTTAATAAAAGCTCTTTTAATCATCCCCTAAGTTAACTCTGGGGAAGTGACCCAGTCTTGCCCGTGTTTGATGGGACGCAGAGTTAAGAGTTCAAGAAGTACAAGCGCTTCCACGACCCATATCTGCAGACCTAAGCCGGGCTAGTTATGAACATTCAAACATCCCACTCAAATAAGGAGTTTGAGGCAAAACTCCACCCAACAGAAAACTTACTCGCAGCATAAAGCAATAAAACCCGACATTGGTAGTAGTGGTTCTTGGAGAATGTCATTTAATTATTCAACTTTAAACTAAAATGAAAACGGAATGAGCCACTGCAGGGTTGCATCTTTTTTCTTTAGATCGGTGAAAACCTCATCAGTCATCACCCGACAAACTCGCTACAACTCTCACCTATAGCGACGGAGTTCCTTGTTCACGTCAGACTGCACAGCGCTGCTCTGACTGTAATCAGCAGTGGTGCCTTGTGGGACTTGAGTGTGAGTCCGGTTCAATTATGAATTAATGTGACGGTAGGTGAGGATTATGACCTGGGCTTTTGCTCTCTATCCAATTTCACAAGCAAGCACACATGGCTGAGCGAATAAGACTAATTTCTACGTATATATATTTCGCTCAGCCATGTTTGCTTGCTTATGAAATTTGGAATATATATATATATATATATATTATATCCTGTCGGGAATAGTCGCACGCGCACATATACCCGTTGCGAAGCGCGATGAACCGACCAGTCGTCGGCCGACGATGGAAGCTGCAGCCGGAATACATACAAGCGGCTGCCGGTCGCTTCGTTTCCGACAAGTGCCTTTTCCTTTGGGTCTATAGCGCTGGGTCGCATTGAAATATATGTATTTAATTTGATCCGAAAAATTCCGCGCATCGTGACGGGTAAGTGTGCGCGGACCTTTAGCGATAACATTAAATTCTACGAACATGTTTTAAAACGCGAGCGAAGGTAACGACTAACGAGATTTATTTTTTCAATAAAATCAAATCAAACGGAACTGTGCGCGTGTTTTGATTGCTTGTGTACCGAACGGGACGTTGGCGAGTTGTGTGTAAACACTAAACACATGCTCCACAGATTTAGTAACGAGCTACCATAGCGCGTATTGCAACGAGCCGTCACCCCGGGGTACACTTCTATCCATGTAAATAATGTGTTTAGCATGCCAACTAATGTTTGTCATCACGCTTATAATGATTCATTAACTGCATAAGATTATATTACAGATGTTATAAACCACACAGTTAAGAATCACTAGAATTCGAGAAATTACAAGAAGATACAACCCCCTCACCGTCGCAGAGATTCTATGTAAACCAAGCTTGTAGCGGTCGTGAATCCACAACCTGACGCAGGAAACGTTTACCTTAATGTTATTAAATGATTATCTTAGCGTTGATTCGATGAAGGCGACATTCACCGCTCTCTCTCCTTATTATACCACACTTCGACTACTGCGACATAGTATACAACGACTTGACCGAAGACCTTTCCATTCGCTTACAACGGGCACAAAATTCCTGTGTACGTTTTATATTGGGCATAAAGAAATCCGATCACATTAGCCCTGGATTTAAACAACTAAACTGGCTTCGTTTAAGTGACCGTCGAAATCTTCATTCCGTCTGCCTCGTTCATAAAATATTATCATCATCAGCCCCCTCATATCTCACCCCAAACTTCCAATATCTACACTCCAATCATAGTTTCAACACCAGATCGAGAGGAGGTTCCCAACTTGCATTCCCTGTACATCGAACTAAGCTCCTTGACAATTCAGTTACAAAACATGCAATCAGAATGTGGAATGCTATACCGGTGGAGATCAGGGATACATTGCAGAACAATTACAGCGTGTTTAAGAGTAAAATGTATTCATTACATGTTTCGAAAAATAACGACATTTAATTTTGTTTATTTGTGTTTATTTGTTTTTATATTGTTTTTATATTGTTCTTATGTGCAGGTATTTCTACGTTTATCTTCTATGTATAGCCATACATATTTGTGAAGAAAAGTGACTGTCAAAGTTCTTGGGCTCACAATCAGTGAATCTCTAGACTGGTCCCCCCATGTCCAATCCATTGCTCTCCGTCTCCTGAGAGGATGTTACATGCTTCGCAAGCTCAAGATGATCGTCAACCAATCCACACTACTGCTAGTTTATCATGCCTTCATACACTCCATCATTTCCTATGGTATCCTCTTCTGGGGCTCGTCCCCACAAGCGAAGCGTGTTTTTATTATTCAAAAACGTGCCGTAAGAATCATTGCAGGTATATCCCGAAGGCAATCATGTAAACCACATTTCATTAAATTACATATTCTCACATTACCATCAATACTTATAATAACAGCTGCTTCTTTTGTTTTCTCTAACCCTCACCTTTTCCCTGTCAATAATGTCAATCACTCTCATCTTACACGATCTAACGCTAACATTTTCATCCCCACTTCTAACCATCTTTATTACAACCATTGTCCTACCCACCTTTGTAGTAAAATTTATAACAAACTCCCCAAATCAGTAAAAAAACTCTACATCTCTTCCACTTTTTAAACATAGACTAAAAACTTTCCTCTCAATTAAACCATTTTACACTTTAAAAGAATTTTTTGATAACTAACAACTTAAATTCCTGTTTCTCTTACCCATCCTTATCGTTATTTCTTAATGTATTTTGTAGTTTTATAGATTTGTATGTATATTTTATTTTGTATGTATGGTTATTTTGTATAGTTTATACCAATATTTGTATTATGTACAAATCATACGGTGAAATAAAATAAATAAATAAATAAATATAAATGGAGTTACATAATATTTACTTAATGTTCCTACCCATTGAATGAATGAACGAATGAATGTGATGAATGAATGATTTATCTTAGCATTATCAATATGAGTTAGCGTAGTTAAAAATCTGTAATTGAAATTGAAATTGTATTTTCCTATTATGTATGTTCGTAATTTCTAAGTCTTAAATGTATTTTAATGAATAGCTAACATTAGCATTATGATTTCATCATTCTCTTAAAAACAAAACAAATTCAAAATCCAATTGTAATTGTATTTTTCTATTATGTATGTTCTTAATTTTAAGCCTTCAATGTATTTTACCACAAATGTATATCTCTATAACGGTTGGATGGAAGAAAAGGCTTCACTGGCCTTAATCCCGCCCAAAATAAAGTCCAAAATCAATCAATCAATCAATCAATCAATCAATCTCTCTCTCTCTCTCTCTCTCTCTCTCTCTCTCTCTCTCTCTCTCTCTCTCACTCACTCACTCACTCACTTATCACGTGGTAGAGTCAACTTGCAGTGATTAAAAGAATGTAATTATGCAGGTACCCTACGCAGATAAAGTTTGAATTATCAGCAACAAGTATCTTAGACACTTGACAATATACTGGCGGCAAATACATTATCGTAGACACGTGACAAAAGATTGAAAACAAGTAGGCTACATCGAGCACTTGGCAATACATTTTCACAGCTATGTCGGGCCCTTGACAATGCATCTGTGTCAGTTAGGTCGAGCTTCTTAATCTTTTGGAAATATCTCGGAAGTTCTGCTTAAAGATTTCTGCTCGGGAAGTATTTTGTGATCTTGCTTTATGTGTATTCGCTTTTAAAACAGTAATTCAATTTCCACGTAAGAGAGTCATAATCCGTCAACTAAGCTTATACTAATTTTCATGGCGCTGGTAGCCACGAACATACTTTTCCAATATACTCACTTCGACTGAGTTCGAACCCTATTATAAAGATAATCACATAGTGAAATATTAGGTACACGAAACGGAGGGTTTTCTGTGGAGCTGTATATTCTCGTATATTATATTATACTCGAGATACAGTAAAAGCAAAATCTATGCCAGACGGGGGAAACTGTTTTGAAAGCAAGACGTAGTACATCGAATGTAACTGGACTGCAGTGCGTCGCTACGCTCAGATTTATGCATCCACCAGAGAGACAAACAAAACAATTACATGTGGCTCAGTAGAATCAGTCCGAGTTGTGTAATATGTGCGCTACAGCGTTACAAATCTACATCACTCTTGATTGCATTAGCGACGATGTGAATTGTAAACTCTTGCACCATCACACCACTAATTCGCTGCCGCGGATTCTTCGCAATGAACTTAGTGGTTGTAATGTAACATACAAGCCCATCAGAATAAAATAACAACAGAATTACAAACGAGTGCTCTAAAACATGAAGTAGGCTACTGGTTGTTATTTCAAGCCGTAGTGAAAACCCTTCCGCTGTAACACATATTGTATCTCGGCTCCTGTGATGAGGAGGGTGTCGCTATAACCGATGGATGGTTGTACCAAACCACTCCAAATACCACTTATCTTGTGAAACGTGCTGTAGTACTTTAGCTGACAATATTTACAAAATATCACACAATACAAAAGAGTGAACTGTGAATTGTGAAATGATTGAAATACATATCCATTAATCTGAAAATGACAATACGAAATTAAATTATTTATTTATTAATTCAAACAACAGAATTATTTGTATGTTGTATGTTTTACAAAACTTCGCGCGTGTTTTGTCCATCTTTTCACTTACCTACGACGCTTATAGTGCTGGAGAACGCTAAAACCAAAGCATTTCCAACAAGTTTCGGACCGTATCCAAGGTATCGTGTATTTATTTATTTATTTATTTATTTAATGTATATCCTATTCAGTTATAAAAACTGATTAACAAAGGAGGACCGTTGCAATTAGCGCCAAACTGGAGTTGGGTGGACGTTCTCCCAAGCGCGCCTGCTGATCATTTCACTGAGTTGGATATTAAACGGCTGTTCGCACTACGTTATGACCAACTTGCTAATTTCTATAAACTGCGGAAATGATAATTGGATATAAAAAAGCCATAACGCTTCGCAAGCCATTGCTCTAATATTCATAATGAAGGCGCCCCCTTACCGTACCTCGCCCCCCAAACCCCCCCCCCCCCCCAATGCCCCCCCCCCCAAACAACAACCAATGGTCAAATAGATTTCTTTCATGAACGAGTAAACAGGGTTTCTTTATTATACATCATTTTAACTGATCTTACAAACGCATGTATTAGTATTAAGTATGGGTTTTATGGTTTAAGAAAAAAACAGCATTTGGGCGGGTTGTTTCTGTAAAATATCCATGCAAAAAAAAATCGATATGCTGGACAACGGTTGATTTTGTGAAAATCGTCAAGGCCTTTAACGACACGACACACCGACATCCAATATATATATTGTAGAATGTAGATTGTAGACCATATCTTTTTTTTGGGGGGGGGGGGGGGACTTATTACATCGCGTTTCGTCAATGTATTCTGGACAAATAAAATTCTATACCAATAACACCAAATCTATATTTTTCCGATTGGTGGATTTGATGACAAACGCCTCAATAGATTTCAGAGAAAGTGGATAGAATCTTTGTGCACAGTTGCGCACAGGTACATATTGATCGGCTACCACCCACGCAGTTTTGTTAAGGCATGAAAAAACTGTAACCTGTACCGAAACCTATTCTCGAAGCACGCAATTAAATATAATACGGCCGCACGTGCTTAATGGGTTATATAAAACCTTTCTAAAGGGAAAACGAGCTCATCAACTGTTTTATGTTGACTTCACTGCCAATAACTGAATACCTTGCAAAGCTAGGAGGCTCGAACTCGCTTGAAAATGTCTGAAAGTAAAGTTACGGCGAGCGCTGGCCGTAGCGTAAGCTATGGAACAGCAAGACAAAGTTTTGAAACGTTACGTGGAGGTGATACAAATAACTCACAAACTTTCAAGCTAAAATCATATTTTCTACACCATTCTATGCGTTGATTTGCTTATGGTGGTATACAATTTTTTTCAATATAACTTGTAGGTAGATTGAAGCCCGGACTGCGTACTTTCTTTAAAGAAAATGCATAATTAGGTGAACAAAAATTTTAGTTGAAAAGTGACGAAAATCTAATTTGTAGATAATGTGTATTCACCATACAATGTCGACCATTCTACAAACATATAGAAACAACAATTATAGATATTATTGCAATAGCAAAACTTCCTAATAATACGTACAAAAAATATTTGTGACATAATTGTTCGGCGTGCATTCTTATTGCTTATTGTTTGGCAAATGTTTTTTGATAGAATTATTTGTACAGTCCCACATGGGCCTACATTTCATTTTTCCTTTTTAAGCATTGACGAACGTGAATATTTAGACAAGATGTAACACTATAATACAAACATTTAAACTTAATAGTGCAAATTAGCCAGTTATGTTATTTCTTTAAACATACATGCAAACTTTGATAATACCGTATTTAAAAGATTTCGTTTTCCAACTTATTTTCAAACAATAACACATAAAGCAATGGAAATCATCTAAACAATTCTACAGCTTTTTTTCGTCATTCCTTTGTTATCACGTTTAGTTTAGTTTAGCTAGATGAATAAACCCGATTACAAAATCTTCCCCTCGTCTCTGAGATCAGAGAGTTTCTGACTTGGGCACGGGTCTGGTGGAGAAGCGCTAAACCTCCCGACAGTTTTCAAATTACCGCAATCGTTTCTCATTTCCACCCCCGCCAACACAATATGTAGGTCACATGGGAAACTGTTTACCGTCAGCAGAGCGAAGACGCTGTGACGTCACACTCAGAGCACGAGAAGCCTCCTGGCACTTTGTGGCAGGAGACATCCACCAGCGAGTCCAGTTGTTATAATGAAAGTATTCTGATGCTTACGACACAGCCGAGTCCAAGGTGACAGCTTAATTTTCTACTGCCCTTATTCCTACCATCTAATCTAAACAGGTCCATTGGGGATAATTTAAGACCTGCCGTTGGTTACCTGTAACTGTGGGTGTGGCCAAACCGCCTGTGCACACGACTAAGCCGAAAGACATTTACGAATGTGTGAAAGAACGCCAAGTATATGTTGATTTTCTTTCAATTGGCGCGGTTGAAAGGGGCAGTAGACTATGTCCTGAGATCGGTATGGGAATACTTTCTTTGGGAATAGTAGGCCTATACAATGGAGCAACTGTATGTGATATGAAACATATTAATCATATACATAGCTTTTTTATTTTTAATTACTCACCGAGTGCACTTTGATTTGAATTTCATTATGAGCGCGATAGAACGAAATAATAAAAAGGTAATATAACTTTGCAAATATTTAAAGTGCGCTTCAGAAATTCAATTTAAAGTGGCAGATTTTTAATATTAAATAAACATTTATTGAAAAACGTAAGATAATAATAAGTGTCGCAACAAAATTCAGTGTACTTTACAAGTTCATAAAAAAAATTCTAGCTAAAAAAAAGAAAGGGTGGTGGAATTTTATCTCGTTCTGTTTACGTTGGCTTAAGTGTTGGGACTACATTTCTTGATGATTGATGAGCTAAAGCGCATATACGTACTTAGTTTTGTAACTGATTTGGTTTGGCTATGCAAAACTGACTAGTACAATTTGATAGGAAGCAAAAATACGTTTTTTCATCAGCTGTTCTGCAAAATTGAGTACTATATGTTTTTAAGAAAGGGGAACTGCAGTTAAAATGACATGAAAGTTCTTTTGCACGCATCTATTGAGATTCAATGAGCCTACAGCATTATGTTGAAAAGTTTATTTCAATATACTCCCCAATTTGTTGATCTATAAGCTCAGATGGTCGATCAATGTCTATAACGTCATTGCATACATTATTGTCAATAAAAGTAGGCCTTAATTGACAGGTAATAAGAAATACCAAATTCTTGACAATATTAATTTCGTCCAAACTCAAAAGATTCATTTCGCAATTATTCACACACAAGATAAAACTTACCATCCGATAATATCAAAGGAACCACGGACCACCACGAATCCAAAAACATCCACTTCAAAATCAATAATTAAATTCATTTACCACAAAACAAGAAAAAACGGAAATGATTAAAACTAAGCTATAAACTGTAGTATAAAACTGTAGTACCAGACTTCAAGTTATTTTGGGTTGCTTTTAGATTTAATACTTTTTCGTTTTGGAAATAAATGTTCCTCAAGAAGACAACAAATCTAATATTTAGTGTAACAAGTAATTTCTTATGGAAGAAATTATTAGTACATAAGTAATATAGCAGTAAAAATAAGTACAAATGTAGTATAGTTGTACAGTAATAATCACGAGAATATTGAACCGGCAAAACATGGACGTGACCGATGCAAGTGCTAATTTAGTTAAAATAACGTAACTCGTTTTAAACCGTGTAGATTTGATTAGCTTGAGTTGAATCCCACGCACGAATTCTGCCGGGAAACCATCCCATTTCATTAACGCTCAAATCACATGATTCCCAAGCATTGCGATTCATTTTATGAGTGGAAGCAGCTCGCCGACCGAGCCCCGTACATCGGTAAATACTTCCGGTTGCAAGGTGGAGATCTCTGGTGGCTAATCTTATAGTATACTGCTATCGGCGTAAGATACAAGCTGTTGTTGTCATGGATTATGTAATAAACGATACGATGCCAGGTATCAAGACATTTCCCCTCCACCTTACCACCTCCACTCGGTACCAGCTAAGCGCTCGCGAGAAAGGAATGTAGGGAGGGTTGCGGTAGACCACAGACCCATTCATCCAGGTGCCATAGTTAAAATAGCAATCTTTTGATGTAGTAAAATGCTACAATTTCTCAATTACTTTTCAGATATATGGAATAATCACAAAAAATTTAAATACAATTCTTTGAATTTTAAATATACCTTGAAAATGAACGATTTTGGCTTAGTTTCAAAATTATAATGATGACGAGACCATTGCTATAAACTTGACGGTTTTCAAGCATTTTTTAAAATTCAAAGTAAATTTTATATCAATTTTTCGTGATTGTTCCATATATCTGAAAAGTAATTGAGAAATTGTAACATTTAACTACACCAAAAGATTGCTACTTTTAACAGTGACACCTGGCTTAATGGGTCTGCAGTCTACCACAACCCTCCCTGCATTCCTTTATCGCGAGCGCTTAGCTGGTACCGAGTGGAGGTGGTAAGGTACCGGTAGAGGGGAAACGGCTTGATACCTGGCATCGTTTATTACATAATCCGTGACGACAACACCTTGTATCTTACGACGATAGCTCTATAGCAGACCCATCTCTCACACGCACACAGACACACTTGAGAGTAACACCACAATAATTGGAGGCTACTCTCATGTCATCATACGGAGTGTGCTTGAGTGGCCTAGATGTGTGGCGATCTCTTTCATCGTGCTCGGCCGGCGTCGCGGCGCCTCGTGTCGGGCGCCCCGCGGCGGTTTAAAGCACAACAACCCTTAAGGGAGATGTGTATGAGCGCTAGCACGTTGCATGAGCGGATGTGCGGATGTACTTCAGGTCGTATGCTCTGCATGAAGAAAGAGCTGGGGTAAAATGCAACACTGTATAGAATGGTTTTGTATGTATGTGTGTTCTCCGAGTTGTTTATACGTTGGCTTGACTGAGACATTATATAATGTCCAGGTGTTATTATATCACTGTTCTCTACTTAGTTTGTGATCGACGTTATTTCGAATAGCGCCGATCACGACACTCCAACTTTGTAACACAGGTGACACATAAATCATTATTGTCACCTTAAAATGTTTGAATTACTTGGTACAGACTGCAGATCCATTATGTTATAGCTGTCCAAAGACTACCTTACACATGCTTTCGTCACAGGCGACGGGTTCGTAGCCAATCAGCGATCGGTATTGGCCCGGATGTGTCTCGGGCGGTTCGCATGGTTGGTTACGACTGCCCCGGATGTGACGAAAGCAGGTGTAAAGTAATCTTGGGTCCACTATATTCATCTTCAACAGTATTTTCATGATATCTACTGTATCACATTTTCCAACTCTCAACCATCCAAACTTTTCACACAGTTTATACGAAAATCATTATCGTTGCCTTAAAATTTTTAAGTTACGGTATACGGACTACGTACAGAATATAGATACATTTTCTCCACCACGATTATCAGTATTTTCATTTCTTTGTAGCTTCTGCATCCCATTTACACCCTCTTTTACGTTAGCGATGTGCAAATGTTACATGTGTGGGATCAACAACAGCTATCACCTTAAATACTAGCATTTCTTTTGATTTCTTGTTGTGAGTATGCCCCTTATTATGATTATTACGAGGTATGGTATATAAAATGATTTATTTGTTTATAAATAAATAGAAATAAATAAATAAACAATATTTCGTGAATCATCTCTCTATCTGCTTAAAGCCGCGTTCACATAAATGACTAGTGACTATTGACTATTGACTATTGACTATTGATTAGTGACTAAGCGAATTGAACCATAGGCGATACGTGCTGACGTTCACACAACTTTACTTTTGACTTATGATTATTGACTATTGACTAACGAATTGAAGATATCTGGAAGTCATAGTTACAACCAATCACAACGTTCGCGTTCAGCCAATGAATGTGGAGCAACGGAAGTCAATACCACTATTCAATTACTGTCAAGTGTATATTTGTTTTTGACTATTTCCGGCGAATATTATTTATTTATTATTTTTATGAAGCTGTCATACAGTAAAATATTCTTATTTTGAAAACAAATCTTCAAAACAAACAAGAAACATACAAAACCTTCACAACTTGGTTAAGCCCATCATTAAACGTTTTAACTGGTGAACAGTTACTATCGCCATACCTCGTTTTCTTCATAATGTTGCAATTTTATTATTTTGACAGCTCGTTGTTTGTCAATCAGTTTGATTCATTTGTTCTAGGTGGCAGATCATACGTGTCAAAGAACTTAGTTGTGTAGTGTTCATATCTTTCTTTGGGTAGTCAATAATCACTAGTCAATAGTCAATAGTCAGTAATCAATAGTCATTTATGTGAATGCGGCTTTATGTGACTGAAGTGCCTGATAAGAAATAGGGTTGACGGTGCTACTTCGTTGTGTATACAAAAATATATTTAGTATCTTCACTTGTTTTACTTATAATGGGTACCAGTACCACCAAACAATTGTCGAATGTCTTGTACATATTTTACATTAGTACATATTTATGTTCTGTACATTTCTGTACATGTTACATATAAGGACTAATTAAACGTTTAGTTCAATGATAACAACTGTTTTTTTTAAATGATCACTCTTGCCTCTTGGGAGAAACAATTATTAAATAAATTTTGATGGTAATTTAAATTCTATATTTCTACAGTCCTTATGTTTTGTTTAAAATATATTGAATATTCCAACGTGTTAAAGTAAGTGTTGCATATAATAACAAAATGTATGTATATAATTTAATTATATCATTAAAGCATTTCACGAATATCATTCTAGGAACTAAATGTTACTCATGTGTTTTATTCCTATGAAGACATTTAACTGGTGGAAGTGTAGAATTTCCATATTTAGTCTGAGTTTCTTAACAAATATATAATTTCATTCGCGTATTATGAATATAACGTAGAACCTCGTGTTCTATCACAATCATTTTGAAACATCATCAAGGGAGCTTCATCGTTTACTAAATCCAACCTGTTTTCCACCTATTTTCACACAACACTGCATAAATTATTTCTTTATATAGGCTTACCTCCGTCGCATACGGAGCATGGAGGTGTATTATGCTTGCATGAATGAACGTAAATGATGGTGGCAGCTCAAATGAGGTTTCAGAGAGAAGGAAACTGTATTACCATCAGTAACTCAATCATCAGGAAATGATGAGAGTGGATGGAATGTACAAGACGGAGAGATGTGGAGGTGCTGGGGGGGGGGGGAGGGGGTCTAGAGATTGACGAACAGCATGGCTGAGAAAGTTGACAAGTTGTCGAAGAGAGAGTCTTGTGGAAGGCTGGAAATGCTGGAGAAATATTGTTGTGAAAACCGACCCTGCGGCAGAAAACGGAGACAGTAATTGAAGAAGATAACATCAATGTTTCGTCTCGTACAATGAAAGCATTGAAAACCCACCAACACATATCAAGGATTAAAAAAAAATATATATCACAGACAACTTCTTTACCGTACCGTAACATGGTGCACTAGCCTTGTTATCAAAGGATACCACAGAAACCTTCTTTACCCTAACATGTTGCACTAGCCTCGTTATCAAAGAATACCACAAAAACCTTCTTTACCCTAAGATGGTGCACTAGCCTCGTTATCAAAGGATACCACAGAAACCTTTTTAATCCTTGTAGCCTTATTTGCCTTGTTATTTTCTGATCTCTATCCAATCTGCAAACGGCCTTAGTGAATTTATTTATTTAATGTCTATCTTATTCAGTTATGAAAACTGATTTACAAATGAGGAATGAGTAATAATCAGCAGCGAGTGAGAGTGCGACATATGGTTACAAGATATATGCAAAGTTGTATATCTGCAGCAACATTATCTTAGTCATTACCTTAGTCGTACTTCACAGCACGCACGGTAGTGTTTGTGTAGCTGACATATCGCCAACTCGGCCCTCTCGCTTCCGGGAGTATCTCAGGTTGCACAGAGACATAGAGATTAATATATATGCGCTCCCGTGTTAGGCGGCCAGAGAGAACCATTAGCCTCGTAATGAATCAAGCATGTCGGCGCCGGAGCAGGACGGATCACTTATTCAGGGTTTATGAGGTGTTACGCAGTACGCACCCCTTACTGCAGACCTCGTTCACACGCAGCCAACCAGTGGACATGTCAACAAGTATTACTTCACGCTTTTTTATCGTAGTGTGATTATTATTTTCAATTGTTTATTAAAATAAATAAATTCACATTTAGAGTCTACCCACTCAGTAAAGAAACTGATTTGCAGTGGGGGACTTTAATTTAAAGCGACTAAACCAACCCTGTAGGCTCCGAACGCCGAGTCATCGACGAGTGAGCTATAACCAATCAATGATCGATATTTCAATTACGAAACACATGAATCAGTGATTGGACAGTGCGAACACCTGTGGACAAAATGTCAGTATCAACAAGGCTGATTCAGAACAACTTTGAATTTATTGAGTGCTTCGTTGCTAGGACGGCTCCAAAGTCACCGTTTACTTATTCCTAAGACAAGAAGTAATGGAACTGAATTCTTATTAGAAGTTAAAAATCTTTTGCCTGAACCGGGATTTAAACCCGGGACATTCAATTTGATTTGAAAATATGTCTTATTAATTTTGATACCTTGTCCATCCATCGAACGACAGTCGTATGGACACTACCGAAAATAACCACACTCGCACACTTCTATTTTGTCTCTAAGCTCCGAATTCACTCAACTTTTTAATCGGCCGACTTACTAACTTTGGACTGGTAACCATGGTTTCAACAATACAAAATGCATGGTGGCTTCTACCGGGAGCTATTTTTGATCTCCGATTAAGAGATAATCGCCGGATTAAAGTTTGGTGAAACTGGTTCTTAGTAGGCCTAATACCGAAAGAGTAAGGTAAGGTTGACATGTAGCAAACACACAATACATGACACGTCTCGCAGAAAGTTCAGTAGTATTGCCACTTACACCCAATAGTCTTTGGAGTTTTCCTCACCGGAAGCCTTCGTCATGAAAATCTTGAACTTTAAAAACGCCAGATATCACGAACGTTTCCGGACAAATCCAAGCATGGAAATTAGGGTACAAGATTGCGGAACGTGTGTCTTCTTCTTGTATTATCTTCAATTGCGAATCGACCTATCGCTTTTACGTATGCCCGAGTGAATTATTTCCAGTTCTGGCACCCACCTAGTTTGTGTCGTGAATTACCCGATTTCGGTATGTTAAAATTGGTTTAAAGGTCGTTTAAATTGAGCCAGAAGTAAATCATAATAAGTCATCGTCTAGAGAATTGAGTGTTCTTACAATTGTGAATGTTTCGTTGTTAAAAAATGTCAATAAATATTTCAAATTTTAATTTTTTGTTTCAATTTTTTGTGGAAGACCTTGATTAACTTCTATAATGTGATGTTGCTGCACACCTTCCAGAACATTTGAAAACGAAAGTATTTATTGAAACAAATAAACATTCATAATAAAGAGCACTACATTCTCTATTGGATTATTTATAACATTTTAACTTAATTTTAACTGATCGGAATCAGGTGTTCCCCAGGGTGGGTGAACCAAAACACTTTAGTATTCATAATTATGAATAAGTATTTCTTCTGGAAGGACTATAGAAGGTCACAATACCAGTACAGGCTCCATAGGTCGACTGTCACGCCTAGAGGGGTTGACGGCGGTCGTAACAACTGTTAACACCCCTCTTATATGGAGGTTTTATGTTTGTTGAATAATAAAACAAACTCCTTAACGTCTCAGGAACATTATACATCCGCCTCTTTGTCTCATGGCAAACCACTATTCACGTTGCCGTGCTCATTTTGTTTCCGAATTACTTTATGAATAGTATGGAAGGAGAAAGAACGCATTTTATTAGTTATTAAAGGCGATCCATCCATTTCGTGCATAAAAGAAACTCTTTAATCACAAATGGAACTCGTTACCCGAGTTAAATTAAATTACTATAACACGACACCATCCATATTGTTCTTTGAGCAATGTTACCATGTTACTTTTGTATGAGATCTGTCTTTCAAGTAAGATTAGAGATAAGGAATACTCAGCACCGAAATGCGAAATTACGATTTTGATGAAATTGTTCTACTATTATAACATGACAATACACCTATTGTGATGTGAATGCCTGGTTTCGGGAGCATTAAATATTTAATCTACAGCGCCGATCTCTTGTATTGTTCTGTTTTAGAAGCGTCGTAAAGATTATCGCTAAAGTTTGCCTCTCCGTGTCGTTCTGAATACGAACGAGCAGGTCTGGCTTACTTATTTCCGCTAGAACGAATGTTGTGATTATTATTCTCTATGCAGAAGACCTACGTACATACAACCGTACACAAAAATTGTGATGGCGAATTGGATTGTTTACTATTATTGTAGCCTACTATAATACATATAAAAAAATACCGACAAATATTACAATGATAATGAGCGGAAACTGTTGTACCATTTATTCTTCGCCTCTGAAGTCCCCAGCAGTTATTATGGGGCTTAATACTTTTTGATTACAAATTAATACTATTAATTACAAAATCGTAAATTGTAGCGGTTAGCGTAAATAAAAGATCAGTTTAAAGTTCAGGTTAGTGTTGAACAGATGCCAATAATGATACACAATGTTCACTTTTGTAGCCACCGTGCATGTCCACACTTGCGATCAGAATGTATCATCCACCCCTATAGTAGACCATCACTGCCGTCTCTTTCGTATAAACCTTACGAACATTAGAAGGGGGGGGGGGGGGGGGGGCACTTGTCCGTGTTCAGTAGTTATACCAGTAAAAGCAAATTCGTATTTGTTTTTTTACTTATCTAAAATGATTTAATTGGGCACTGCCCCTACATCTTCCAGTTTTCCACGTGTTTTAGAATGTTTCTAAAATCAATTTTAGACGGGTAAAAACGGGAGGTAAAAAGGAGGAAGTGATTTTGTTATTTCAAAAACTGAAAATTTTATTGACGGGAAACTCGGCAAGTAGATTATCTTTTCAGAATAAAAAAACACAATTTTCTGAAAATCCAGTTGAGGGGCGAAGGGGGGGGGGGGTGAAAACTGGGAGATGAATTTTATTACGAGTACACTCAAATCTAAAAAAGAGAAGATGTTACAGACATGAAAATTATTATTTATATTCTCATTGAAAAATAAAAAACCGTGTTTTACCGTTTTCCAAAAATCCAATTTAGCGGTGCAAAAAGGGCGAGTATGATTTTTTTTGTGAAGATCTATACACAATATGTATCTCAACAACCAAATATGTTACGGACATGAAAATTTGAATTTAGATTCTTCTTTAAAAATAGATATATACGTGGTTTACTATTTTGTTTACCACAATTTATTGTACAAAATCCTAAAATCCACGTGAGCGAAGCCGTGGGCAACTGTAAGTATGATTATATATATAAGCTATATAGCGGCTGACTCTATATATTTATATACGACCAATTTGCTAGATAGCTTAGGCTATGACGGGAAGCGATGTGTGTACTGTGTATAGGCCTACTCTCAGTGTACGCACTGAACGCACTCTCACTACTCACTACGTCATTTTTGGAAGTATCACTGTTTGCCACGTTGTGTTTCACCACGACGGTCATAATATGAACGTTAGCCGCAAGTTTTACTGCCAACCTTCCCGCGAAAGTTTATTTCATACTTACTCTTCTTTTTGTACCACACTTGTTCATGTAATTTAACGTTTTTATGAATTGTGTCTAAATGAAACAATGCAACGAGAAGATTACATTTCCTGGTGAGTTTCAACACTGCTAGTTTTATCTCGCCTCCCGAGGTATGTAGTAAAACATGATTAAGATTGCATCACTGCTTCCTGGTATCCTATAATCTATTAAAAACGATGATGTGTGAAATCCTAACATAATGAATGTTGTGGATATTATCATGAAACATATTTGGAAGAATACAACCGTGCACTGAATTATTTCGTGAGGAAATATTATATATCATGCGCACAGTGTTTTGCATAATGCGGCGTATTATACAGGCTGTCAGCAAACGGGTTGCTCGTTATCTGTTCTCATTGTTTCCCCTATGAGTTTCAATGAATCACTAAACTACAATGGGAAGACTTCATTTTATGATGAGTTTAAAAAAACTAAGCCTAATAATAAAAATGTGTACCAAAACGTATGATTTAATAACATGATAAACAATTCTAGTACAAATTAGTTAGAACTAGAAACCTGAAGCAAATCACCCACCAGTCCATAATACAGACTATTTTATTGAGATAAGTGTAAAAAAAGGAAGCCTGATGATTAAAATGTGTACCAATACGTACGATTTAACAATATGATGAACAATTCTAGTATAAATTAGTTTTGACCAGAAACGTGAAGAAAATCACACACCAGTCCATAATACAGACTACTTTATTGAGATGAGTGTAATAAAAGGGATTAAGCCTGATAATTAAAATGTGTACCAAAACGTACGATTTACTAACATGATAAACAATTAAACATAAATTACACTACAATAACAATTATATAAATTAGTTAAAACCAGAAACCTGAAGCAAATCACACACTAGTCCATAATACAAACTATTTTATTGAGACAACTTTATTTTAAGTTTTATTTGTGTAATGTATGTTCTATTCAGCTGAACATTGACACACAATGGAGGACGATCAATACCGATTACAATAAAATAATGACTACTGTCTGGAATCTGAATGGTTTTGGTGGAGGTGCCGAGTCCAGGCATTTCACTTGTCACGGTAAACACAGAGATGGACGCATTTAGGTCAACACGTGTCTCAGCCATCCGATGACGTCACACTGAGGCAGCCAATCACGTGCACTCGTAGCATCGCAGCTCGCAGCGTTCATGACGTCACACTGGGGCAGCCAATCACGTGCACTCGTAGCATCGCAGCTCGCAGCGTTCATGACGTCACACTGGGGCAGCCAATCACGTGCACTCGTAGCATCGCAGCTCGCAGCCTTCATGACGTCACACTGGGGCAGCCAATCACGTGCACTCGTAGCATCGCAGCTCGCAGCGTTCATGACGACACACTGGGACAGCCAATCACGTGCACTCGTAGCATCGCAGCTCGCAGCGTTCATGACGTCACACTGGGACAGCCCATCACGTGCACTCGTAGCATCGCAGCTCGCAGCGTTCATGACGACACACTGGGGCAGCCCATCACGTGCACTCGCAGCATCGCAGCTCGCAGCGTTCATGACGACACACTGGGACAGCCAATCACGTGCACTCGTAGCATCGCAGCTCGCAGCGTTCATGACGTCACACTGGGACAGCCCATCACGTGCACTCGTAGCATCGCAGCTCGCAGCGTTCATGACGACACACTGGGGCAGCCAATCACGTGCACTCGTAGCATCGCAGCTCGCAGCGTTCATGACGACACACTGGGACAGCCAATCACGTGCACTCGTAGCATCGCAGCTCGCAGCGTTCATGACGTCACACTGGGGCAGCCAATCACGTGCACTCGTAGCATCGCAGCTCGCAGCGTTCATGACGTCACACTGGGGCAGCCAATCACGTGCACTCGTAGCATCGCAGCTCGCAGCGTTCATGACGTCACACTGGGGCAGCCAATCACGTGCACTCGTAGCATCGCAGCTCGCAGCCTTCATGACGTCACACTGGGGCAGCCAATCACGTGCACTCGTAGCATCGCAGCTCGCAGCGTTCATGACGACACACTGGGACAGCCAATCACGTGCACTCGTAGCATCGCAGCTCGCAGCGTTCATGACGTCACACTGGGACAGCCCATCACGTGCACTCGTAGCATCGCAGCTCGCAGCGTTCATGACGACACACTGGGGCAGCCAATCACGTGCACTCGTAGCATCGCAGCTCGCAGCGGTCATGACGACACACTGGGGCAGCCCATCACGTGCACTCGTAACATCGCAGCTCGCAGCGTTCATGACGTCACACTGGGGCAGCCCATCACGTGCACTCGTAGCATCGCAGCTCGCAGCGTTCATGACGTCACACTGGGGCAGCCAATCACGTGCACTCGTAGCATCGCAGCTCGCAGCGTTCAACACTTCTGCTTGATGACGTCACACTGGGCCAGCCAATCACGTGCACTCGTAGCATCGCAGCTCGCAGCGTTCAACACTTCTGCTTGATGACGTCACACTGGGGCAGCCAATCACGTGCACTCGTAGCATCACAGCTCGTAGCGTTCAACGCTTCTGCTTGATGACGTCACACTGGGGCAGCCAATCACGTGCACTCGTAGCATCGCAGCTCGCAGCGTTCAACACTTCTGTGTGATGACGTCACACTGGGGCAGCCAATCACGTGCACTCGTAGCATCGCAGCTCGCCGCGTTTAACACTTCTGTGTGTATGACGTCACACTGTGGCAGCCAATCACGTGCACTCGTAGCATCGCAGCTCGCAGCGTTCAACACTTCTGCTTGATGACGTCACACTGGGGCAGCCAATCACGTGCACTCGTAGCATCGCAGCTATCAGCGTTCAACACTTCTGCTTGATGACGTCACACTGTGGCAGCCAATCACGTGCACTCGTAGCATCGCAGCTCGCAGCGTTCAACACTTCTGCTTGATGACGTCACACTGTGGCAGCCAATCACGTGCACTCGTAGCATCGCAGCTCGCAGCGTTCAACACTTCTGCTTGATGACGTCACACTGGGGCAGCCAATCACGTGCACTCGTAGCATCGCAGCTATCAGCGTTCAACACTTCTGCTTGATGACGTCACACTGTGGCAGCCAATCACGTGCACTCGTAGCATCGCAGCTCGCAGCGTTCAACACTTCTGCTTGATGACGTCACACTGTGGCAGCCAATCATGTGCACTCGTAACATCGCAGCTCACAGCGTTCAACACTTCTGTGTGATGACGTCACACTGTGGCAGCCAATCACGTGCACTCGTAGCATCGCATCGCAGCGTTCAACACTTCTGTGTGAATGACGTCACTGTGACAGCCAATCACGTGCACTCGTAACATCGCAGCTCGCAGCGTTCATGACGTCACACTGGGGCAGCCAATCACGTGCACTCGCAGCATCGCAGCTCGCAGCGTTCAACACTTCTGCTTGATGACGTCACACTGGGGCAGCCAATCACGTGCACTCGTAGCATCGCAGCTCGCAGCGTTCAACACTTCTGTGTGAATGACGTCACACTGGGGCAGCCAATCACGTGCACTCGTAGCATCGCAGCTCGCAGCGTTCAACACTTCTGCTTGATGACGTCACACTGTGGCAGCCAATCACGTGCACTCGTAGCATCGCAGCTCGCAGCGTTCAACACTTCTGTGTGAATGACGTCACACTGGGACAGCCAATCACGTGCACTCGTAGCATCGCAGCCCGCAGCGTTCAACACTTCTGTGTGAATGACGTCACACTGGGGCAGCCAATCACGTGCACTCGTAGCATCGCAGCTCGCAGCGTTCAACACTTCTGCTTGATGACGTCACACTGTGGCAGCCAATCACGTGCACTCGTAGCATCGCAGCTCGCAGCGTTCATGACGTCACACTGTGACAGCCAATCACGTGCACTCGTAGCATCGCAGCTCGCAGCGTTCATGACGTCACACTGTGACAGCCAATCACGTGCACTCGTAACATCGCAGCTCGCAGCGTTCAACACTTCTGTGTGAATGACGTCACACTGGGGCAGCCAATCACGTGCACTCGTAGCATCGCAGCTCACAGCGTTCAACACTTCTGTGTGAATGACGTCACACTGGGACAGCCAATCACGTGCACTCGTAGCATCGCAGCTCACAGCGTTCAACACTTCTGTGTGAATGACGTCACACTGGGACAGCCAATCACGTGCACTCGTAGCATCACGCAGCTCGCAGCGTTCATGACGTCACACTGGGGCAGCCCATCACGTGCACTCGTAGCATCACAGCTCGCAGCGTTCAACACTTTCGCTTGATGACGTCACACTGAGGCAGCCAATCACGTGCACTCGTAGCATCGCAGCTTGCGGCGTTCAACACTTGTGTGTGATGACGTCACACTGTGGCAGCCAATCACGTGCACTCGTAACATCGCAGCTCGCAGCGTTCAACACTTCTTCGTAAATCATTTTAGTCCTGGTATGCCTGATTTATTTTGCAAGAATATTTCCGACCATTGATTTTCATGACGTCACGCGGTATATCAGTGAAAAGTGCATGAAGAGTTTTAAGTTCTAAAATAAAGTTATTTTTTGTTTGTACTGTACGTTATCTTTGTTTCGCCATGCTTTTATTCCTTTAACCTTCAACTTGTAACCGAACATCCAATTCGCAATGTTAAAGTCTTATCCTATATGCCTAATATGTTATGTAGAGCTGTGATGACTTTCGAACATATGTCCTCTTTGCGGTTAGTCGCGCCGAGATAGCCAGGCACAAAATAAACCGTATTATGAGGGGTCAACACAATTAAAACCAAATCTTATTACAAAATGTGAAATATCAAGTAACTAATAATTAATAAAGGGCAATTAATTGCCATTGATAATTTTAATTAGCCCGGGCAGTGAACCTAAATAATCCGGTTCATCGAACCGGTGTTCTTGCTGGGACTATGGACAAATCTAGGGTGCAATTCTATTTGTTTTATGTTTGTTTATACGTAATCTATGGAACAGTAGATGATATTTGCGCAACCACATTTTGTTGTATTTATGCAACGTGTGTAGGATCGCATATTGTTATAGGCTTCACTGTCTCGTGTACTGTACGAGTTGTGATAGCATGATATTGTATGAGTCCTAGTTTAATCCCGCTTTATGGGTTGTGTGAAGAAATAGCAGTTGTGTCACAATACAGAAAATTATTATATTGTAGTTCTGTCACCGGGCAGATCAATTTACAACGGCACTGGTACGTAAACCCGGAGGATTTGAGTTTAAAACATTACAATTGCTATGTGTTGCCATACACTGTATATGCCTATAATGTATGCATATCATATTAATGCATATTCACGGAAGTAGTGTATAGTTTAGATGTGATGTTACTTAAAAGCAGGTTACAATATGATATGTCCGAGATCAACATTAAACAATCAACTATTGCTTATATTTCCATTAATTTTTCTCAACTCTTTTTGGTCATTCACATTGTTTGGTTTGAATAATTTTTATTATCTTTTCCCGCTTTAATTTTATTTTATATATTGTTATTATTTAGTTTTGAGTTACTTGTAATAAGGGGGGAGGGCTCTTGTGTCTGGAGCTGTGCTCTTTTCTGCCAACCCCTATTCTTCAGTCATTATCTAATAATAAAGAAACATTTAAAAAATAAATATAATAAAATATTTGCCTTAAAATTATACCTATAACGCTAGTACATCACTTCTAATGCTATGAGTGACGTCATCACTCACCTGAGGTTGTCGGTAACACCACTAACCGTCGGGACGGTGCGACGGGCGTCGCCTGGTCACATTACAGACGTCACCACAAACCTGCAGATAAAGAGAAGACTAATTCACAAACAGATACTCATAATTCTAATAACCCTCGTTCTCGCTGTATTTACAATTTAACCATCGCATGTCGGAACTTTTTCAAGTAAATCCCGTCTAATAAACACTTTAGAAGACCCCGACCTTGCCGTAAGGTTTACAATATGACACAGAATAACAAAGTATCAGAAATACAAAAAATTGAACAGTAAAGGAACAACTATTTATCAAATTACGAAATGTTACAATTTCGTCCATTGCGAGATGCGAGATTTATTTATGTTTTGACTTCAAACTTTGTCCACAGAAATGATTCCAAAAGATGGAAATGGAACCTTTACAGAAGGAACCATCGGATCACTTAACATCGATCGACTCAAAATTCCGATGAAAATTAATTCGTGTAATTCAAGTGAAGTTCGCTCCCCTTTATAATAATGTATTAGAAGTAAATAAGCCGCTGTTAAGCTTTTCTTTTATTACATCTCGATCAACACAATGACTGACTAACTTCATGAAAATGCTGAGTTATTTTCTCGCCTGTTATTAGGCCTAATGCTCTGTAAGTAGCTTATTCCTTAAAATAAGATATCGTACAGTACGACGTAATTCTTTACTAATCCTTTTAACTTGTTCTTTATTCTCCTCACAGAATGCTCCATATTTTGCAGTATATATTGTACATAATGTGTACACAAATTATTATCGTCATTAATTATACTCTTGTACGAAATGCCTCTTCCTTCCCATACCCGTATTTTCCTCTTCCTTATACTCTAGACCTTGGGCATGACTGAACGCTCAGCAAACCTCAGCAAACTAACGTTATTCGATTAATTCGAATACGCTAATATTTTCCTTATAAACCTTGAGTAAATAAAAAAAATGATATTTACTCTATTTTATGCACACCGGTAGTAGGATTAGCAGCGATACGTAGCGAACAATACGATAGTAACAGTTTGTACAAAACATTATTGGTGCAGAAATGTACACACTGACTTAATCCTTTCCGCGGTGGCGGTGACTCATGCAGTTGGGGCGTAGTAGGCCTAAGCGTATTGCTCTTATAGGGACTGGCTTTGAGTCGCGTGTAATACATGGGAGTCTTGTAATTGTCCTTTAATTGTCTTCATCTAAAAAATGTTTCTTGTTTTCTAACGAAACCCGTGTAACGAAACGTTCAGTATTGATCGAAATCGAACAATTTCTAAATATCACCCCTCAACGTCGCAAATAGCAGTATTGCAATAGTAGAGAACGAAAGCAACAAGAATCATCAGCACAGCATCATTGAAATTCGATATAACTTGTATAAGCTGAACTGGTATAAACAATATTATATCATCTGAATTAATTAAAATGTATTCGAGTTAAACGTTTGTACTTCTAGACCGAACATACCAAAAGCAATATTAATTCAATGTTATAGAGACTTTGTTCGTGGCTATATAGATATAACTTCTGACAATTTGGTCTCATGCATTCCATTATTTTTTAAGCAACAACTTACAGCTTACACAAACTATTGTTTTTTCAATTAGTAAAAACACAAAAATGTGTGTGCTTTTGAGGAATTTTAAAAAATGAAATAAGAGCTTGTCACACAACAATTTTGTGGCATTCAAAAAACAGCGTACGAAGTCAACTGTTGGTAATTCTCTTATCCACCACTCAAAAGCGATTGTGCAGTTATTAAAAATACACACTGTCAACATCCATTGGAACATAGCCTGCGCTATAACATTATATACACATTTTTTACGGGCCCCCTGTCTTCTATAGAACTTGAGAGTAAACCAATAAAGAGATACGGGAGGGGCTGGAATATCGGTCTCTTAACACGGCCCCACGGGGAATTTATAGGAATTTTATTTTGGGGACATGTTTTTATTATTTATTTGGTTATCTATTTATGTATTTATTTTTAAAACTTTGCTCTTGTTGTTCGGAATGTATGGTGCGTGAAAGATATAACGCATATTCATTTTTATCTTCCTAATTTTATAAAACACATCAAGACAACTTTCCAGTTAGTAAGTTTATTTCAAACTTTGGACGCCGTGCGGCTGTATGACCGTAACATACGCCCGTAACATACGCCCGTAACATATGACTGCGTTGCAACTCGTTGGTTGTACGTGGAGAGCAAACAACGTGCAAATCCACGAGCACTTTTCAAATCTTGCCCTATTCAAATATTTGTCTTGCTCGTATTTTCTCTTCTGTTCATTTGTTGGTTTAAATCTTCACGACGTTGATAGAATGCTGCTGCGATAGTTTCATCATTGCAGAACTTTTCTGGTGAGGAACTATGACAGTAGTCATCACGTAGATGTAGGCTAGATCGTATGATGTGTTCAGTTTAGGGAAATGCTGCGCTGCAAACGAATGATTCAACCATCAAGATAGGCACCGCTACACGAGATTAGCAGCAGCTCCGATTTCTTATAAATGTGATTGTTGAATCCTACGTTTCCCGTACCAGGTAATGTCGTAACGTGGAAGTTTGGTCTGCAAACATCCACGACTACGTCACGCCAATGTAGACAGCTGCAGAAGCGTTGTGAACGGAAACGGACGCCGACAACATTCCCCTAAAGTGTAAACACGTACGTTCCACGTCTACGTTACGGCTACGTCTCGTTGTGAACGGACGCCGACAACATTCCCCTAGAGTGTAAACACGTACGTTCTACGCCTACGTTACGGCTACGTCTCGTTGTGAACGGACGCCGACAGCATTCCCCTAAAGTGTAAACACGTACGTTCTACGTCTACGTTACGGCTACGTCTCGTTGTAAACGGACGCCGACAACATTCCCCTAGAGTGTAAACACGTACGTTCTACGCCTACGTTACGGCTACGTCTCGTTGTGAACGGACGCCGACAGCATTACCCTAAAGTGTAAACACGTACGTTCTACATCTACGTTACGGCTACGTCTCGTTGTGAACGGACGCCGACAACATTCCCCTAGAGTGTAAACACGTACGTTCTACGCCTACGTTACGGCTACGTCTCGTTGTGAACGGACGCCGACAGCATTCCCCTAAAGTGTAAACACGTACGTTCTACGTCTACGTTACGGCTACGTCTCGTTGTAAACGGACGCCGACAGCATTCCCCTAAAGTGTAAACACGTAGGTTTCACGTCTACGTTACGGCTACGTCTCGTTGTGAACGGACGCCGACAGTGTTCCCCTAAAGTGTAAACACGTACGTTCTACGTCTACGTCTCGTTGTGAACGGACGCCGACAGTATTCCCCTAAAGTGTAAACACGTACGTTCTACGTCTACGTTACGGCTACGTCTCATTGTGAACGGACGCCGACAGTATTCCCCCAAAGTGTAAACACATACGTTCTACGTCTACGTCTCGTTGTGAACGGACGCCGACAGTATTTCCCTAAAGTGTAAACACATACGTTCTACGGCTACGTCTCATTGTGAACGGACGCCGACAGTATTCCCGTAAAGTATAAACACGTACGTTCTACTTCTACGTTACGGCTACGTCTCATTTTGAACGGACGCCGACAGTATTCCCCTAAAGTGTAAACACGTACGTTCTACGTCTACGTTACGGCTACGTCTCATTGTGAACGGACGCCGACAGCATTCCCCTAAAGTGTAAACACGTACGTGCTACGTGTACGTTACGACTACGTCTCATTGTGAACGGACGCCGACAGTATTCCCCTAAAGTGTAAACACGTACGTTCTATGTCTACGTTACGGCTACGTCTCATTGTGAACGGACGCTGACAGTATTCCCCTAAAGTGTAAACACGTACGTTCTACGTCTACGTTACGGCTACGTCTCGTTGTGAACGGCGCATTTGAATAAATGTCGTAGGAAAAATGTTGATTTTTTTTCAAGATCGATAAGGGGACATAACATCAACAAGTGATGTAATTACAGCTTATTTTCAATCATTTTTTTTCTTTTATGAGACGAAGAGTGCGAATTAACTTCGCTCTTAAAGCGCCTTAAATCGATAGGCTTACAATTAATTAATTGAGACGCGGAAACGGAGTGTTATTTTATCTTCCACCCCTTGGGGAACAGGCTAATGAGGTAGGGCTATGTGTAGTTATATACATCGTGTTAGTTTGCAACATTTAATGGTCGTGTTTTAAACAAGTCAATGGTAACAGGTAAATGTACACGCCACCCTCTCAGTCGCCAGTGGAAATAATCAAAAGCGTATTACAGCTACCTCTTCGCCACTGTAATTGCTTTTCGCTGACACGTTTGAAACCTCGAAGCTCTAGTTCAAGCGACCTATATTCCTTACTTCACCTACATACGGATGTAAAACGACTAAAAAGGAGTATCAATGAAGGCTCAAGTTACTAGTCTGTCACAGGTAATACAGTAGAAACCAATAGTCAACTGAACTTACCGAGCTTTCAGTAATAGGAGCCGACACATATTGAGAATGTCTTCACAAGTAATTCGACGTTGAACTCAAAATAGATCAATTACGCTTCCATTGTGCACTTCCTGTGTAAGAAATGTCTCAGCTCATTACCTATGCGCCATGCGTTCGTTCCGTAATCAACATACGACGCGAACTGTACTTGTCTTATAATTGTGAAAGTAGGTCAATCCAAATCCCTTCAATTATAGATAATCTAGTTAATAATAATAATTACCGTGTTGCTGGGACTTCCGGTTTCGTCCCGTGGCCGCCCTTGAGTGAAACAAAGCGATCGATCGAACCCCTCAAGTGCGCCGCTGATAACGAGCAGTCAAGTGCAACAAGTAGATGCGATAAGCGAGTGTTCACGCGAACATATCTTGCGATACGACAGTTGTTACACGGCCATCAAGCTCGTTACAGCTTTACGGACACGATGGGGTGCACGAGTAATAATATGATAAAACGTTACCGGAGATCTTTTCCTCTACAGATCAAATAAATTCTCTATGAATATCCGTTATAGAACGTGTCCCTCTTCATGGCCCTTATTTTACAATAGTTTTAGACGGTTTTAGCCGGTTGTATAGTGCTATCGGCGTCAGATACAAGGTGTCGTCGTCACGGATTATGTAATAACCGATGCCAGGTATCAAGCCATTTCCCCTCTACCTTACCACCTCCACTCGGTACCAGCTAAGCGCTCGCGAAGCAGGAATGAAGGGAGGGTTGCGATAGTCATTGCTAAAAGTAGCAATCTGATAATGAAGTAAATGTTACAATTTCTCAATTACTTTTCAGATATATGGAATTATCACGAAAAATTGGTGAAAAATAACTTCGAATTTTAAAAATAGCTTGAACACCGTCAATTTTGTAGCAATTGTCCCGTCATCATTATAATTTTCGGACTAAGCCTAAATCGTTGATATTCAAACTATTCTTAAAACTCAAATTTTAAATAAATTTTGTGGGATTATTCCATATATCTGAAAAGTAATTGAGAAATTGTAACTTAATATTTACATACGATAATATCGACTTAAATATCAAGTTATCCTACTGTAGGTGCAATTGTACATTTTCATCCCCCTCTCCATTGCTACCCCTCACCATTTGTCAATTCCAGTTTAATTAAAAATGAATAACCCTTGCAATGACAGGTGTGTCCATCAGTTAGTACTTAGTAGGCCTATATCTGCTACTGACAGCAGGTGTGACCACTGACCTCGTTACGACCAGTGATATTTTATTATTAATAATAAGAGTCCTGCCAGCGCGGTCAACCAATTGTTAACTTGAAAAACCTAAAATGGCAAAAATAAACATATTGCGGAAAACGAGGGGGGGGGGGGGAGGGGAGGCGTAGTCGTCCACACCGTTGATTACTACGAAATAATGGAATAATCTGGGCTGATGATTAGCATGTATAGACACAAGATGTTTAAAATATTACAAAGTGAATTTTCAGTTTAGGCCAAGTAATGGAAAATCAGGATGCATGGCCTCTGATTAATTGGTTGGCAGGGCGCCGCCCGGCTAGAATACACGCCACAAAGCAAAGAAGAATCGTTTAGAGACAGTTTTAAACCTCTATATAGTCTTTACATCCGGAAGTCCTTTGACATGTGATTTTAGTTGACAAATATGTGACTTTTATTTTTATACGTACAAGATTACTGCGATGATTCTTAGCATTCACAACTAGAAAAATATTTCTTTCTGCACTTTTTCCTTTGTGGACCTCTCCTTCCTCGTGCTTCCACTTCTGCGATGTAAGGAACGATGTAGTTGTGCCCACGTACGTATAAACTTGGTTTCATTTGAACCTGACTCGGCGACTGTGAACATGTGTTACGGTTGATACGTGTTTTAAAATTTTAATTTGACACGCTGCAAATCATTAATGCAATAGCTTACAAATGGTAAATAAAGACTTAACTAACTTATTCACTGCGATTTAGCTTGGATGTAGACCTACGTAACGAGAACTTAATTATAAATTCAATGTGGAATAATATTTGCGGAGCAACAAGTATGAGTAATGTTCAGCTCAGCGTTGCCATACACAATAAAAGCTTTCAGTCTAGTGCATTAATAACGGGAACACACAGTACAGTGAAGTTATTGTGAAAGGCTGAAACATGAATGAATGTGCCAACACAAAAGCGGATTATTTCGACCACTCTTATAAATTCAGTGTTAGTTTTTTATTCTATCGTTTCGATTTAATGTGCTTTCATCAACACCAACATCATACACCCACATTCAATCGTTAATGAATTTACTTCGTTTATTATATCACGGTGAAAAAGAGGTTATTGAATGTTATGGCTTGCAGTTTCATAAGTATGAACTTATGAAGCCCCATTATTTACCTGCTGTGTCGCTTGCGTTTCGTGTACCTTTGTTGAGAATCAAATTGCTATTATACTTATTTAATTTATACATTATCTCTAGAATTTCTTAGAATTAATTAGCAAACAATTAACATTAATTTTATTTGGATCTTTCCATCGTCGCTAGCATTTCTTACGCGAGTAGAATCGACTTTGTTCGTAGACTGTCATTGTTAGTTATTGTTGTGACTCTTGACACTAATAAGTTATTAGTAGTAATGCTTTCTCTGATATTCTTTGTCACGTAGTACGTGTCATGTGAGCATCAATATGGTCGTTTGATTTACCAACAACTTTTGCACTTATTGCACTGCCTCCCATGCTCTCTATGGGGGATAGTGCTTAAAGTACAAAAGGTGTAGGTAAATCAAACAAACCTATTAATATTATTGTGTTTATTCTTCGCCACCTAATTTCAAATGTGTGCAATGCAGTGCTCAAAGTGTTTTTTAATCTTTCTGCTCGCATTGAGACGTTAGGTTCGCGCCAAGCGCGGTACGTTTAAATTAAAGCTTATTTCTTTGGATAGCAAATTGAGTAGCCCGATGTTTTTATTATTTAAATGTTTATAATTGTACGTTTGACTCACAAGTCACAAGTTAATAATATGCGTCACTATTCCTCATCCTGCATTTGAGCTACGCGAAATGGATTATTTTATCAATACACTTTTTTAACGCTACATTCTACTAAAACACGGTTTGCAAAATAGTTCATTGAGAATTAATTAAACATTGTTCTCTTACTTTATTTTTGAAAAATACAAATTCTATTAAATTCAACCGATATGACATTTCCCATTTCAAGAAATCCAAAAACTGAAGTTTTTGGGGGGAACATAAATATGCGCTAATAATTTAGGGTCTATATGCTTCAAAATCCTACATTATACCTGTTATTAGAAATGAAACACCAAAATGCATTTGCACGTACCTCTCTCTATACGTGAGTAGAAGATCGTGTTGAACTGTGAATCATAAATGATATTATTGGTTAATAATTTTCGTTAATGTTTAAATAATGTAAACTGTTGCGAGATAATTGGTCTTCAATAAACCTAATTTGATTTTCAAAATCTCATATTTGTTTTAATAGCAGACCGGCATGCTGCCTGGAATATGAAATTAATATGAAATATGATATGAGTGCAGAACAAGTTGATTTATAGCCTGAATTATGAACTCTGGACTCTGGTATTTTTACTCTGGTATTTAGTAAGATACTTTCTTGTTTTATCCATGCCATTCAGGCTTCCCATTGACTGTTGCCATGGTGAAAACAAGTAAGTAGCCGACTATGTATCTATCCGAACCAGCTGTCTTTGATTCGAGCACTGATTTTATGTGGCATCCATTTTGCTCATAGCTCGATACCAGTATTTCTTATGTTTGTACAGCACCCGTTCTGTTCGAGGTTGTTTGTTGCATTGTGACCTCGAAGCTAAGCATGAAAGAACATGCTTGCGATGCCCGCAGCGTTTCTCGTAGCTCGGTGTGTCACGACCATGTGATTGCTTCACTCACTATGAGAATGAAATCAAATGAAAAATAAATGAATTTCTTGCTAAACTGTTTCAACTCATAAATCATTTCCATATGATATAATATTTATTGTGCTAGTTCTCTACTCACATTTAAAAAACCAGGTTATAGTCATGCACTTCCGTAGTATAACTGGTCAGCCCTGGCATAACAGTTGTACCAGTGTCAACTGTCAAGACTGTATACTACTATTGTTTGAGAATGTTGTATGAAGATAAACCATTGAATTGAATTTGATTTGATTGAATTGAATTGAATTGAATTGAATTGAATTGAATTGAATTGAATTGAATTGAATTGAATTGAATTGAATTGAATTTACTTTAACTTAACTTAACTTAACTTAACTTAATTTAATTTAATGTAATTTTATTTTACTTTATTTTATTTTATATTATTTTATTTTATTTTATTTTATTTTATTTTATTTTATTTTATTTTATTTTATTTTATTTTATTTTATTTTATTTTATTTTATTTTATTTTATTTTATTTTATTTTATTTTATTTTATTTTATTTTATTTTATTTTATTTTATTTTATTTTATTTTATTTTATTTTATTTTATTTTATTTTATTTTATTTTATTTTATTTTATTTTATTTTATTTTATTTTAATTTATTTTATTTTATTTTATTTTATTTTATTTCATTTTATTTTATTTTATTTTATTTTATTTTATTTTATTTTATTTTATTTTATTTTATTTCATTTCATTTCATTTCATTTCATTTCATTTCATTTCATTTCATTTCATTTCATTTCATTTCATTTCATTTCATTTCATTTCATTTCATTTCATTTCATTTCATTTCAGTTCATTTTATTTAACTGAACTGAATTCATGGTCGCAATGGATGGCTATTTGTAGGTGTGGAAGTGGGATGTTGTCACTTGTACACAAAACAGCCGAGACAAACTAACTTGGATACATCCAATCCATTGCAACATTAAATAGAACATTTCTTAAAACTCCGACCAAAAAATGTAAGAAGTGAAAGAGTGTGGTTCATTGTGTTGAAACAACTCTCACATCTGTTCTGAAGAAACGAAATTATATTAAGTATTCACTGAAATTAATTACGTTGGAATTTATCCCCGAATATTTCGTTTTCGTTTTCATCGTAATCTTCAAAAGAAGTTTTCTTTTACCTCGGCCTTTTGTCGACTTGAGTTTTATCATCCCTCACAAATCACAACGAATCCTTGATGGATACACTAATGGCTGAGCACAATCACGAAACAATAACGTTAATGAGCGGAGGTTATTGTTCAGTCATGACCTTTTTGAATCTGTTAACACACAAAGTGTTAATGAGTTGAGTACTGAGAGAAGGAGGAGCAAATCCTGTTCATTAATTTCCTCTGACCTTCTTGTAACATAACCGCGGATATATGCACGGCATTGACGGTTTGGGGTGAAGGGTAAAATATAATGTTTAAATAAACATATAAGTATCAGTATCTACCCAACCCAGTTTTTGCGGAAATGATTTCACTTGCACCGAACTGAAAGTTATAGCCATTAATCCTAGATTTTCTCCAAACAAATATGGCGCCTGGTAGAAGAAACAAACCATTTTGTATGCAGGCCTAATGTTTGTGAAACCACGGTAACCAATGCGTAATACTCAATCTGTGAAATCGTAATTTCCATTGATGATATGTATATTGCAGAAATAATTACAATAGGAAATATACATGTCTTTTTTCTTATTTTGCTAGATTAGGAATAACTTTTTAAACAGAAAAATATTTCATTACGATGAATAACAATCAATTTCATTTAAAAACGAACTGAAAGTTTCTCACACATTTATGGCGGGGAAAACGGGTTATACGTCACTATCAATCTATCAGCAATCAACCAATCATATAATGATAAATTTAATAACTGCTCTTTGCATATAGCCTCACTTAAAAACATAATATAGAAAACCTAATTTATGTCTAGTATGCCTTAAAATTAATTTTAGTCACCAAGTGCTTCATTTTCAAAAAATATCAGTAAATATTGGGTGTTGTTATTCATTTTTCAGAAGATTTGAAAACTAGCCATATCACAAGACTCAATTCCAATAATAGCCATGTTGCCGTGTTTTGTTTCGGACAAACATTGAATATGCACCAATCAAAGAAACATACAACAATGGAATTGCCTAGCAACACATTGTTTGTCCGCCTGTGATATCACAACCACCTCAATTGAGTCTTGTGCTATTGATGCAGCATTTTTGTATTAAGAAGACTTGACAACGGCTCGAGTATTAACTAAAAGGCAGTGGCAAAGTCATTCAAAACAATGACATTCAAAACAATGACTTTCATGGAAAGTGACGTCACATGAAATTTGAAAATAAAAGTGCGGGAAACCGAAAATCGAAAACTTTGAACCTTTATAGAAATATAATAAATAAATTAACATTTTGAAACTAATAAATTACGTTTCTGGTGTCTCAGGATGTAGGTCCATATATTTCACACTCTTCCAGAGCTATAGAAAATTCATGTATATTCCCTATTGCCACGTCGTGCACGAATATGCAGCTGAACGTTTCAACAAGACTAGGCCTACCCAATACGGTGGTTTTCATTACTTTCAGAAGTTGGAACTCAATAAATGTCAGCTGTGTAACGCAAAGCTGATAATGAAATCTCCCGACGTGCAGCTTGTCTTAAATCCCCTGCGGGAGGTCTCACTAGCTCACTAGCTCACAAGCTCACAAGCTCACAAGCTCACTAGCTCACAAGCTCGACTCCTTTTTAACACCACATCATGCTGAAGGCAGCAGGATTCACCCCATAAAAATGGTGCATTTAATTGTTACTTCTTTTAAATAATCTGTAAACAAATATTATGTTAGACTGATAAAATTATTTCAATTCATTCAGTTGAGCAAACGTATTAAATTATAAATTAGAAAATTAGTTCTTCAGTTTTCGATGTTAGTTATTTTACAAAATTATCAATTTAAAATATTTTATGAAAATGACTCAATTGAGATGTATTAATTTGACTTGGAGGCTACTATAGCAACGATCACTATTTATGGCCCGAGAAGTCCACAATTATGGCATAATGAGGATGGTAAAATACGAACGTATATCTAAATTGGACACTTTTTTAATAAAGGTGACTCGAAGTTTGCAAACTCCAAAGTTAACCTTCGAAAGTAAAGCCAATCAAAGAGAGAGAGAGCTCAGAGCCGAAAGCAGTATTTCTTTATTTTTATGGTACACCAGATACCTGATACATCTACCTATACGTTGTGTTGCGATTGGTTGAAAATAAAATCTAGCATTATTTTTGTGAACTTTTTACGCTCTCGACGGCTTAAGCTATCACCTTTCAATAATTAATTAATAATACATACACAATATGTAATATTTATAGAGAAGAGTGGTCTTGTAATAGTTGTTTTGTATTATGTTTGGACTGATTTCCGTGTGGCGCCCTGGGGCAACCCACTCGTCATACTCCCCTACACCTGGCCTCTGCGACGAGATCGCAAGAGTGTATAGTCCATACGTTGATACAGCCTGAAATATGGGACGGTCCTGTAGTCCTATAGGGACTTGACCTCTAGTGAACTAGGTTGACCTCGGACGAGTCAGCTTACTGGATATGTTTTGAAAACGCATCTCGCTCGCTAGCCGCTTAAACACGTTGCAAATAAACTTGGACCTTTACAACTTGAACTATAATGTATAACTATTAACTAGAACTATTGGGAACGTATCTGTATGACAGGTACTTCCAAAATATGAAATACGTGAAATATAATGTCAAAGCCTCAAAGCTATACTCATCAATGAAAAAGCTTGACATGATAGGAGGCTGTGACATTGGGTCAACTAAAAACTGTTTAAAAAGAGTCAAATGTTGTAATTTAAGTAGGGGTGTTATACTCATTACTAATATGGATGTAGTAACAAAAATCACAACTCGTCTGGTTCCAACATTTGAATCTTATACTCTTCGTATAATGACCATTATCCCAGATAATTTTCACGTTTTCAATGTTGTCTATCTTACGCGGGATGTTAATATTTTAATTAATCTTTGGCTCCCCCTGCATAGATGTGCGGTCGCACAACAGCGGGATGAGGAAGCGTGACCTCTCAAAAGGTCACCATGTTTTCGGGGGCTCGCGTTGATTGTTTGTGATCTTTGACTCCCTTATTACAAATTTGCTTTTCATTCAAGCAAGAAGTTAGCTGTTGCAGTGATTTTTTTAACAATTTTATAAACCTATAGTATAAAAGATGCTAAAAAATGTAGATGTACTATTCAATTTTGATGTATTGGATTAACTGGACAACATTTGCCCTAGATCGGTATACTAATTACTTATTTATTTTGTCTCAATTGCTGACGTTTGATTAACCCTCAAGTTACCCCGAGGTTTCCTTGCTCCGTATTATAAGATGTACATGAATCGGCCCCACGGAGCATCCGTAGGTTGGATGGATGAATGGATGATGGATGGATGGATGGATGGATGGATGGATGGATGGATGGATGGATGGATGGATGGATGGATGGATGGATGGATGGATGGATGGATGGATGGATGGATGGATGGATGGATGGATGGATGGATGGATGGATGGATGGATGGATGGATGGATGGATGGATGGATGGATGGATGGATGGATGGATGGATGGATGGATGGATGGATGAATGGATGGATGATGGATGGATGGATGGATGGATGGATGGATGAATGGATGGATATTGGATGGATGTCGAATGAATGGATGGATGATGGATGGATGTCGAATGAATGGATGGATATTGGATGGATGTCGAATGAATGGATGGATGATGGATGGATGTCGAATGAATGGATGGATGGATGGATGGATGGATGGATGGATGGATGGATGGATGGATGGATGGATGGATGGATGGATGTCGAATGAATGGATGGATGGCCCTGGTCCCTGAAAGAGGCCGAAGAGGATAGAGCTTCTCTATCCTTTCTATCAGAGATTGTTAACAATCATGTTCATAAAGACATTTCCAACAAAAAATCTAATTTTGCGTGAAGTATATATTCTCAGTGTTTCTTTTCTTTCATTTTTTAATCCTTATCCAGTTTACTTTTGTCAAGTGCCATTTTTAATTCCATCCTTGTTCTCCGGCTTACAGAAATCCCCAAACGACTTGGACACGAGAAGATGGAGTGCCTCATGAGTCATGACCTTCAAAGAAGAACACTTTCATACTTGAACACCAGGAAGAACTTTGTATACCTAACATCCACGTTTATGTTAATTGTTTGAAAACGCAACGCAAACGATATAGCAAAATAACCGCTGGAGATACGGTATACGAAGAACACGACTTTGGAAACGCCATGCCTCGTATTAATCCTTTGTCTTGTATATTCATGCAGCAGCAACTCTCTTCAGTCTTCATGTTGGGTTCATATCAACCAACCTGTTTTACTTCAGACGGCTGTTTGCTGCTCCCCACACACTCCACCGCAATGGGTTCTGACAGTTCACATAAATATTGCATTGGTGTACAGCTATAGCCCCTTGTCTGAGCCAGTAATGAATGAATGACATTACCAAAGGGTGTATTTCCATAGCGAGTTAGCACGCACCATTGTCACGCCAGCAACAGCCTGTTGTGTGCTGAGCCTGGGTGCTGTTTGTAGTGTGAGAGCTCATTGCACTCATATAGCCAACGTTTTAAAGTCGTCTTACAATAACTTCGGTAATGCTTTCCTCATCAATCAATGACGTGTTTACAGTCCCGGCCAACCCGAGCAGGTATTTGATTTATACACGGTCGCTGGTTGGCTGCGTGACGAAAGCATTACCGAAGATGTTGTACGATGACTATAGCCGCGGTCGCGTATTAGGAGGGCTACTATAGTTGTCCAAAGACTACCTTACACATGCTTTCGTCACAGGTGACTGGTTCGTAGCCAATCAGCGATCGGTATTGGCGCTGGTGTGTCTCGGGCGGTTCGCCGGTTGGCTACGACTGCCTTGGATGTGACGAAAGCAGGTGTAAAGTAATCTTGGGTCTACTATAGTAGGTAAGTAGGAGGGTGGGTGACCGTTCTCCTCCGAAACTCTAGTTACTGTTGGTTAGAGCAGACTAGAGGGTTCGTAAGCTTTGTGTAACAGCTTCGTTCTTATCATCTGCTTGGAATTCCAGGTTAGTATAGAGGAATCTATGTATGACATGGTCAAAGTTACATCGTTCTTTCGGATGGGACTTAAAGCCGATGGTCCCCTTGGTACTTTTCAACAGAAGTAGGCTGCGTGCCAGTAACAGGCTTCTCTTCCTCCCTTTCTCATATCATTCAGCGATCATCAGGCTAAAGAGGGCACTGTGCCCTACACAATGCCATTTTCGTAAATAAATGAAAAAAATAAATAATTGTGTTGAAAGATGAAAATGGGTTGAAATGAGATGAAAATTATCGACATTTGGTTGATGAGTAACTTGCTGAGAGGGTGAGTACTACTTTAGGACAGTCCCATATAGTACTTCAAACAGCAAGACATCATATTATAGTTCACTTTGATTCTTAAAAAGGTAGCTTGACTAAAGATATTATTATAAATACATTGTGATGGGTAGTTGAGCTGCTCTTTTATATGAACTGTGGGAGGGGGCGGGGGGGGGGGGTATGTGAAGGGGAGGGGGAATGCTGTCGTAAGCTTTCAGCACTATTTGTTATAGCAAAGTGTGTATACCAGAGGATACATTAGTGGCTGGTTACACATAAACACCCCCCACCCTTGTCTGAGCTCGGGCACAGATTCGGATAGACTGAGCAGCTCCCCTTGTGCGATCTTGGAAGTTTCACGTGACAGTTTGAGTTTTACGGGTTCTGGCCGTTACACAGAATCAACATTCAGAAAAAACATTCCGGCGGATCATTACTCATAGAAATAATGTTATGGAACACGATCGGAGAATGGAGATTCCATTACGTGGAGGGTAAAACAGTGTTTAGCCTGATGGCAAAATGTTATTCATCTTACTTGTGTGCGTTCACGAAGCTTTTCATATTTTTAATAACTTGTTTGCATACGTAAGTCGTTCTACAGCAACCTTGTGGATGGTTATGTCAAAGGATGAATGAGGCTTGGCGAACCAAATGTATTTTGAAAGCCATCCTACCCACGCATATGAGGACAGCATTCACAAGGTTGCTCTGGTATCACTATAATACCAATCAGTAATCGTATATCAATGTCTCAGTAGCAAATAGTGTTGTACATCAAGATAAATAGTTGGTATTTAAAGAACGGAGTTGTCATTGTATTGCATGGTTTAAGTTTTACCCTAGACATTGATGTTGGTATTTATTGTGATTTGTTTCATGTTCGCGTGTGCGTGTGCGTGTGCGTGTGCGTGTGCGTGTGCGTGTGCGTGTGCGTGTGCGTGTGCGTGTGCGTGTGCGTGTGCGTGTGCGTGTGCGTGTGCGTGAGCGTGTGCGTGTGCGTGTGCGTGTGCGTGTGCGTGTGCGTGTGCGTGTGCGTGTGCGTGTGCGTGTGCGTGTGCGTGTGCGTGTGCGTGTGCGTACGTGTGCGTATGCGTGTGCGTGTGCGTGTGTCAAAGCACAGCAACATAAATACTTGTAATTGACGGTCCGTAACAAGGCAAAATGGGTTTACTTTTCTTTGAGATAACCTGAGCTACGAAAGCTTTCTCACACACATAAAATTTAGCATGAGCTACAAGCCTGGAGTGGAGATGAGTAATAATCTTCCTGTAATTAAAAAGAAATCCTAGCAACGCTCCAAACAGAATAACTACTGCAAAATTAATAATTAACATTTGAAAATACGTAAAGGGTATAAAGTTTGTAGTTCCCTGTTAAAAGTATCATCTCATAAACCGTCCACATGGAATTAATACGCTCGCGTCTGCAGCCGAGTTGATTAGCACTGTGTTTGCTGGAAAGCTAGATCCATCAAGACGGAAAAGTTAATAATTTAATTTCATTTGCCCAACGTATTAAGATGAGATCGCATCGGTCGGACACACGCGATGAAAAGCTCTGGCTTTATTCGCAACCAATTTTTTTTTTTTTTTTTAGAAAATATGACAACGAAGGGATTAAAAATGTATTAATCACAAGGAAAACGCTGTGTGACGCGTTGATAATCGAGCACCCGAGCACGTGCTAGCCCTACAAACACACAATCATGTGAATGTTCAAAATTACAACACGATCGGAAGCTCCGTGCGAAAGAGGCGTAGAAAGAAGAGTGGAAGCGGTCCGGTCCGGCCCAGTCTCTGAATTATTGTATACAAGTACAAAATTTCAAATTTCAATAGCACAAGACTCAATTCCCAAAATAGCCATGTGGCCGTCTTTTGTTTCGGACAAACATTGAATATGCACCAATCAAAGAAAGATACATCATACAACAATGCAGTTGCCTAGCAACACATTGTTGGTCCACCTGTGATGTCACAACCCCCTCAATTGAGTCTTGTGTTATTTTGTGACGCCCAGGCAGTGCTTAGTGGCAGGATCGCTTGCAGCGCTAGCTTCAACCGCCTTTTCTTTGCGATAGTTACGTTATTTATTTAAATGTAATTTACATCTAAAGTACATATCGGATCAAATAAAAATTAACATATACGTGACGGGGCAAACATTTACTAACTACCTCATATTATGCCGCCATTTAAAAAAAAAATCCGAGTAACTAAGGAACTTCTCGACCGATTTTTTCACAAGACTAATGGCGTTAAATCCACACTGAAACTTCTGGATAGTCAAAATTTCAACTCGAGACATAAAAAGAAAAAACAAAAAAAAAACAGAACGTGTGTCCTAAAAGAAGAATGAAATACAATATTGCGTCTGACTCGGCCAATTTTCACTATTCGGTTTGGGAAAAACAAACATCAAGATTTGAGCAGACCGCAATCAGAATACAAATTTGACCTTTTGACGTAAGGGATAGTTCATCTGTAATCTCGAAACCAAACGCGTTAAAGTATATTATAGTCTGCATGATTTCAGCTCTTCTAATAGCTATACCCCAAAAATTGTTAATTTGAACAATTATATAATTCTGTCTTGCTGTCTTGGCAGTTTTATATATTTTTTTAGAGCAAAAGTTTGTTTATTCGGTTTTTTGGGCTTACTCATACTCTCCACGTCCCACCGTTAATAATCATAGACATACAAAGTACTTACGGACATATTTGCTTACGTTGCTAGCTGACAGTGGCGATATGCGAACGCTTGAAAAGTGAGAAGAAGTGGTACACAGAATGAATGAACTCGCACATAAAAGTCAGCAATCGTGGGAATCTGAATCATGTACACGCGGTACATTATTATACTGGAGCACATTTCGTATGAGTAGCATCAACAATGGAGCGACTTCGCACAAACGAAAGGACAAGGTAGACTGCTAGAATACACTTTCTCCAACCCTCGTTGTCCAAGCATTTTTCAATGACTTATTTCGACTTCGGAGAACACGATCGGCTATACCTTAGTCCATTAGGTGCTAAGGAAGCGACCCTCCCCCCCCCCTGGCGCAAATTTTCATTATAGCAGTTCGATAGAGAAAAAAATTAGAATTCATAATTCACTTGTTTGCCACGTGACAGCTGGGGCGTTTGGCCTCCAGGGGTGTCCAAAGTTGAGATTTTCAAAACTTGAATTTGTCACTTTTCTCAAAGTATTTGTGAATTTGTAATTATTCTTTCATAAAACGATGTATACTAGTATTTTCTTATTTTTAGTACAAAAAACAAAGATAATTCATTAAGGGGTGTCCAAATAAAAATATAAACATTTTTACCACTGTATACAACTGTTACATGCAATTGTTGGCACATCCTGATTGGAAAAAGATCCATATAGTAGTATAATGATTAATACAACATTAAAAACAGATGATGAAGAATTTTTTTTAAAGGGGTGCCCAAAATGCTGGATTTCTTATTAGGATCAATATGAGAACAATGTAAGAAGACGAAATATATGTATGCATGGTACCAAAATCAGTAAACCCCCTTATTAATAAGCATATATTTAATCCATAACATAAACATAGTCAGGGGTGTCCATAATTTAATGTTTTAATTAATTAATTGCCTTATTATATTACTCGATGGAAAAATGCTGTCAGAGTTTTGTCATCATCGAGTCGAAATAAAATACAAAACAAAACTACTTTATTTTTAAGATAGGGTTGTCCAAAAATTCAATACAAATAAACTTAAATTTACATGGCAATAAATAAACCGTCACTTTCTACATTTTAAGCGACGATCTCCTAAAATGGACGAAGTTTTGTAGTTTTTCTAAGAGTTGAGATTACTGGGATATCTGTAAATAGACGAATAATCATGGAATTGGTTTGCAAGCTTACACAATGTTGCTGTAGGTACTTTCATATTGTCTAACCAAAAGCATAAGGAAGCCAAAATTAATTTAATACGGAATTCCGATTGAAAATCAAGGGAAACGGTTTAACTAACGCCGGGTGTTTGTTGTATACGGAAAGTTTGCTGTGAAGGTAGGAATGAAGTGTGTTCAGTTTTGTGTAATTTATATGTTATTGCTCATTGTTTCATTGGAATCTGTTCCTTCGTTCCTCTCTCTCTCCCTCTAGCTAATCGTCTTCGTCAAAGTACAAATCCATTTCTTGGTAATCGCCAACTTTACTGAGCTCATCTACTTCTTCGGCATAATCATCGCCAGCATCATCATTATTGGTGTTCTCACTCAGCAGACCTACAAATACTTGTGGCATAATGCAACCCTCAGTTCACGTATACTCAAGACATTAAAATTAGGTCCAGGGATATCTGGTTTAGCTTCCATTGCCCGATTCCAAACAAGTGACTAATTAGCTCGTTTTATGGGCTGTCCTAAAGATGATCTACAAGGAGATGAGAGGCTGAAGTCTGAGCCGTTGTAGTTTGGCGCAATTTACAGATGAAGTGCACTTTTTTAAGATGGTATATCGAAGTTATTTACGTAAAATGGTTTGTCTAATGATGCTAATATATCAAACACAAATTTGTCTAGTGTTTCATAGTTCCTCATCGATGTTTCCAAAGACATAAACGCACCCAGATATTATGTGGTCAAGAACCTTCAGTGGAGCCAGTTTCCCTCGGCGAACAATTAATGCGCTTGTACTATAACACCCACTGAATGCATGGAAAGCAGGAAGAGCATTAGACATTTCAACCCCAATTATATATTTCCCACTTGATTTACGTCAACTAGTCTTCGTTTGTTCCCAGAACATATACAATAAAATAAAATTATTGACTGTGGTCGTGGACATCACCAAAAGTAAAAATTCACACCTGTGTCCGGACTTCTGATAACGAGAACACGTGGTTGTTCAGAAATGTTTAGAGCATACTGACAATGCAGCAAGTTTTTTGTATTGACCTCTTCTTCTGTTTACTGTAGATCGTCCACGGGGTTTGTAATGCCTGGGCGGCCACCTACTCTAGTCATAACAGTGCACGTGTCTTCACATACCACAAAACAATCGTCTATGCAATAGTTGGTCTGCAAATAGCTCACTTCTCCACTGCGATAAGATTGATTGTACTATTTGTATTTTGTTAGAATTTGAAAGAAATTATTTCCAAACTCGGTGAAGTTCGTCATTCACCCAGTTATTAAATACTTCTTTGCTTGATCTCTTCTCATTCTTACAGCATTTTTATCGAATCACGGCTTGTATAGGCAGGGTAAATTTGGTATTTTAATTGTTATTGAGGCCTAGCTGTTTTGATAAATTTAAAGATTTCCACAAAACAGGCTATTCACATTATAAATTGCTGTATTTCCTTGACAAGTGTCGAGTGGAGTCCGCGATCTCTTCAGGACATCGGCTAATACTATGCTATTACATCACATTTGGTTTTGGATAAATGTTTAATAGAATACAATAATTGCTTTTATCAACTCAAATGAACTTTGTACAGTAATGTTAATGTGTTTATTCTACGAAATAACAATATTTATAAATTTTACTCAGCTTTAACTTAAGTAATGTTCAGAACAAAATGTGTGTGTATTTGGAGGAATGCCACCATAAGTGGTATCGGCACATTGTTGATTTTGGACAACCCTGTTCATAATAATACCAACATATAAATATTGATTGTTTGTACATAGTATATGAAGTTTGGTAGTGCAAAAATTATTATCTTTAGGGATTACCCACTAAACAAAAAAAAATACAATTCTATTTATATTTATGATGATGGACACCCCTACAATGTAAACGCCCCAGATATCAACAAGTAATCAAGGAAACAATGTAAAATCATAGGTGTTTCTTTAAGAAAGCAAGTAGCCACATTAGTTGCAGGTGCCACTTTACGGATTAACCATAGTGAATGGTATGTCTAAAGTAGAGTCAATATAACTATAATTGTTGGACAACCCTTAATTATTGACGTTAGTTTATTCAATTATTATTAAGGGGAAATATTATATGTATTGATTTTTGCAATTTCAACAGACATAATTCCCAGAAACGTGACCAAACTTTGAGATCTTATTAGTAAAATTACCTCATCTTTGGACATCCCTGGAGGCCAAACGCCCCAGCTGTCACGTGGCAAACAAGTGGATTATTGTTCCTCGTTTTTTTTTCTACAAAACTGCTATTCTGAAAATTTGCGCCAGGGGGGGGGGAGGGGTGTAACGCGTTATAAGCGAGCATGTATACTATTGCACAACAGTTTTCAAAGTAACCGCCATCAACAACAGTCAACCAATGCATATAGCACAAGGCTCAATTCCCAAGATAGCCGTGTTGTCGTGTTTTGTTTCGGACAAATATTGAACATACACCAATGAAAGAAAGATACAACAATGCAGTTGCCTAGAAACACATTGTTTGTCAGCCTGTGATGTCACAACCCCCTCAATTGAGTCTTGTGCTATAGGGAGCTTGCAATAACGTCATTTCCGGTATCGCACGGTAGCCATACTGAGGTACTCTGTAAACATTTGTTTACGTTCTTCCGACACTGCATTGTTGCAATATTGCAGATGTCCTTTGACTGACACATCAACTGTTTTCAAACAAAGGTTCCGTATTATGACTGAAAACAAAATAAGAACGCGTAAACTCTGTTTGAAGACAATCATTTGCATGTGTTATCATTTTCTTGAACTTTTACCTGCATACATCAATCTATACGGCTTGAAACTGTGATATTTTCTGGATAATCTATGTGTCTTCTATTGACAGAACAAATGTAAACAAGCAATGTGTACCTCATAATGGCCGCCACGTGACGTCTATTGAAAGCTACCTCCAAGTACCTCTCAGATAAAACAACTTTCAGCTAGAAAAATGCTGGAATTATTTTCAAAGAACTTTGATTTTACCTGTTGGTTATGTTATCGGGTGGTATTGTTTTATTCGGTTGTTATATTCGTGACCTCACATTTCGTCGCCATTTTTTTTCAGACAAACATTGTTCAGTAACTTAAGTGTAACTTTGTAACTTTTTTAACGATTTTGCCAAAACACTAATGGCGTTCAATCCACACCGAGGCTTGTGGATGGCCCAAATTTCCACTTGATCGGACTGTCCGTTCGACCGCTATCGCGATACAAAAAAAACAAACAAAAAACAATAAAAAACAAACAACCAGTTCCATAAAAGTATAATGAAGACGCTCGCTACCATAGATAGTAAGATATACCCTGCTCGCTGTGACTGTGTGGCTCATTGCGTCATGTGGATTATTCCCTCCTCCGATAGCAACGAGGTACATATTATAATAAATGATTAAATTTCCCTTGCTGTAAATGGAATCAGTTCTTGTAACCAGCCGCGGTCGCTTTAGCCGGTTCCCATACGAACACCGAAATTAAGGAACCTCGGGCTAGGTCAGGAGGAGGGTGGGTGACCGCTCTTCTCCGAAACACTAGTTACTGTTGGTTAGAGCAGATTGGAGGGTTCGAAAACAGCTTCGTCCTTCTCGTCTACTGCTCGGCAGTCCAGGTTAGTGGAGGAACTTATATGACTGGTCAAAGTTACACCGTTCTTTTGGATGGCACTTATAAAGCCGATGGTCTCCCTAGGTACTTTTCAACAGGAGTAGGCTACGTGCTGGTACTAGGTTTCCCCTCCTCCCTTCCTCATTATCATGCATCATCATCACGCATCAGGCTAAAGAGGGCGTTGTGCCCTACACTGGCCTTAATTACAATAAAATAAATAATTTGTTGTATCTGTACATCTGAGTGGAAGAGAACATCGACCGTGGTATCAGTCGAGTCGGTCTCTGAAGTGTGTTACTGTTATTGGTGTTATCCCTGGCTGTAAAACAGCTGGCCGACTTTATCTTGCATTACATGACATGCTCACAGATAACATAATGGCGAGAATTAGGATACGTATTTACAAAGCGAGATAGAAAAATAAGCCACTTTAACAGCTTGCGTGGTTATCTGCGCATCAACTAGAACCACCCATCAAATCAGTGAAACACGATTTTCAGAATAGGGAACACGCGTATGAAAATTTTAATCGATTTTTAAATACCTTGTCTCTCATTTAATAATTTTGTGTCTTTGAATTTTGAAAAAACGGATCAGTCCATGCCTCAAAATAATTGGTTTAGTAACGATAAATAAAAGGGCGCGAAAAACGAGCCGCCGCCATGTAGAGTGGATTTGACGTCATGGTTTTGTTCTGCGTACGCTCACCGCCTCAGCGATTGGTCTGTTCTGCCAAGTCTACAGAACCATTGCGTCACAGCCACCTGTACGCGTTTCAGATCCCCAGTTTAAACTTCAATAAATGCGACCACATTAAACCTATTTAAACATTTCTTTTTTAAGTGTGACTTGCATTAATATACTTTTTGTATCTAATACTATTAAACTAACTGTTTGGTTTAACAAACAAAATCGTACGCGTGTTCCCTATTGATCTAGCGGGCCGTGGTTAGTCTATCTAAGGATCCTTGATAGTTTTTCACTGTTGAGCATTGTTGTCATTGAAGATCTAGAGGGCCGTGGTTAGTCTATCTAAGGATCCTTGACAGTTTTTCACTGTTGAGCATTGTTGTCATTGAAGATCTAGAGGGCCGTGATTAGCTCTATCCAAGGGTCCTACATCAATAGACCTTTTTCAGAATTCATCTAGGACCCTTAGATAGAGCTAATCACGGCCCTCTAGATCTTCAATGACAGCAATGTACAACAATAAAAAATGTACCTCAACATAACTATCAAGGATAGAGCGTATCACGGCTTGCTAAATCAATTCTGAAAATCATTTATTCTGAAAAAGGTCTATTGTTACCTATCGACAGCTAAATGCAACACACCATTACATTACTATTTGTATACGGTATTTATGAATTTAAACATGCGTTATATACGTGAAAGTTTACTCGTCAACATCTCGTATACATAAAACACCGTAAAAACCAGCGCCGCTGGGAATCAAATCCAGGCCTCCCGTTTTCCAGGCGGTTTCTTTACCACTGAGCTATAGAGACGGCGTTAAACAACTTGTCGTGTTTACTCATCTACACTATAATAGTTCCGTCAGCTGCCTATACTAATCAGAACCTAAGCTATCGACACTAATCGCTCCGTACGCTGTCACAGTTAGTGCACATAATCATCCCCTAAGCGAGGAGTAGAGCCTATTCATTACCAAACATGAAGTTGTCGTGTGAGAACTTGTTCACTAAGTCACGTTCATAAACACGCACATACACACGTCACGAACATATAAAAAGGCACAAGCTTGTAAAAGGAAAAATATTACACTTGCACATAAATCTACTACAAAAAATGTATATTAAAAAAAATAGCATCGTTCACCCCTGAATGCAAAATTTCGAGAATCGAGATCGCAACTGAACTGTAATCTTTTGATAAATAAGCAAGTACAGAACAAAATTTTGATAACACAACACTACCTGGTACTCTTGAAAAAATAAATGTGCAAAAACAGCTTTGTTCACCCCTAGAGGCCACAAGTAAAACTATGTTATTGGTTCCATCTACAAGAAAAAAAACTGTTGAATATGTAAGCGAAAGAAATTATTAATCAAACATATTATTTGAATGTTGCAAAAATCAAAATGTCAAAAACAGCTTTGTTCATCCCGGCCTGGAGTGAAAAATATATATATTTAAGATCCTTATCCAAAAGAATAGATTTTTTCAAGTAAGGCACCCAATTATAAATTAGTACGGGTCACATTTGGTACTGAAGAAAAAGTTATATCTGAATTAGCTTTTTGTTTGCCACTGGTAACCAAAGCTAAAAATATATAATTATGATCTGTATTCCAATGAAGTACGTGCGCGCGCTAAAGATAATGTTTATACCATATATTTTGTAACTATTGTTTTAAATCAAAATTTCACCCATTCGATCCTGAATACAAAATTTTAAAACATTGTATTGGCTGCATCTTTCGCATAAAAAGCACATTTTTTGAGAAAAGTGTATCACAAGGTCAAATTATAGGCCGGACGCCGTAACAAAGAAGGTGTTGTCGTCACGGATGATGTAATAGCAAGTGACCTCACACCTTGTAATACCAACTTAAATGTAGACTACTACTCATTGCCTTACCAGAAGTAAACATGGATGGTTATTTCATAAGTTGGTGGACAAGGGCTTTGGTTTAAATACTATTTTTCTCCCTCTTGGTATGTGTTTGCGGTTAAATTATGCAGGAATAAACTTAAGTTTCTTATTATCTAATTTATTATATTCACTTATAAATTAACAACTACTTAATTATATTTGGGAAAATTTAAAGTAGTTCAGTCCCATAGGAGCTTCCCGTTAGCGTTATAGTCGATTTACAGCTACGCGTTGCGAGCGAAGCGAAGGCGCGAGCTCCAATCAGTGGCCGAGTTTGCGTGAAACTATTAACTTCTTTGCATGAAACTCGGCTGATGATTAAAGCTCGCGCCCTCGCTTCGCCCGCAACGCGTAGCTGTAAACGTAGCATTAACGTTACCGGGCAATGTTAAATACCGGAGCTTCTTGCCGGGCTATTGTGCATCGACCTTAAAGGCACAGGGAACGCATATGACCACTCTGAAAGATCTCGAGTAATGTTTTCAGTGTCAATGTTTCTTGATATCGGTAATAAAATTTCAAAAATAATATTATAGGGTAATCAGTCGAGCACGGGCGTCACATATTATTAAAAAAACGCCGACATGTTTCCCCCGCGTGAACTCAACTCCTGTCAAACACGAAACGGCAATAAAGACAACAGACCATCAAATGACAAAGAAATACCAAATACCATCAAGTATCCTAGCAACACACAGAAGTCAAAGCTTTCATGATGTTAGTATTTTTAAGTCACAGCCTACCAAAGCTAGTATTTTCTAACACCGCCTTGCCGATCAGCGTATTTTCACTCTGACAGGTATAGTGCGCGGATGAGCACTGCGTAAACATCCACATATCACTACGCCGGCCAGAGTAATTAGTTATGACAACACCTTCTTTGTTACGGCGTCCGACCTATATCTCTACATTTTTGCATCATTTTGTGATAAGCTACCGGAATCTCAAGCAGTCAGTTGTCGACGGAGTTTCCTCTGAATAGGGAAACTTACTCATCGTCCGTAATAGCGCATTAACTTCCTTAGATGTTTGCTGGCCTACTTTCGCGTATCTTTCTTCTCAAAGGAAGTAATGGAAATGTTTTTTATTTGCATAATTGTATCGCTCATCCATGTACCATTGCAGCCGTAGTGCCTTTTGTACGAGACCTCTGGCTCTTGACTGGCGTCACAGAAAACATACGGCTCGTTGTATTACGCTTAGACGATGAATGTTTTAAATTAGTTTTCTTCCACTGTACACATCAACGCAACAAATTAAATCAAATCATCATTATGAATGGAGAAATTTACGAAATGAAAACAATCTTTACTACTGATTGAAAATTTCACGAATTTCGTTACGTATATATAGACCTATAGGGACAATGTTCTTAATATAAGGTATTAGTCTACACTTTTGGTATTTTTATTGTTTATTAATTGTGAAACTATCGAGAAGTTCGTTGACATAATATTATCAGGATGAGCAATTATTATAAAGGCTGCACTGTCTTCACTCAGCGGAAGACTACATCTACGAGTGTATGAACACGCTAGGAATCTGTTGATTTCTCTTGAATTGGCGCCCGTGAAGGGGCCGTAGATAACAATCTGAGGTCAGTATGCGAATACTTACGTTGCGGCTAGTATAACTAATGTAAGTGCGAATGCGGTGTGTGATTTTTTCATTATATTCAACAGGTTGGAGATACAATAGAAACAATTGTTCGATTTTCTTTCAACAGACATTCACAAAAGTTGCAAGTTCACCAAGCATATCCTCAGTCGGCCACTGTATATTATATAATATGCTTTCTGCAGTGCCTCCAAGCATCTCCCCAATAATGGTTCTTGAAATTTCAATATAAGAAAAACCATTACCGTGAGGGTGTTTTTTTATACTTCAAGACTGATCCGTTCGTAAAGGTGCTCTAGAAAGTCAACACGTTCACTCGCTTCCAAGACACCACGGAACAAACAAATGGGAATATATAGGCCCTGCATACAACTCCCTTCCTTTGGCCATGTAAACAAACTTGACTCTCATGAGGTGTTCTCGCTTCGCCCCTTAAGCGGGCCATCCCACTCTAAAGGGTGCACGACGAAACAGGTCTGGTCATGGCGGCAATGTGGGAAACTAACCTAACTGCTATAGTTGCAACACGTCTAGAGTTCACACACTACTTAGCAGCAAAATACTGAAATGTTACTGAGTGGGTAGACTCTAAAATATACTATGTATATATTATTTTTTATACACACAAGAAGTTAACAATAATAACCAAAGGCAAGAGGTGTGAAGAGTGGTAGTCAGACAAATAGAAATAGATTCAAGAATGTTTTAATATAAAAATGATTGCTTCTTGAAGCAAGAAATATAACATGATATATATATATATATAACATCATTCGTTTCGTAGAATCTGAACTAAGCTTCTCTATTCTGCTTATACTCTTTATCTGCCATGATCCCTCGATATAGCTCAAAGTGTAAAAATACTTCTATTTCTGTAATATATATTTTAATGTCGTAATTCTTAGCAACGCACATTGCACTGCATTCAACAATGTCGGGAAGTGTAATAGCTATAGAAATTAGAAATATGTTTGCAATGCGCATTCTTGAATTGACGAGTGGTGATTTACCCGCCCCCTGACGTCACGAAGGAACGTGGCGCCCATAGTTGGGACAAATCCGCTAACTGTTACGCTTTCACGCGCTTAATGTACGACACTTATCTCGTTCTAGCTGTTATAATATTCACTTTTCAGGTATAACCTATAGGAAAGCGTATTTAGTTCACATACCAGTGGTCAATATAAAGGTTATTTTAAAATTATAGACCCAGTAGTTAACTTGTTATAACAATTCGCGCATCAATAGGATAAAATGAGCAACGCGTGTTTTGTTTTTTAACTCCATTTGGCGGAAAACTAATGATCGGATTTTGACGAGAGTTTCTTAAGCATGTGTTCCAATAATGTGTGACAATAAGCAAATAAACTTTCTAGATAGAAATTGCTCAGAACGAAAATTCATAGCATGCAATCATATGCAGGGTGTAGTGGTTGGGCCTCAAAAGTAGCGGTTTTGACCGTGAAACTAAGCACCTTGCATATTAGTGCATGCTATGAATTTTCGTTCTGGGCATTTTCTATCTAAAAAGTGTATTTGCTTATTGTCTCACATTATTGGTACGTATTCTTAAGAAACTCTCGTCCAAATCCGATCATTAGTTTTTCGCCAGTTGAAGTTGAAAAAACAAAACACACCTTGCTCATTTTATCCTCTTCAGTGCGTGAATTGTTATAACAAGTTAACTACTTCGTCTATAATTTTGAAATAACCTTTATATTGACCACTGGTATGTGAACTGAATAGATTTCCAGGTTATATCTTAAAAATGAATATTATACCAGCTAGAACGAGATAAGTGTGGATATGTTTTGCGTGGATCCGTCCGGACAGTAGGGACTTTTCCCAACTGCTAGTCACGTGACACAGTCCTCGGCGCAAGCTCCGCCTATCACCACTCGTCAATTGTTAATTGTTTTTATTAGCTTTGAGAATTTTTCACCAGAAAGTTCGTAGATATGGACGCGCTCGCTTATCAACGCGTCACAGAGCGTTTTCCTAGTTTATATTCATAATCTAAAGCTGAAGATGTATCGAAGAATATGCGGTAGTGTAATACAGCAATAAACGAATATACCAAATATTGTTTAACATTGCAACAGACTTTCCGCATACAGAATGGAACTCGAATTGCTGTGAAAGTCTGAACGGTGAAGAAGCAAGAATGGGAATCCACTATTAATGAAAACATTGCGACTTGAGATTCAGTTTCCTCTTCACTAAGAGTTTCTCGTTATCTTTCATTATTATTGTTTTTCTTCAGATTTTTTTGTAGAAACTTGTGCAACTACTCACAACTTAAAACTTTTTTGAAAGAGCGAGAACGGGAGATGAGATAAAACGTTACTTACAGAAATTTGTCAGTCCAAAAATTCCCCGCTCTATATAAGACTCGATTGATAAAATAGTCCTTAAAAGTAATCTTATTTATTATTTAGTTAGTGAGGTAATCTATATTATTATTTGTCACGTATGGGAATGTACACGACTTTTTTCTCTTTCCCGAATATCGCTTATGAACAATAGGCCTGCCGTACTTTTGATTGAGAACGTCTTTTTATCAACAAAAATACTAATTACTATCATTCCGCATTTACTCGAATGGTAATACAAAACTGTGTCGACTACTATACACGGCTAGATCGTGTACTAATAAGAAATTCTCATGTACCAATATTGGTGCAATTACCTAAAGAAAAATCTACGTGTAAACCAACAAATACAGTGTTGTTAAATGTCACAAGCGTTAAAAGTTACAAAGTTACATGTTTTTCTTTCTTGCTCTTACTATTGTATAAAACACCTATAAAAAACGCCAAAGTTTTGAAGACAACAATTTTATTTTCTCTCTTATGTTCTATTCTTCGTGTTAATACATCGTAATACTCTATTCCATAATACGTGTTCAATGTTCTCTTATCTCTTCAAACACGTCTTTCAAAACTTACATATTATCTGATACTCTTCTAGAATATTTCTTTATATTTGCAAACTGTGACCCAAAGGTATTACTGAGCATGTCAGAAAGACACTAGTTTCTAAATGTGCTCTTATCAGTGAACTTATTCCATATAATATGTGAGTGATGGATTGGCGAAGAAAGTTTTGACGTCATCTCCGGCTTACCCAACATTGCATGCAATTTTCAGCTCACTATACACATATGTGAATTATATTTTCTATAAAACCTGAAATGTGTTTGTGCTAGAAACGTAGAAATGATGTACATGTATGTTGAGTTGTCATTCGATTTTCTGTGTTTGTATTCTTTCAGCTACCGAAGTTAAAAAAAATGCATTATAGTTTTGACAGCTCACAGCTGGCAACGAGTACGTGAGAAGCGGACGTTAAAATCATCGCCAGCAAAGTTTTGAGTCCTACATTCAACTGAAGGACGTTTGTGCCAGTGAATTCGTGATAATGTAGGGTGCATATCACTTAGCATATTAAATAAATAAACATGTGTATTTATTGATCACCCACTCAGTTGTGGGGTGTGTCAATCAGTCAGTGAGGGATTATTGTTAAATCTTTTTCTTTTTATTAAAATCGTACTCATTACCACAGTCATTACTCATTGACCATTGCTCATTGGTTAACATGTGAAAAATAAACTTTTGCTCAAGCAGAATTACAAACATCGTGGATGGATACGGAGAATGCCAGTTATCTATGCATGGACTTATAATAGTAACTTCGTTACTGGACCTGAATCAGCTAACAAATCAGTGTATCAATTAAATAGCCACGGAAGAAGGCGGTGGGCAGCCATTTTAGCCCTTAAGTTTCGGATTTTGACATTGTTCACATTGTTGTTGTAACTCTTGTTGTGTCATTGCTTAGCGATAGGGGCTAAAATGTCCGAGAATGTCAAAAACCGGAAATGAGAATCGCAGACGCGTATTCCAACCATGTTGCACATCCAGATAGTTGTAAGTCCATGATCTATGTAAGATTAAATGTAGGCCTACATAAAATAAAACTGAAGACAAGTCATACCACAGATAACTAATTATCTGTGGTCATACCTTAGTGAAACCTCCTACGGTGTATATGTCAGTATATAGTATGATAGTCTTGTCTTTCAATAACTCCCATGCAGCGTCTGACTAGTAATTGATGACCAAACTTTATCTGTTTTCACCTTGTTCGGTGTCCCAGCAATGGGATTTGGAAGTACTTCTCCAGTATGCCTCTAATTTCCTTACCGTTTCACTAATATACCAACTTAGCAGAACGATAAGCATACTCCACATACACAAAATACAATGTTCACTAATATAAACGTCAATGTAGTGCCTAAACAAATTCCTCATCATGCATTTTCACATATATCAATAATGTATTAATGGCTTTACAAATTGCTAAAAACACTTAACTGAATCTTTGTACAGTAGCAATAATAACAATTATAACCACACAAAATTATTCGTACTAGATAATTAAATAATTGAACAAAAGATAGTGCATGGTCTTCCAATAATTATTTTTCTATTGAAGAGTGCTGTAATATGCTTGGATCTAATCCTACATTTATTATAAGCAATAAAGCAAGGGGTAACCTCTGTTTGGTAACAGCAACAATAATATTGTTCGTAGGAAACCATGCAGTCCATTCATATCCCTCTTCTAATTATAGCTAGGTATTGTAGGGTTTGTAATCGTTGGGAAGGAATATCCGAGGACTTTAAGTATAACTCAATCCAAGAGTTCGCCTACTGACTGAGGAAAGCTCAGAAAGAATCTTCAGTAAAAATTGCCTGTAGCGCATATCAAACCAGCGACCATGCGAACAGGAGCCATCGTGTGGTAAAGTGGACCCAAGATTACTTTACACCTGCTTTCGTCACATCTGGGGCAGTCGTAGCCAACCGGCGAACCGCCCGAGACACACCTGCGCCAATACCGATCGCTAATTGGCTACGAACCAGTCGCCTGTGACGAAAGCATGTGTAAGGTAGTCTTGGGACAACTATAGCACTGATGGCGTTTTCCACTGGGCCGCACTGAGTGCGCCCTGAAACGTCACAGTCACGTGATGCACGGCACCAGTGTTGCCCTCAGTGCAAATCCCAGTGGAACATATTTATTTTTTCAGTGCAACAAATTGGCGGTAAAAGTGATAAAAATCAAGATGTTTAAACGATATGAAAGGCATTTTAGAGGATAACAAAGCAACTTAACTCAAGTTACTGCAGCTAGAAGGTACAGTCGTTAACTAGGCTATATAAGAAGTACTAGAAATTTAGTTCCATTAAATAGCCTAGGTAAAGGGTAAACATAACCTCAAACTTAATAACGCCGTACTGCGTCTGTATCAGAATAGTGGTAAACAATATCTTCCAGCAGTGTTTTTATGTTTGGTTTAAATGTTGGTTCGATTTTAGCTTCACTATCTGACGAAAATACTTGGCAGTTTCATTTCCGCGTACAATTTTCCCGCGTCTGTGGCCGCCATATTTGCACTGAAAATACCGCACTGACCCCCGAAGCCAGTGCGGCTCAGTGCGCACTCGAGTGCACTGCGTCAGTGCAAGTTCGCCAGTGGAATACGCGAAACCCGCACGAGTGCAATTTATCGTTACCAGTGGAACGTGCGACTCGCACTGAGTGCGCACCAGTGCGGCCAGTGGAAAACGCCATGAGCCATCTCTATGCATGCTGCGCGCCAATATCAAACAGGAAGTGGGTTACTGTGGCACTTGATTACCGCTGTGTAAGGGTGGCCCGACACGTTATAAATAATAAATAACTTGGCGGTAGCCTCCCTCATAGGCCTACATCAAGCACGTCGCCAATCAATATATACTAGAGGTGGTCGCGCTTGGCCAAGTCATTCTGACAAGAAGAGATTCGGAAAGATGCGTTTTTATAACGCAGCTCTAGTGATACTTAAAACCACAGGCGATATAAACACAGTAGGTACCCTTCACCCAAATCACGGCTTGCTTAACAATAGTACAAGTACACAGCAAACACTACGTGCTTCTCTCTTCTCTATTTGTACGTATTTATTTATTAACAAATGTATGTAGGAATATATTACTTTCCTTATTTATACTTATTGCATCTACTCTCTTTTAAATTACTATTATTTGTTGGAAGCGCACTTTTTCTAAGCTCTCTGTCCGAATCACAAATGAGCACGACTCGTAGAGAGCTTTGTAGAGCAACAACCCTTAAGAAAGTGTGGGCCCAAAAGTCAAACTTGCATACGGGCCACGTCATTTGAGTTACGTCACTGCTGTGGAGTGACTATTTTTGTATTCGAAATGTTTGCTATTTCCAGTGTTTTTCACCTTAGTTTCCTACATCCTAATAATAATAATTATTTACCAAGGTTAGTTAATTAAGCTAAGTATGATTAGATGAGCACCGTTACGTACGGTCGCATGATAATAATATGTATGTCTGACTTGATAATACTGCTAACATTCATAACACAAGATCACGGGAATCATTTCAGTTTTGTACAAAGTGGTAACAAATTTCTCTATTAACTATTACTTGCATGACATTGCAACTATTTGAACCTCTCTGAATATCAGGTTATCTAGCTTGGCAGCAGCAAGTAAGGTACGTAGGATACGAAGATGCCTATACAAGTCTGAAGAGAAAGAAGTACGAGTGAACTAGAGAAGTACGAGAAGTATGAGTGAAGTACGTATACGAAGATGTCCATACAAGCGTTGAGTGAGAAATATAGGTTCTCACTCAACGATACAAGTCTGCGAGTATGCTTACTTTCAATTCAAATGCCTACCGAAAACAAAGTATAGAGACCGCATGTTATGACTTGTATTTATTGTGCGTGACTTTGTTTCCGTGCATCGAGTATAGACGGTAAATTATTAAGTTGCAATGCATGACCTTTCACTGGTCAGGTCTGTTCTCGGAAGAACCAATCACATTTTCTGTTTCGCCACCAACAACGAACGTTTTCCTCTGTACATTTGTTTCTAAGTTGTCTGGCAAGTTTTATTATCGTGCCGATAAAATATTGGCAACAATCAGAAAATTTCACATTATTTGGTTTGATCGTGCTTTGTTTTCATGGGGGAGGAAATAAGTTTTAAAACACTTCGTTTCCTGTTTGACTAATAATAATAATTGGCCAACAACATGTGAGCGACCAAACACATAATTGTGAACTCAGCTCAGACCTTTTGCTTAAATCTTCAGCCAAAAGACGAATAGGTTATTTTCAAAATAGTCTAAGGTCCAGTCTTATGCTACGTTTACAGCTACGCGTTGCGAGCGAAGCGAGGGCGCGAGCTCCAATCAGCGGCCGAGTTTCATGCAAAGAAGTTACAAACTCGGCCGCTGATTGGAGCTCGCGCCCTCGCTTCGCTCGCAACGCGTAGCTGTAAACGTAGCATTACAATGTCCCAATAACTACTTATTCGTCGAATAGCTTGTTTCCTCCATGGCAACCACCACTCAAAAACCCTTGAAATGCTCCAAATAGCTTAGTTGCCACAAATAACTTTCTTATTAGGAGATTGTAAGACCAGCCCTAAGACCCTTATGCCTGCTGTACAGTGTACACTATGGCTACGGGATTGAAGGGATTAGAAGGCCTACAGCAGGCCTTTATCTAATGGTAAATCATTATTCTTCAGTTAACTACCAGTAAATAAGTAAACGGTGACTTTGGAGCCGTCCTATAGCAACGAAGCACTCAATAAATTCAAAGTTGTTCTGAATCGGCCTTGTTGATTCTGGCATTTGTCCGCAGGTGTTCGCACTGTCTAATCACTGATTCATGTGTTTCATATTTGAAATATAGTTCTTTCATTGGTTATCGCTCGTTTGTCGATGGTGTTTGTAGCCTACAGGGTTGGCTTAGTCGCTTTAAATTAAGGTGAATCTACCCCCAATTTATTTTATTTTTTTAAATATGCATAAAGACAACATATGTGTTAGTATATGAAATACGCTCATTTGAGAATATCAAAACTAATTTTCAAGTCCATTTTGGAGGAGCCGTATGGTATTTACAACGGGTTTTATGAAAAATACGGCTAACAACTACGTTTAAACCACATACGCGTTTGGTATGCGATTTTTTGTTTAGACCTTACCCTCACTATTGGCTATGAGGATTTAGTGTTTTGAAATAAGTAATTTCAATATTTGGTTTTCTACGATTTATTTTGTTCTCCGGTACGGAAATTGTATTTGTACCGGCGAGCAAAATAAATCGTAGTAAACCAAATATTGAAAACACTTATTTCAAAACACTAAATCCTCATAGCCAATAGTGAGGGTAAGTTGTAAACAAAAAATCGCATACTAAACGCTTATGTGGTTTAAACGTAGTTGTTAGCCGTATTCGTCATAAAACCCGTTCTAAATACCATACGGCTCCTCCAAAATGGGCTTGAAAAATAGTTTTGATCTTCTCAAATGAGCGTCTTTAATATACTAACTCCATATATGTGTTCTTTATGCATATTAAAAAAAAAATAATATGGGGGTAGATTCACCTTAAAGTCTCCCATTGAAAATCAGTCTTGTTACAGAGTGGGTAGACTCTATAAATACGAATTTATTTATTTTATTTATTTTTAAGATGTATTAATCAAGACCGAATTAACTTGGGAGTCCTACTCCAAATCATAGTCGATAGAGAAGTTCGCCCCTTAGAAAGGTTTCCCAAAAGGGAAACTACTTTATCGACTCTGGCCAAATTAACTTTGCCGTCACCTAATTTGTGTTAGTTTTGTATTCGTGAATTTAAGGTTATTTTGCAAATCGTGTAATCACACTTGTTGCCCCCAAAACCCATTAAAACAAAGAAATGTATTAACAGCGAACTAGTAATTATATCAGCTATACTTAATAAAATCACACAATCTGGGGCTGGATATTTCTTCCGTTTAACGAACGGTTGAAGCTTCAACCTATAATAATATACCGACCAACGTTAGTATTTTCATTATACTTGTCGTAGGTTTCCGCGGCCGGAGTCTTGATTAAAACTTGGCTTGCACGATATGCAATAACCGACTGCAAAATTTATTATTCATACTGTAAGTTTCATAATTTGAAAACAAAATCCCATTATGTGTGTTCATTATTAGTTGCGTTTTAAGGGTGATCCAAGTTCATTTCATTGCTCGCATAATATACAAATTCTGCATACCCTGTCTGGGCCCGGTTTATAGAATGTGGCACAGTGGTGACTCAGCCTGCCCAGGCCCACCCTCAATCTCCGCCCCCGGTATAGTTCCAGGGCATAGCTCTGCATGTCGGAAGACACGACAAAACAGTTGACGCCATAATTGACGTAAAATGGTTGAGTACGTTGTGAAACATAAAAATAATAATGAAAAGACTGCAATACAGCCAATAAGCTCTGTTGAAACCCCAGTGACAAGCACCCATGTAAGACCACGCCCACGTCTTCGCACAACTTCTTTCTACCCCACATTGGCAGCTCCGATCTCTCTTCGTCTTCCGCCACTTGCCAATAGGGTACCCTGCAGACGTCCCGAAAAATGCGGGACAGTCCTGAGTTTGACAGAAGTGTCCCGCGTTTTATTTCGGGACGCTTTTTGTCCGAAAATTGGTACATTCACGATTTTATTGGATTTGGGGTTCAAAAATTTCAAATTTCAACAGCTATGAAAAAATAAAGAAGACTGGTAAATTCGTAATCCGGCGCGCCGCATCAACTGGCAATCTGTTGCGTAGAAATTCGCTTGCGCTTCCCTAGCAGAGCGCTAGCGTGCAATGCATCGGCAAGGTACGGCTACACCGCTATGAATATGGAATACAAAATATATAAAAATTAAAAAATATAAATATCGAGTAAGAAAATTTAAATAGTTGAAAAAAAAACACTATCACCGTTTCACTATCAGCGAACATTTGACAGTGTTTTCACCTCCATTTAGTAAGAGAGAAAAAGTGTCCCGAAATTCAGTGTTGACCATCTGGTTATCCTACTTGTCAACAAGCTGTCACATGCACTATATATAGATATTATAATTACCTTCTTGAACGTTGAAACAAGGTGTTATAGGGTACGCACAACTGACGTAACAGCCGAACTACAACAATGGAATAAATGAATTGAACTGGTGGACAAACAACAAGCTGTCAAAGTAATATTTTTGCAAATAATGAGGATAAACAATTAGTTGTAACGGTAGTAACTGCTCGCCAGTTAAAATTTATGTTCAGTAATGGAAAGCAACTAGGCCTATCTGAAAGTTTGTAAACGTTCTAAACGTTTGTTTTTTCCAACTTCAGAACTTCATATTTTTTTGACAGCTTGTTTGTCCATCGGTTCAATTCATTTGTTTCATTGCTGTGTTTTGGTGTTGTGCGTACCCTATTATTAGCAAACAAATTCGTGGCTAGGGATGCACAACGATAAAATAAAAAATATCGATAATCGAAGATATGACTGCATTATCGAACGATATCAAATGTTCAAACATGAAGCTCTCATATAGCAACATTCCTTGTGAATATGACGTGGCACTGTTGAGAGTAATATGAGGCTGAGGCCCAATATTTTGGTGGTATCTTTGAGTATTTCAACACTACAAAGGCTGGAAAATAACGAAATAATGCATTACAATAAAGTATTTTCCGGAAACAAACCATTCGGAACTATTTTCATGATCGGTTATTGAAAATGTACTGAGTATCGAAAATCGAACGATAATATCGATCCATGACTCAGACGTTTCAATATTTCAGATTATTATTTCTTCCATCTTCAAAACCAAACAGGTTGCGACTTTTTAGGCTACGTTCAGATGGTACCAGTTTGACTTGATAAGCCACGGCTTGGCTGACAGCCTTTGTGTAAAATGCATGTAAATATTGTACGTTATATGGTTGCTCAACAACAACAATAAGGGACTGAACAGTACTTATAAGAACAATAACTATACTACATCTTCATAACAGTTGCAATAACGTACGTTGTATATTTTCGTTCAAGCACTAAGATCGAATTAAAGCTATCTGCAGAGCTCGAATCAATGCATAACGTGGCATAACGCTTATTGCATTATCCCTTATTTTGAATTTGCCGCTTAAATCGCCGTCAGCCAATGTGGCCGAGAATTGATATGAATGACTTCATGCCTCACGGTCACGCCTCTTACCAGCCAAAACGATGATAACCTGTTGGTATCACCTAGGCTACTTGCTATTACTTTATTATGAAAGATCTTTATTTGAACCACATGCAGTTGCACATTTAGGTAATCTTATGCTTGCACCAACCCGCCGTAGTCTCGGTAGACTTGTGATAAACTTGATAAGTGGGCGGGTCACAGGTTGTTGTGATTAGAAGAAAGAAGATATTAATTAATCATTTGTTTCAATCAATATTTATATCTTATATTCATTTCATCTTTAGATTTTCTATACGAAATATAAAATAATTTAGTTTCAATATGAATTGAAATAATATTACAATATAGCCTAGCCCTAAATACTTAGAGAGATTGGTCAATTTCAACAGTCAATGAGATTTATCTAGACACAAATACTTGAAGTCTAGTAACTCAAAATCTTCTCAAAAATACCCCCAAAACAAGATCTCCTGCACAACCGTTTGACTAGGCCTAATCATGTCATTTGTTTTCTCGCAGGTTTGCTTCTGTTTGTAACTGTCTCGGTTTACTTCATTCTAATGAGCGAATGTTTCTTTCTTGCTGCGATTTTTCAGTTAGTTTGCTACGGATCAACGATTGTATTCTTATTATGTACATTACATGACATAATTTATAATAGTATGGTAATAGTAAGTAGTATACGTAATAGTAATAATACGATACACATCAGTGTGTAAGGTGTGGCAGGTAAGAAAATGGAGAAAATACACACTTTGTAGTAGTCGTTACTCGTTGTTTACTCAATGAGGTCACTGTTATCAATGCATATGTTATACCGTTACACTGTACTGTCTAGTTGACCATTCATTAATCACCGGATTATTGCTTTATACTCGGCCTGGTCAACAGCTGTCGATCACACAAGCGTTATCTCAATAATTATTGTTAACATGGAACATTCTATCTAATCAAGCGCATTACAAGTTGACAGTGTACAATATATGGATTATAATGTTTCTATAAACAATTTGTGGAAAATATTAACGCTTTCAATCCAGAATTCATTTCGTAGGTTATGTTAAATGTTCACGTTCATAATTTAAAGAAGTTATTTTTAACAAATGTCTGGGACTTTTAAAAATATCCATCTTATGTCTACTTTTTAGTTTTTACACATTTCCATTTTGAATTCCCAAAGTCATACCAGTTACTGTAAAGAAACGGGGAAAACTTTGAACCAAAGTTTTTAAATCAGTGAGAAGTCAATGAAGTGTATTTTGAAGCTGGGACAAAATTCCAAATCCAATGTTGCCATATGGCTACGCTGGTAATGAAAGGGTTAAATCATTCTAACTTATTATCTAATAACTTATTTACAAACGTAACAAAACTCCCGAACACCGTATATACTATATATGCTTCCAAATTAGGAAACAACCAATTTGAATAAGGTACAATTCAATTATATCTCTATTGGTTATAGAGATAATTAATGGCATTAATAATATCAATCAAGGCATAAGAAAAGATTTATTTTAGAGGTTATCTACAATGTATACACAATTGTTAGCTTTGTACAGACTGAAGGTGTATTAATAAATCTTTCTTATTCCGAACAGTTTCAGAACAAGTTCATCCTTAACACAGATACGACCAATAACAATTTATACCGATTTAAGATGAATGTTATTTCCGAAGCAGGAAATAATGTTGCGAGAAGATTTATTTGCTCTATATGCTGGAGTATAGTTTAAGATGACCTATGTGTATTCGGGATATTCCAGCAGTTTTTCTCTTGTTATTACACAGCCGTGAATAGAAATCCGATAAACTGTCGAGCACGTCGTTAAACAACAAAAATCAAAATCGAAAAATTAAAAATTAACAGATATCAATGGAAAATGAAAACATACTTTATACAATACTCAAAACATGTCATACTGCTTTGGACGGGGTGTGCCTTCAATACTACGTTTTACATTTATATTGCAATTTCCCGAGTTTACGGCAAGATGTGTGGCGGTTAATAATTATTTTATATTGCTTGAAAAAAAATCTATTAACGTTTTACCTTCACACGTTCAGAAAATCGCAATGTGAATGTAAGACAATAATTATTGAGCATATGTGCTGTCTAAATATTGTGTTCAATATAATACATTTTACAAGTAAGTTTTTTGTGCGATTATTTCAATATTTTAAGAAAGCGATGAAATGCAGTGGAACAGCATAGCTACCAAAGAGAGTAGCTCAACGTATGAATGTAAACATAAGACAAGCGACGAGCGTCTGTCGTGTGGTGGACTTACGTGCGCTCGAAGGGGGGATGTCCGCTCGGCGCGTCGGCTGCTCCACTACTGTCAACTGTTGCCGTCGCATCGACCGAGGCGCCGTGGCACCGCGACGCCGTGGCCGCGCGCGGAACTACGCGCAACAGGCTGCATGGCGGTATCTCGATTAGCCTCGCTGTGTTTAAACAACACGTGGTGCAAGATAGACTAATACACTCGCTGACATCAGTAAATCAAGGGTCACCAAACAACACATCATTGGTTCAATAGGCAACACTCGTTGATGAGAAATAGCGGTAAGTAACCATATCGGATAACAAGTGAGTGCAAAAGAGTTGTTAGAATGCGTCATGTGTTCTAACCGAGGTTCTCCCGCGCACCACGCGGCCAGGCCGCGCGGCCAAAAACCATCGCGACTTTGTTGCGCGACCAAGTCGCGCGACCACAAATATGTCATTCATATTTGTTTGATCTCAGTTAGAAAATGAACGCTGAACAAGTTGCAGCATTTTGGTACTTGCTAAGAAAGCGTCGAAAGAGAAGAAAGAAGAAATTGTGGGTGCATCCTTTGCTACAAACACGTGACGAGAAGGGCGTGTTTGTACTATTTAATCAGGAGCTTAGGCAATATGAAGTAAAGTTTTTTAATAACACAAGGATGCCTCCATTATAAACATTTCAATATCAAAATTGCGTGACATTTCCATTTTTTTTTAATACGAGAACCATGAAGGAAGGAATCACGAAACCCGGCAAAACATGCCACACTAAGCCGTTCACACAACGACTCAAGACCAGTCTTAGTGTTGTTTGTTTGCCTTGTGCGTGAGTTTTGTGTTTGTATGGCTAGTTGGGATGAGGTCAATAACATATTTCTGCAAAATGATTCCATCGAATGTACGTACATTGATGACATTAGCGGCTGGTATGAGACAGGCGGCCGCGATCTGTCTACAGTCTCTAAGATTATTCACATTAATATTAGATCGTTAAAAAAACATTGGAACGAGTTATGTTGTATTTTGCAAGATTACTTAGGATCAATAGATGTTTTAGTTATAAGTGAAATTTCTAATTGTGATGTTAATTTATATAATTTGCAGGGGTATCAAAAAATATCAAAACAAAGAATAAACAGAATAGGTGGTGGCATACTTATATTTGTTAAAGAAACATTAAAATTTGCTGAAATTAACGAACAAGTTGCAGCATTTTGGTACTTGCTAAGAAAGCGTCGAAAGAGAAGAAAGAAGAAATTGTGGGTGCATCCTTTGCTACAAACACGTGACGAGAAGGGCGTGTTTGTACTATTTAATCAGGAGCTTAGGCAATATGAAGTAAAGTTTTTTAATAACACAAGGATGCCTCCATTATAAACATTTCAATATCAAAATTGCGTGACATTTCCATTTTTTTTTAATACGAGAACCATGAAGGAAGGAATCACGAAACCCGGCAAAACATGCCACACTAAGCCGTTCACACAACGACTCAAGACCAGTCTTAGTGTTGTTTGTTTGCCTTGTGCGTGAGTTTTGTGTTTGTATGGCTAGTTGGGATGAGGTCAATAACATATTTCTGCAAAATGATTCCATCGAATGTACGTACATTGATGACATTAGCGGCTGGTATGAGACAGGCGGCCGCGATCTGTCTACAGTCTCTAAGATTATTCACATTAATATTAGATCGTTAAAAAAACATTGGAACGAGTTATGTTGTATTTTGCAAGATTACTTAGGATCAATAGATGTTTTAGTTATAAGTGAAATTTCTAATTGTGATGTTAATTTATATAATTTGCAGGGGTATCAAAAAATATCAAAACAAAGAATAAACAGAATAGGTGGTGGCATACTTATATTTGTTAAAGAAACATTAAAATTTGCTGAAATTAACGTTGCTATTTTTGATTTATGTTAATTTTATGTCCAAATGTCTTATTTTTTGCATTATTTTATCTTATGCTGACGATACTGTCTTACTTGCCGTGCATTCAGATATTCGTATTGCACAAGAAATGTTGCAAACTGATTTTAATAACCTTCTGCGTTGGAATCACGATAATGAATTAGTAATTAACTCGTCTAAAACTAAAGTTTTACATATTTCTTCTCCCCATAATCGTGAAAGAGACTTTCCTATAAATATCATTTATCATGATTTTAATTGCCTTCATAATGTGGATGAAGTGACATATTGTGATTGCAGTTTAAAAATAGAATGTGTGGACGAGTATGAGTACCTGGGCGTAATTGTTGATCGTAACTTTTCTTGGAGAAATCATATTGATAAACTATGTAATAAACTACGCTCATGCTCTTCTCGATTGTATGCACTTAAATATATTCTGCCCTTTACATTATTTAGAGCCGTTTATCAATCTATGGCCGAATCATTAATTTTATATGGCATTCTAGCTTGGGGCAATGCTTCGCGGTGCCATACGCAAAGGGTTGAAGACCTACAAGTTAGAATGCTAAAAATGGTAATATGCGACATCAAAATCGATACTACACTTTCTAGAAAACAAATATTTTCATTTTGTAATATACTGCCAATTTATTCTTTATTCGTATATAGATTTTTGTTGTACTTTTATTTTAAACCGGATTTTAAGATCCCTATGGACACCTGTAAGGAGACAAGGCTCAAAGTGGCGGGCACCTTACAAGTTCCTAATTATACTAACAAATATGGCCAACGCTCTTTGTCTTATTCTGTGCCAACTATATTTAATATGCTACCATCCTCACTCAAAACCCTGTCGTCTATTTCTAAAATTAAATCTGAACTAAAAACACATCTACTTTCTGACACCTTTTTACTGTGAATGTTCCGTTTATATTTTAATTACTGTAAACAAGTTAATTCTGCATTTGTATTGATTTTTGTAAAGTTCACTTTCTTAGTAGTTTCAAGTATTTAGTTCTATACATTATTTTGTTATTGTAAATACATGTTCCGTTTTCTGTTCTGTTCTGTCACTATGTATAATATTTTTTATTATGTACCACAGTTAAGCCAAGTCTTGGCTTTGTGGGTTCTTGGAGTCATAAAAAAAAAAAATAACTCAGCGTTTTGCTATGCTCTTTTGATGAATGAGTCATGTTTGGACAGGTCTAGCCGCAGGGTTTCTGCGACCAGTGCGCTACCTGCCGTGGAAATAGTTGGCCGCGCGACAGCCTGGCCGCGGTGCGTGTCGCGCAGGATCTCGTTGGCCGCGCTTGCGACCAGCGGCAAAGTGCGCGTTGTCACATTGACGGCAATGGTTCTCGTTGGCCGCGCGGCCTGGCCGCGTAGTGCGCGGGCGCCCTTATGGCGTATATCAGGGCTCAAATAATAATAATTTGCCATAGGAATACCCGTTATAGGGTGCACACCAGCTTTACCTGATGTGCCCCTCTTCAGGTGACTAACTAGGTATATTAGGGTGTTTGGATAGTTGGGAAGGAATGTCCGAGGGCTGTTAGTAGGACTCAACCCCAGCATTCGCCTTTACGACTGAGGAAAACCTTGTTAAATACCTGAAGTCAGGACTGCCAGTGCCGGTGGCCGGAATCGAACAGGCAACCTCCCGAATTAGAGTCTCGCCCACTAATGCCCACCAAGATACCTGATCGTGCGTCACTCTCTCAACTCACCAAAACTATCCACCAACACGACGCGACTACAGTTCTCACGACACCCTAACAACGGGGCTACACAACATGTCACAGTTCTCTATTCACATCGCAACACTGTTCACTGTCCCACCGTCAAGACAACACTCCCCTCTCGACCCTCGCGCAGTCTGGGCTCGAACCAAAGATAATACTTTACAACTTCGTAGGCTCGAACCTCCCTGTCGGAGCGCCCTACTCTCTCCTCCTCCGCACTTCCCCAATGGTGAACTCCAGCACTCAACTCGCATAACGTCATCATACGCCAATCGGACAAAGGTCGTCACGTGGTTTCTACTCCCCTCTGTCTTCTTATCACAGCAATCATACGTCACAACATGTAGCGTTCATTGGCACGTACAGTATTCTTATTCAATGGTATCACTGTGTTGCATGTCGCAGCCTTCTTGTATATTAATATGGACAGTGTCCAGTATTCTTCTCATAAATAAACATTAAGTAAATAAATAAATAAATAAATAAATAAATAAATAAATAAATAAATAAATAAATAAATAAATAAATAAAATAAATATTATGGTGTTTGGTTACTTACCCAAAATAGTTCAAAGCTTGGCTGCACTTCATAAATCAAAGCCTAGCCCTAGACGGGGAGAGGACAATAAGGCTTTTCCAGAGCTTTTGATCACAATATAACCTGAACTTGGTCGAGCTTTACACAATAGGAAATGTCTCAAAGGGTGCTCCATTAGGCCTGTTTTGTTCCCCAACATCCATCCAGAATAAGGACTTGAAACAAGACGACCGACAATTTCCAAGGTGTTTCTCGTGGCTTATATAGAAACACCTCTAGTAACATCCACGAGTTTAGGGCCTTCATAGACATGGTGGTTATTATTTTTACATGATAGGCCTATCTAGTACGTGATCGGTATCAGGGGCGCATTCTGAGGGGTGCTCAGCGGAAAAGGGACCAAGCACGGGGGTTTGGGGGGCCGACCCTCCCAATAATAGCGCCGCAGGTGAAACCTTTTTAAACCCCGTTTTTAGAGTGTATTTGTTGCGTTCTAGAAAAAATGCGGGGTGAGTGCAATGCCAAAATAATGCATTTAAAATATATTTATAACTAGGAAAACGCTCTGTTTGACTCGTTGATAAGCGAGCGCGTCCATATCTACGAACGTTCTGGCGAAAAGATCTCAAAGCTAATAAAAACAACAATTAACAACAATTCAAGAATGCACATTGCAAAAATTTTTCTAATTCCCATAGCTATTATAATTCCCGATATTGTTGAATGCAGTGCCATGTGCGTTGCTAAGAATTTTCGCTGTCATGTTTTCGCCGCGGTCCGCCACCGTTACTAACAGTTATTGACAGCAATAGAAATGTAATTTCTGCCTCTAATACGTATCCGATCGCGTCTAACTTAGTATATTTGTGACCGGATGAAAATGTACTACAAGATAGCCACCTCACATTTTGCTGTTACTGTTTTTCAGAAAAATATTTTCGAGTAACTTTTGTGTAACTTTGCCAGTATTGATCAGATAGCCATTAAATGAACATATTCGTGACCGGAAAAAGCTTAAAAAAAATATGGCTATCTCACATTTTGCCACCATTTTGTTTCAGAAAAATATTTTGCAGTAACTATGGTGTAACTTTGTAACTTTTCAAACGATTTTGCCTCAAAACTATACACCTTCAATCCACATCGAGGCTTGTGGATGGTCCAAATTTCAAGTTGATCGGACTTTCCGTTCGACCGCTATCGACGGACATAAAAACAAAAAAAAAACAAAAAAAAAACAGAATGAAGTGCCATTAGAGTATAGTACGGTACAAAAAAAAAAAAAAAACAGAACGAAGTGCCATAAGAGTCTCGTGGAAACGCTCGCTTAATAATATACATATAATAACGCCAAAACATTATTTTAATCACTTTGATTGTATCCATCCAAGATGAAAGTAGAAACATCGTAAAAAAAATTTAAAAAACGTTTTTTTTTGAAAATTCAGACTTCAAAACTCTATAATATGTATAGTGTATACTATGTATTTTTCTTTTAGTCAGGATATTTGGAGGGATGCTGCACACCCCTCCAAACAATCCGATGGGTGCTTCAGCCCCAGATCAGTATTATAACTCAGTTTTGACTTGGCACATTAGTAAAAGTCTTCAATAACATATTATTTCAGAAAAACCAATCTAGCCATAAGTTATTGATTTATAGTCCCATCCATATAAGTGATTGTTTAAAGTCGATCGATGATAACTGCACTTGTAATATTTATCCTTCAAATTGTATGTACAGAAAGTTGAGATTGAGCTTGTGAATATTGAAGAAAAAAATATGCACCCAACAGTTTTTTATTTATTGAGTGTGTGTTGAAATGCGTTGGAATTCCCTATCTTCATTGTAGCTGAACAAAAACCTACACTTTCAATCTTATAACTTTGCGTAGCACCTTCAAAAAGTAATATATTTAAAAAAATAACTGTCTTAAATGTAGATATAGGCTGGACGCCGTAGGAAAGAAAGTTGTGTCGTCACGGATGATGTAATAGCAAGTGACCTCACACCTTGTAATACTAACTTAAATGTAGACTACTACTCATTGCCTTACCAGAAGTAAACATGTATTGTTATTTCATAGGTTGGTGGACATGGGCGCTGGTTTAAATGCTATTTTTCTCCCTCTTGGTATGTGTATGCGGTTAAATTATGCAGGAATAAATTTTAGTTTCTTATTATCTTATTTATTGTATTCAATTAAAAATTAACAACTACTTCCTTATATTTGTGAAAATTGAAAGTAGTTCCGTCCCACCGTGCTAGGGATGAAGCTGCCGAAGAAGGAATAAAAATGGCCGTTGTCGGTTGATGTGCTTCTAGAAGAAACTCTTTAAAATTCTGAAACCAAGCAGGTGAGTTCTTAATTGTAGATAATTATTAAGCTGGGTAAATATTAATTTTTGGACTATCCCATGAAAGCTGGTTCATGTTTCTTGTTAACAAATGCCAAGTTCGCGACCCAAAGTCGCTCGTATTGCCTTGGTCTACTCTTATACCTAGACCGCCTACCTTATCTTGTTGACTAAACCCAAAGGACTAGGCTAGGACTTGTTGTGTTTTTTTTGTGGCAAGTAGGCAAAACCTAGGGCCTAGGCCTACACCTTGGTTTAACCCTCTAAGCTGAGCCTAGGCTCTAAGGCCTTCTTAAGGGTCTAGGCCTAGCTCTTCAATTAAAGGGCCATTGTGCATTGCAATTCTACGATATTGTTGGCCAGCTAGGGCTAGGCCTAAGAAAATTAAGAAAGGGTTCCCACGAATGGCTAAGGCTAACGCTAGTGACTAATGCCAACGCCTAGCCGTCTCGGTTCACACAAAATAACTAGGCTAACGAATGCTACAATACAGTAGCCTAGATTGCATGTGATTGGTGCAGCAACACATCATTTCTCATTGTGTTCATCTTTTAGCCATAATCCTTGGCCGTTTGTGGGAACCGGGCCTTAAGTGAATAGGTAGGCTAGTTTTACGTAGGCCTAGGCCTACGTAGGGGCCTGCCGCCTACAGGTCTACAAACGACAAATATGACATAGAGCCTCTAGGACCTGGGCACTAGCAACACCAAAAAACAACAATGAAACAAATGAATTAAATCGATGGACAAACAACAAGCTGTCAAAAAATAATTTCTTCTGATTTTGGAAAACAAATACACATCCAAACTTTCACTCAGTCGTTGTCTATCATTAAAAGTTTCAAATTACGAGCAGTTACTATTGCTACACTTGTTTTTATTTCTATGGCTGCAATTTTATTATTTTGACAGCTGATTGTTTGCCAACTTTCAAGGTCAACTTGATCTCCGCCTAGCGGAGGCTCGTCGAACTCCGCTAGGCGGAGATCAAGTAGACCTTGCCAACTTTGACTGCGTTCACTGTGGCTGTGACTGGTGGTGGGGGTAGCCCAAGGAGGTTATATAAAGCACTGGAGGGGCGGTGGCCTATGTTTACGGGCTGTTGCAGTGAAGCCGGTTTTGCGGCGCGCGGCCGAGCGGCGGCCATATTGAGACTGGAAGGATTTCAATGCATGCATCTTTCCCCGCCCCCTCGGCGGCCCCCCGCACGTGACTTTTTCCACGATGTGTCGCTACAGTTTTCGGCGCCCGGCCTTTGGCTACTCGTGGGTATTTTTTTCGACTTTCCACCCCCACCCCTTCACCCCCTCACGACTTGTTTTATCTCGTCAAGTGTGCGATTTCGGCGCTCTCGTTTTGCGGTAAAAATTGTAAAAAATTCAAATGTTTTTTTGGGAATTTTTCGGATGCTTTTGATCGCAAGTCAATTGATTGGCGCATCTTTTCGTAAGAATTTTATGAATTTTAATGGTCCCTTTTAAAAGTTACGGGCACTTAAACTCGAAAAATTTGCGAAATTTGGATTTGACGGATCTGGTACGTTTTTAACGCGTCACATTCAAACGGCTCTGCCCGTCGAACCAAACGAGATATAACGTTCGTTTTTGTTTCGTTACCGACGCTTACCATCTGGGTAACTGGAATTTGGAAATTTTTTGGATTCGTCCCAGAACTTTCGTCAATCAAATTGTGTACATTTGGTAAAGTGCGTTTTTAAAAAGCGCGTGTAACACTTTGTTTCCACATTTTTTCTTTGAAAATTTTCTCGACTTTTTCATTTTGATAAATAACCACTAATCTTGATTATTAACGAAGCGATTTTTTAATTTCGTCCCGGATGCTTAGTTATGGGCACTTTTCCATTAATTCTACACGGTTTCAGTTTTGATTTTTTTGCGTCAAGTTGGTACTTCCGAAATGGTTTTTTTTTCTTTAGGCCGATGCTGAACCCTTGCCCGTACAGGTGCATGGAAAAACATTTTCGAAAAGTCACCCCTTTACCGAATGACAAATGTTCCCGCAACGCACTTTTCACGGCGTTAAGAAAACACGCATACAAAAGTTTTGTTTTTGTATATTAAAAGGGATTTTAATATGCCATCCAACATACATTTGTGATTAGTCTTATTAAATGCACATTTGTCTATCCGAAAACGTTACGGTAAAAAATTAGACTTTACGGGTGTCCGAGTTACGGTGCTTTAACGGATTTCACGCGTAGCCGTTTTTTGTCGGAATTTGTCTTTGGGAATTTTTCAAAGTCTTAAAAAAGCATGTTGGAATTTTTTCTAATTATCGTTTTCCGTTTTACCGTGTCCGAGACTGATTTTGACATATTGAATGTACCCGGACGTACCGGGCACGTACCGTCTTCGTATTTTTGTAATTTTAATTTTCAGTTTTGAACGTCCCCCAAATGTCCCGTTTTGAAATCGGACAACCCGTTTTGGTATCATTAAAAAGAGCGTTCCAATACCTTTCAGTACATGTGCAGTTTGTTGACGTCACACTTACCGGGACGTACCGGAAAGCTTTTGTACGTGCAAAATTCAACTTTTTTGTTTTTGACCACCCAAATTACGAATTGGTTATGAGTTTTTTCGGAATTTTTCGTCGGAATAACTTTTCTCTATTCTTTATTAAATATGTTCTGTTTTTAATTTATCGAAAAAGCTCAAAACACACCGACGGGGGGGTGCCGTATACATTGATGTAATCTGAAGATAATCAATTTCGACACTCACATTTGTCTTTGATGGCTTATTGTGGGTGTCGTAGATACTTGAGTGAAGAAAGAAACTTGAAAATTGTGTGATTTTGAAAAAAGAAAAAAGAATAAGTGTACAAAAAGTACATGTACCATGTAAAACTGTCGTGGATACTTGAGTAAAGACAGAAACGAGAAAATTGTTGGATTCGAATCGCTGACCCATATGGCACTGGACGCTTGAACTCGATATACTATGCTACAACATTGGGCAATTTATTCGTTAAGTATCGTGTAACACGGGCGCGTATAAAAAGTCCGAGTTGATCTTTTTTGGTGAATTAAAGATCACGTATATTTAATATTGAATCACGCTTTCTAAAAAAGTTGACACGAAGTCTGTAAGTCATATTGGTCGCCCACAATAAGCCATCAAAGACAAATGTGAGTGTCGAAATTGATTATCTTCAGATTACATTAATGTATACGGCACCCCCCCGTCGTCGTGTTTTGAGCTTTTTCGATAAATTAAAAACTAAACATATTTAATAAAGAATAGAGAAAAGTTATTCCGACGAAAAATTCCGAAAAAACTCATAACAAATTCGTAATTTGGGTGGTCAAAAACAAAAAAGTTGAATTTTGCACGTACAAAAGCTTTCCGGTACGTCCCGGTAAGTGTGACGTCAACAAACTGCACATGTACTGAAAGGTATTGGAACGCTCTTTTTAATGATACCAAAACGGGTTGTCCGATTTCAAAACGGGACATTTGGGGGACGTTCAAAACTGAAAATTAAAAATTAAAATTACAAAAATACGAAGACGGTACGTGCCCGGTACATTCAATATGTCAAAAATAGTCTCGGACACGGTAAAACGGAAAACGATAATTAGAAAGAATTCCAACATGCTTTTTTAAGACTTTGAAAAATTCCCAAAGACAAATTCCGACAAAAAACGGCTACGCGTGAAATCCGTTAAAGCACCGTAACTCGGACACCCGTAAAGTCTAATTTTTTACCGTAACGTTTTCGGATAGACAAATGTGCATTTAATAAGACTAATCACAAATGTATGTTGGATGGCATATTAAAATCCCTTTTAATATACAAAAACAAAACTTTTGTATGCGTGTTTTCTTAACGCCGTGAAAAGTGCGTTGCGGGAACATCTGTCATTCGGTAAAGAGGTGACTTTTCGAAAATGTTTTTTCATGCCCTGTACGGGCAAGGGTTCAGCATCGGTCTAAAGAAGAAAAACCCATTTCGGAAGTACCAACTTGACGCAAAAAAATCAAAACTGAAACCGTGTAGAATTAATGGAAAAGTGCCCATAACTAAGCATCCGGGACGAAATTAAAAAATCGCTTCGTTAATAATCAAGATTAGTGATTATTTATCAAAATGAAAAAGTCGAGAAAATTTTCAAAGAAAAAATGTGGAAACAAAGTGTTACACGCGCTTTTTAAAAACGCACTTTACCAAATGTACACAATTTGATTGACGAAGGTTCTGGGACGAATCCAAAAAATTTCCAAATTCCAGTTACCCAGATGGTAAGCGTCGGTAACGAAACAAAAACGAACGTTATATCTCGTTTGGTTCGACGGGCAGAGCCGTTTGAATGTGACGCGTTAAAAACGTACCAGATCCGTCAAATCCAAATTTCGCAAATTTTTCGAGTTTAAGTGCCCGTAACTTTTAAAAGGGACCATTAAAATTCATAAAATTCTTACGAAAAGATGCGCCAATCAATTGACTTGCGATCAAAAGCATCCGAAAAATTCCCAAAAAAACATTTGAATTTTTTACAATTTTTACCGCAAAACGAGAGCGCCGAAATCGCACACTTGACGAGATAAAAGACGTCGTGAGGGGGTGAAGGGGTGGGGGTGGAAAGTCGAAAAAAATACCCACGAGTAGCCAAAGGCCGGGCGCCGAAAACTGTAGCGACACATCGTGGAAAAAGTCACGTGCGGGGGGCCGCCGAGGGGGCGGGGAAAGATGCATTAATTGAAATCCTTCCAGTCTCAATATGGCCGCCGCTCGGCCGCGCGCCGCAAAACTGGCTTCACTGCAACATAGGCCAGCGCCCCTCCAGTGCTTTATATAACCTCCTTGGGGTAGCCCAAGGAGGTTATATAAAGCACTGGAGGGGCGATGGCCTATGTTTACGGGCTGTTGCAGTGAAGCCGGTTTTGCGGCGCGCGGCCGAGCGGCGGCCATATTGAGACTGGAAGGATTTCAATGCATGCATCTTTCCCCGCCCCCTCGGCGGCCCCCCGCACGTGACTTTTTCCACGATGTGTCGCTACAGTTTTCGGCGCCCGGCCTTTGGCTACTCGTGGGTATTTTTTTCGACTTTCCACCCCCACCCCTTCACCCCCTCACGACTTGTTTTATCTCGTCAAGTGTGCGATTTCGGCGCTCTCGTTTTGCGGTAAAAATTGTAAAAAATTCAAATGTTTTTTTGGGAATTTTTCGGATGCTTTTGATCGCAAGTCAATTGATTGGCGCATCTTTTCGTAAGAATTTTATGAATTTTAATGGTCCCTTTTAAAAGTTACGGGCACTTAAACTCGAAAAATTTGCAAAATTTAAATTTGACGGATTTGGTACGTTTTTAACGCGTCACATTCAAACGGCTCTGCCCGTCGAACCAAACGAGATATAACGTTCGTTTTTGTTTCGTTACCGACGCTTACTATCTGGGTAACTGGAATTTGGAAATTTTTTGGATTCGTCCCAGAACTTTCTTCAATCAAATTGTGTACATTTGGTAAAGTGCGTTTTTAAAAAGCGCGTGTAACACTTTTTTCCACATTTTTTGTTTGAAAATTTTCTCGACTTTTTCATTTTGATAAATAACCACTAATCTTGATTATTAACGAAGCGATTTTTTAATTTCGTCCCGGATGCTTAGTTATGGGCACTTTTCCATTAATTCTACACGGTTTCAGTTTTGATTTTTTTGCGTCAAGTTGGTACTTTCGAAATGGTTTTTTTTTCTTTAGGCCGATGCTGAACCCTTGCCCGTACAGGTGCATGGAAAAACATTTTCGAAAAGTCACCCCTTTACCGAATGACAAATGTTCCCGCAACGCACTTTTCACGGCGTTACGAAAACACGCATACAAAATTTTTGTTTTTGTATATTAAAAGGGATTTTAATATGCCATCCAACATACATTTGTGATTAGTATTATTAAATACTCATTTGTCTATCCGAAAACGTTACGTTAAAAAATTAGACTTTACGGGTGTCCGAGTTACGGTGCTTTAACGGATTTCACGCGTAGGCGTTTTTTGTCGGAGTTTGTCTTTGGGAATTTTTCAAAGTCTTAAAAAAGCATGTTGGAATTTTTTCTAATTATCGTTTTCCGTTTTACCGTGTCCGAGACTGATTTTGACATATTGAATGTACCCGGACGTACCGGGCACGTACCGTCTTCGTATTTTTGTAATTTTAATTTTCAGTTTTGAACGTCCCCCAAATGTCCCGTTTTGAAATCGGACAACCCGTTTTGGTATCATTAAAAAGAGCGTTCCAATACCTTTCAGTACATGTGCAGTTTGTTGACGTCACACTTACCGGGACGTACCGGAAAGCTTTTGTACGTGCAAAATTCAACTTTTTTGTTTTTGACCACCCAAATTACGAATTGGTTATGAGTTTTTTCGGAATTTTTCGTCGGAATAACTTTTCTCTATTCTTTATTAAATATGTTCTGTTTTTAATTTATCGAAAAAGCTCAAAACACACCGACGGGGGGGTGCCGTATACATTGATGTAATCTGAAGATAATCAATTTCGACACTCACGTTTGTCTTTGATGGCTTATTGTGGGTGTCGTAGATACTTGAGTGAAGAAAGAAACTTGAAAATTGTGTGATTTTGAAAAAAGAAAAAAGAATAAGTGTACAAAAAGTACATGTACCATGTAAAACTGTCGTGGATACTTGAGTAAAGACAGAAACGAGAAAATTGTTGGATTCGAATCGCTGACCCATATGGCACTGGACGCTTGAACTCGATATACTATGCTACAACATTGGGCAATTTATTCGTTAAGTATCGTGTAACACGGGCGCGTATAAAAAGTCCGAGTTGATCTTTTTTGGTGAATTAAAGATCACGTATATTTAATATTGAATCACGCTTTCTAAAAAAGTTGACACGAAGTCTGTAAGTCATATTGGTCGCCCACAATAAGCCATCAAAGACAAATGTGAGTGTCGAAATTGATTATCTTCAGATTACATTAATGTATACGGCACCCCCCCGTCGTCGTGTTTTGAGCTTTTTCGATAAATTAAAAACTAAACATATTTAATAAAGAATAGAGAAAAGTTATTCCGACGAAAAATTCCGAAAAAACTCATAACAAATTCGTAATTTGGGTGGTCAAAAACAAAAAAGTTGAATTTTGCACGTACAAAAGCTTTCCGGTACGTCCCGGTAAGTGTGACGTCAACAAACTGCACATGTACTGAAAGGTATTGGAACGCTCTTTTTAATGATACCAAAACGGGTTGTCCGATTTCAAAACGGGACATTTGGGGGACGTTCAAAACTGAAAATTAAAAATTAAAATTACAAAAATACGAAGACGGTACGTGCCCGGTACATTCAATATGTCAAAAATAGTCTCGGACACGGTAAAACGGAAAACGATAATTAGAAAGAATTCCAACATGCTTTTTTAAGACTTTGAAAAATTCCCAAAGACAAATTCCGACAAAAAACGGCTACGCGTGAAATCCGTTAAAGCACCGTAACTCGGACACCCGTAAAGTCTAATTTTTTACCGTAACGTTTTCGGATAGACAAATGTGCATTTAATAAGACTAATCACAAATGTATGTTGGATGGCATATTAAAATCCCTTTTAATATACAAAAACAAAACTTTTGTATGCGTGTTTTCTTAACGCCGTGAAAAGTGCGTTGCGGGAACATCTGTCATTCGGTAAAGGGGTGACTTTTCGAAAATGTTTTTTCATGCCCTGTACGGGCAAGGGTTCAGCATCGGTCTAAAGAAGAAAAACCCATTTCGGAAGTACCAACTTGACGCAAAAAAATCAAAACTGAAACCGTGTAGAATTAATGGAAAAGTGCCCATAACTAAGCATCCGGGACGAAATTAAAAAATCGCTTCGTTAATAATCAAGATTAGTGGTTATTTATCAAAATGAAAAAGTCGAGAAAATTTTCAAACAAAAAATGTGGAAAAAAGTGTTACACGCGCTTTTTAAAAACGCACTTTACCAAATGTACACAATTTGATTGACGAAAGTTCTGGGACGAATCCAAAAAATTTCCAAATTCCAGTTACCCAGATAGTAAGCGTCGGTAACGAAACAAAAACGAACGTTATATCTCGTTTGGTTCGACGGGCAGAGCCGTTTGAATGTGACGCGTTAAAAACGTACCAGATCCGTCAAATCCAAATTTCGCAAATTTTTCGAGTTTAAGTGCCCGTAACTTTTAAAAGGGACCATTAAAATTCATAAAATTCTTACGAAAAGATGCGCCAATCAATTGACTTGCGATCAAAAGCATCCGAAAAATTCCCAAAAAAACATTTGAATTTTTTACAATTTTTACCGCAAAACGAGAGCGCCGAAATCGCACACTTGACGAGATAAAAGACGTCGTGAGGGGGTGAAGGGGTGGGGGTGGAAAGTCGAAAAAAATACCCACGAGTAGCCAAAGGCCGGGCGCCGAAAACTGTAGCGACACATCGTGGAAAAAGTCACGTGCGGGGGGCCGCCGAGGGGGCGGGGAAAGATGCATGCATTGAAATCCTTCCAGTCTCAATATGGCCGCCGCTCGGCCGCGCGCCGCAAAACTGGCTTCACTGCAACATAGGCCAGCGCCCCTCCAGTGCTTTATATAACCATGGAGTTGTATCTTCAGGAGGTCTAGCTTCAATGGAACTTCCTGTTTCATTGAGGTACATCCGGCCGACGAGCGGCTGACGCCATTTTGTTCCTTAAATTACAGCCTTCTGGATGAGTTTGAGGTTGACTCTGATTGATCATCTATTATTGACTCATCCAAGGCTGTGATCTGTCAAAACTGGTGACGAAATTAGCATCGTAGTCGCTAGCCCGGTTATTTCTCGTGGTGGTTTTTCACGCGACCGTCAAGCAATTATTATTCTACGGGTAGTCTAATGTGTATTTAACGTTTAGATTTTTGCACTCGAATTTTGAAAAATACAAAATAACTGTAGACTCATAGACTTCAACTGAAGTGCTAGGCCCTAGGCCTCCTAGGCTTAGGTCTATAGGGCCTCCTAAGCCTAGGCCCTCGGTCTATAGGGCCTCCTAGGCCTAGGCCTATAGTTTAACTTAATTTAAATATCGTATTTCTTTAATCAAACACCAAAGAAAACAAAGAAAACAAAAACACGACGATTTGATATTTGTAAACATGTTACTAGGCGTAACAATTAACTCAAACAATAACGAAACAACAATTAACAGCTGTCCTTGACATTGACAACCAGGAACAAAATGCCTGCCACCCATAATGCATTGCAAATCTCACTGCACTTTATACGATCACCGCTTACTACAGAGCTAGACATCCAGTACCGTAGGTACTATTATAAATCCATGATATAACCTCCTTGGGGTAGCCCAGTCAACGCAGTGAACGCAGCAGCTGGTACGGGATGCAGTCACAGTCACAGCGAAAGCAGACAACAGCAGAAATTGTCATTCATAAAAGCAACATTTGCCATCTGCTAATTAACCTTATAACATAGCATTAATAATTTAACGCTTATGGGACTTCTAAGATAAGATTATATGGTGTTGTGATGTCACTTACTATTTAAACCATACAATGTTGTCTATAAATTCATAATTCGCGGTAAAATTATTAGCCACGCCCCCCTTGACTGCGACAGCTGGATCTTTTCAGCCTAGTCATCGCAGTGACTGGAGGGGTAGCTGCGAGGTAAACTGGTACGCAAAAAGCAGTGACTGCAGCTTGACTGCGAGTCAAGTTGGTACGGATCTCAGTCACTGTAGTGACTGCCAGTCATAGTTGGTACGCAGCCCAGTTCAATTCATTTGTTCCATTGTTGTAGTCCTGATGTGACGTCAGTTGCGGGTTCCCTATTGGTCTACTCTAGACCAAGGCATTTGACTATATTTACGTTACAGATCACCTTCGAAATGTCAAAAAAAAAACTATGTTTCGAAACGAAACTAGACAAAATTGACATTGCCCGAGTAGAACGTTTCTTCTCCGTAGCAAACGAACAGGTGGGTTATTTCATTAGCAGCTAGGCCCTATAGTCCTAGACCTATCTACGATTAGCTAATATATTATATCATGTCCACTATTGATTAGATTGAAGGTGCTAGGCCCAATTGATATGGTAGGGTTGCCAGTGGTTAGTGACCCTGTAGCCTATATTGTGATACACCAGCCCATAGTGAAATATGAATAACGTAACAATGCAAATAGGCCTAAAGGTAGCTGGTTTAGCCTGTCCTATATTTCAATATCAAACTATTGTAACACATTTCTTTGCATCAAAGTAAGCCTAGCAAACAACAAACTACAGCACATGCAAAGTGCAAGTCACTATAGGTGAAAAATAATCAAATAAGTCTGGTTATAGGCCTAGCCCTGATTTATTTTCTACGCTTGGCCTCATAAATTGGTTCAGGCATATCAGAAGACACATTTGTCTGGTTTCATAAGAATTCTATTCTGTTCTGTCATAATAATTCTTTTGGTTACATAGGCACTATATTTTGATTTGCCTGTATCCTGTATTTTATTTAATTCTGTTGTATTTCCATTTTCCAGGCATTAAATCTCCCCAATGGCAGTACGCCTACTACCATCCTAACTGCACCCACACTCATGATTATAAATCTACAAAACAGTGATGAGGACTCTGACAGTGATGAGATGGAAGAAGATGATGACGAGCCATTGGCAGTTCCATTATGAACCTAGGCCCTACACTACTCGAGAAGAAACCAATATTTTGAAATGGGAAAAATCTGTAAATGCTGGCATGGATAATTTATTTACATTTTGTTATTGCTTTTATATGATAGCCTTATAATTTTATTTACTTAGGTCGCTCGTTGGTCCCGTGGTTAGCATCCCTGCTTCCAATGCAGAAGGTCCCGGGTTCAAATCCCGCTTCAGGCAGAAGTTTTTTTAACTTCTTATGTGGATTCAATTCCATCACTTCTTGTCTTACGAATAAGTAAACGGTGACTTTAAAGCCGTCCTAGCAACGAAGCACTCAATAAATTCAAAGTTGTTCTGAATCGGCCTTGTTGATTCTGGCATTTTTCCGCAGGTGTTCGCACTGTCCAATCACTGATTCATATGTTTCATATTTGACATGTCGATCTTTGATTGGTTATTATCGCTCACTCGTCAATGGTGTTTGGAGCCTACAAGGTTGGTTAAGTCGCTTTAAATTAAAGTCCCCCACTGAAAATCAGTCTTGTTACTGAGTGGGTAGACTCTAAATGTGAATTTATTTATTTATTTATATTTAAGTTGTTATATTTTATTTGTAAATAATTATTATACATCCAGCTTTTTCAGGTCCAATTAAAAAAAAAAAAGTTAAATCCTAGGGATGTATATTGTATATGTAGGGCCACAGCCAAGGTTCAAAGTTTTCGCAAACCACCTCTATCTCCACTTGTACGGGAACATTAATAATTGTTGGATACAATGATAATGATTGTAAATACTAGACAAAAGTAGGCTATCAAATTTATGCCTAACAAATGTGTGTATGTGAGCTAGGACAGGAAGACTATTGTACCTAGAACGTAAGAATATAGAATAATAAGAAGTTGTATAGGGGCCTATTCATTATTGAAGCTTTGTTTTGAAAAGTAAGCACAGTGTGGGCTATTGTACACATTATTAGTGAGTGACGTGCTCTACTAAACAATAAGTTGCACTACGTATAGGTGATTGTTTTATTTCTTATTTTCATTTTCTTGTATTTTTTATTTCCTTAAAGTCTCCACTTTTCGCATGTTTAGTTGTGACAAGTGTGGCTCGACTCCACCTGCACAAGAAAATACGGGTGTCTGGCAGCGGTCCACTGGGCCTAGCCATGCACAAACCCCTTGGGTTACATCATGAGGGACGGAGGGTGGCAGGTGGTAGACAAACATTGGACCGAAAGGTGGTATAATATGTGAATTCATCTCATTCTACAGCATGCACAGTAAAAATAAATTAAAACTAATATTAAATAAATAATATTACCAAGATACGGATTCATTGGTTCCATTTCGACCAGAATTTGAAGTTATCCCGTATCCGAGTATTTCCCATAGTTGATGGCACAAAGTAAACCATGTTTTCAATAATGTATCTAACTCTCCTTTGTCCTGACTGACCTGTGACTATCCACATGTAGAGATAAGGTTTTTTTTAGGTTTTAGATTCTAAATCGGTAAATGGAAACACGGTGAAAGCTGTTATGTATTTATAATACTCTGTCAAATTGATGTACATCATGACTGTAAGAATACTATGTCCAATGAAACATGAAATATAATATGAAATATGAAATAAATAATTTGTATATATAGTCTACCAAAGCTACAAAGCCTGATTTTCAAAATTTAACAATAACCCCGTTTACATGGCGGACTGAGTCCGGTACTGAGTACGGTCCACACCATGTTAACACCTAGAAAATGGACCGAACCGACTGGGTCCGGTCCGCCAAAAAAGCTAGACCGTACCGAAAGACCGTACAGTGTCCTTCATGTAAACGGGTAGAACGTACTGACTGAAGAACTGAAACCTTGAACGAACGCTGTTTGTAGGTGAATAAAGTGGAAAATGATTGTAGTTGCCACCAACAAAAATCAAATAAAATATTTACAACAGCTTGTAAACTTTTGTTCCCCGGGATGCATCTTTAAATTAATTTTATATGGCAGAAGGAAAAAGTAAGGTTATGTGTGACCAAACGAACAAGTGTGGCGCGAGACCGAAATGAAGTTTGGGTAGACCTTCATATAAACGCAAGCATCCATGACAGTTCTCAGTCTGGTACTCAGTACGGTCCGCCATGTAAACATAGCTAATTACTTCAGTATGGAGACCTTTTTTGCGAGGTAGGCAACGCTTATAAAATAATGGAAGCTCTTATAGAGCATTGTTAATTTGTGAAGTTATAGATACTAACATTGCTCTCAAAGTAGGCCTACGTATGGAACGCGTCGTTACTCTTTCAACATTGAACAGCTGTCATAAATTCAAATCGCCGCGCACCACAGCTTGTTCGATGGGAAGTATTAAGCTTCTAGGTAGGCGGTGAAACGGGTTGTGAGCGCAGCAACGTTCGTCCACGGTCTATTGGATTTACTCCTAGCGGAGTAATTGCGAAGCCTGCGCGCACGCTACAAGCGATCTAGTGGACTTTGCGTTCGTCAAGCGCCATGTTGCATTTTGCCGATATAGTGCGCGGATGAGCACTGCGTAAACGTCCACATATCACTACGCCGGCCAGAGTAATTAGTTATGACGACACAACTTTCTTTCCTACGGCGTCCGGACTATAACTAACTTCATGGCGTGTAAAAAAGATGGTCAAACGGAATCTGTTTTCGAGATATTTGCGCTGGTGTGTCAAGTTTACCTCAAATCTACTCAAATTAGAAACTATAAATATACTTTATTAATAAAAAAAATATATAATTTCAAGAAGTTCAGTATAAAATGCTACTCACATGTAATAATTCTTGAAATTCATAATTTAGAATAAAAAAAAGTATTTTTTCATGTCCATTTCATTTGAATAGTTTAGTTGTTGTATTGAATGGGTAGTTCACTTCATCGATCGACTTAAAATTCATTTTTTTTTATATATAACCCGCTTCATGAGAGAACTGTCAACCAAACACATTCTGAAACATTCAACAATGAATAGCCAATCGAAAGTAAAGAGACGTGCCGTTTTGGCCTCAAGTGTGGCACATTGGATGAAGAATGAATAGAGAATCCATCCCATTCTTACGATGCCGTCCTTATAAAACTTACGTCCCTTGATTGAGGCGCAGCTAGGCGGGACTGTTAAAAGCGAATATATAAATACATTTCAGGTAATTTGTTGCCGGAATGACAGGGTTGTGTACGAAATCATGTTACTATACATATTTCTTTAGAAAAAAATATTTATTAAAATACACAGTAATAAGTAGGTATGTGAAATGTAAATACTATGAAGTGAGATTATATAATATAGCAAATTAATGAATACAATGCCATGAACTTAAGTGTACAACATATATATTTTCAATTGTCACTGGTGCCGCAAACTAACACCGCAAGTTAACAATACATGTAAGTTATAGTAGCATCTACACTTTTTTAAATATGGCATCAAATACCACAAGTCATTTTCAAACACAGATTACATATTTTAAAACTAACATCAGATTGTTTCTCGTTAATCGAGTTTCACTAAACTGCCTAATCTGTAGATGGGAATAATACGTACATTTCTTCTCAGTTTGTAATATGAAGTCCAACTGTAACAGAAAAATGTAAAAAATTAAAACAAGCATAATAATCCTTCACTAAGTCATTATTACTTAAAATTTACCGTATTAACCCGAATAACGCGTCACCGGGAACCGCTATCACGGGCTGTCGGCTCAGCGCCCGCGAGGAATGTATGCCACAGCGCTCGGCCCGCGGCCTATGTACGTCGGCAAGGTCGGGGGCGCGGATAATTATTTTAAATCAACAAATTGATGAAACGATCAGATCAATACGTGAAATGTTACTGTAAAATCAGAGGATAGTAATAAAACAACAAATCAACAAAACAAGCCATTATGAACACGTGGTATAAATTTAAAAACACCAACAAACTTGGATTGATAGACAGACGCTCTGTGAAACGTAGTTGTTGGAGGGGGTGAGGGCCTGGCGCTATACGATGCCTCGGGGCGTGGGCTACCTGCCAAGAGCCAGACGTGAGCAAGGGTAGCGAATGGGAGGGGGGGTCGAGGCGGGGTGACCGCATGACAATAACATTCCATTCTTGCGCATTGACAGCTGCATATCCCGAACGAGATAAAGCTTGCGCTTCCAGGAAGTGATTTCGGATGACAAATAATACCAATTAGCGTATAATCGCTACTAAGATGTCTGGGGCAATGTCTCGCGACAATTGTCGCGTATAACCAAAAATAACGTATAACCAAATAACGTATAATTAAATTATTTTAACATCGATTCTTATGGGAAATGGCCGGGACCATATAGAAATCACGTATAAATACGAAAAACGTATAAGTACAAAACGTATAGGCCTAATTGATGCTCCACTGTACATAAAACGGAAATAATTAGCTTTTGCTCAGGTAAATATGGTAAATTAATATCAATGACCACAATTATTATAACTGGTATTTATGGCAACCAACATTTAAGCTGACCGGTATGCACCCCCTTTAAGTAGGCCAAGGTCAGTTATGTTTCGTTGCAGACGAAAACTGAGTTTTGTTGCCGTTATTAACAGATTCAAAACCGTCATCATCACTATTTATAAACTCCTTCTAGGGACTATTTTTTCAGGATTTCTGAAATAATTCTACGCTAAACACTAATGCCACTTACTTAAAGACAGGCATCACAACTTAGATGATGGAACGGTCGTGCCGTTGACTTCTGCTTCTATCGACCTTCAACTGTAAAAGATTCAAGAACAAAACATTTGTTAGCCCAGATGAATACTATATATATAAGGTTTAAGCCTTAAGCGAGGACTGACACGGACAAGGTGTATTTAAATATAGTGTTGGAAGTATAGAAAGCCTAGTGCCCTAGTCCCTCAAAAATTCAAGCTTGGAAAATTGAAATTTGATGTACCGGTAAATCAAAACAACTATCAATTATATGCATGCATGTGCACATGATATTATGCATTCACATATTTTAAATAATTAAGATAATTCAAAATTGTATTGATTTCCAAATTTCGACAAGTTTATTAGTAATTACTAGTAAAATAATTACTATGTAGTAATTACTATGAAAACTGGCATTTAATTTTTAGTTTTTTTAGTTAAAAATTATTAATTGTTTATTATAATTGTGCTACAGTGTATTAATGTCTTTGGGTCTCAGGGACTGAACTTTTGCAATTCCAAAATGCATATGGGCTGCTGGAGTGTCACGGAAATGGCATTGTCCTTTTTTCAACTCATAAAATATGACAATTTATAGGTTATTGCATGCAATTCTATGCCTAAACGTGCACGCTTATTAACATGTCACACATAGCATTTTCCTAGTTAATATGAACAGTAATGGCCACTTACTGTATGAAGACAGGTCAATTTCATCAGGGAGTTCAGTGATGTTCACATCAAATCGATCCTGGACCTCGTTCAAGATCTTCGCATCTCCTTCCTCACTTACCAAGGTAATGGCCAAACCCTAGAACAAGTACACATTACACAAATCTGAAAATATGTTTATGATTTAATTAGAAACAGAAATCTGAAGCTCAAGCCCTACTGCAGCACATCAGTGAGAAAGTTCAAGAGTAAGTTGATATTTTATTCATGGCATCTCATTAGACATGTTAACATCATCTGTGCATCCTGGAATCTTATTACCTACTTATTAAGTTATTAGTATGTAATATGTATGTATGTGGCAGATGGCAAATTCCAATAGGGAGTAGGTCTATTCACTTAATGTCACAATGGTCGTCGAGCTTTGGTATCCTCGAAAGGAAGAACGGATCTGTATCGAAGGACGACAGCACAGTTCCGACTAGATACTGGCCATGACTTACTAGCAAAGCACCTGCATAGAATGGGGTTGGCAGAGAGCAGTACATGCAAGCTCTGTGGGAATGGCATACAGGACAGGAAACATCTATTCCTTTGCTCGATACTGCAAGAGCACAACGAAGGAACGCCAGGAGGGCTGGACAGGAAGGAGCAGGAGGCTTGTCTCTATTGGTTGGCGAGACGCATGATGACTAGAGGCAAGGATTTTTCGCGACGTGTTTATTCACGAAATTGATTTTTAGTGAAAATTTCATACATTTGTCAGTCTTTTAGGTCACAACATGATGTCCTGCGCCGAAATTTATTCGCGAAATGACGCGAAAAAAACGTGTTCTTGCGAAATCGGCATCTTTTCTCTGGAATCGCGAATTTCAAGCGAAATGCAATGATTGATTTCTTAAAATTCACTAAATTACGTTTTCCGCCGAAATTTTCAAAAATTTCCGCCAAAAATGACCATTTCCGCTCAACACAGTTTCAACAACATTTCGTTTCACTTGGCGCGCTATGGGCGTGGTTTACACGAGCATCTAAAAGGCAGTGAAATATCGAAAATATCTTGATTTCACTGCCTTCTAGATGCTCGCGTAAACCACGCCCATAGCGCGCCAAGTGAAACGAAATGTTGTTGAAACTGTGTTGAGCGGAAATGGTAATTTTTGGCGGAAATTTTTGAAAATTTTCGCGGAAAACGTAATTTAGTGAATTTTAAGTAAAAAATTATCGAATTTCGCTGTTAACCTCGCGACGAAGTGTTTATATCGTAGGCCTATTTAAGATTTTCAATAAATATTTTATTTTATTTACCGAAATATTTTTTTTTATTTAGCGAAATCCTCTACTTTACCCCGTTTTTTAACCCGAAATTATGATTTTTATATGACGAAATTTGAGAATTTTATTTACCATAAATTCTTGCCCCTAATGATGACATAAATGTGTCAATGTGAGCATAAAAGAAGAAGAGAGAGACAATGGTCATTGACCACTAAAAATAGACTACTATATGTATTCTGGTGGCAAGCAAAAAACTCTTGAGAAGTTTAAAAAACACCCCACCCCACATTTTTAATTTGTTTTAAACTTTCTTTTTGTTAGTCTTTATTTCGTTACCTGAACCCGACCCAATAACCAAAGTTATTTTTATTTTTTACTACCAAACTTGACCCGAACCTAAAAAGTACTTCCCGCAGATCCCTAGTCTATGACGTAAAGAGGTAGACGTAGTGGCCAAACCCTAGAACATGTACACAATACACAAATCTTAAAATATGTTTATGATTTAATTAGTAACAGAAATCTGAAGCTGAACCCTACTGAAGCACATCAGTGAGAAAGTTCAAGAGTAAGTTGATATTTTATTCATGGCATCTGTGCATCACGTATGTACGGCAAAAATATGAACGTGTTTAGTGTTTTTAATGTTATTGTTATGAACATTGAATTAAGTAAGTACTAAATAGTATTAATAAAGTAAATTGGTTGAAGATAGGTAGGCCTAGGTTAACAGAAAATATTAAAAAAACTATTCGACTTAGCAACAATTCCTAACAGTAAATACATAGCCCATAGCCAAGTTTACTGGCTAACCGGTAGGTGTTTTCTTTAGCTAGATGGTGTTTTATTTTTCACAGACCCACGATCGTGAAAAGAGCTGATAATGAAGGGGGGTGTATCAAAGTGTAACCTCTTCGATTGGCAGTTGGCACCTCAAAAACACCTAAATCCAACCACAAAATACACTATTCTCTAGTCATAGCATTGAAATTTGTATTAATTAGGGCCAGTATTATGAGCAGCTGATAAAAAGTTAGTACAGTATCCGGTAGCTAATAACTTAACTTGTTTTCACCATGACAACCAGCAATAAAATATACCTAGTTATAACGTATTAGCTCCTATTAGCTTCCTTATTAGCAGTTCATAATACCAGGCCTTTGAGAAATGATTGCAAAATCATAGCCTTTTTAAACGATTAGCATTTTTGTGTAAATTAAAACATTATTTAATTTTAATTTTTAAATACTTTATTTGAACTTACATTAATAGAAATGTTGTACAAAAGAAATAGAAAAAGTACCGGTATAATGAGGAGGCAGTGCCACCCCTACCTCCCCCCACGAGCCGCCACTGACAAGCAGGGATACATATAGGTTACATAGCAGGATTGCCTCCAAAAATATTTTCAAATCCACTTGAGAAAGGTGAAGTATCTGTTAGGGGTGGGATAAATCGGTTAATTACCTAATCGGTTAATCGGCGATATTAATCGCGGTTAACCGATTAACGGAAATTCTTAAAAAATCGAATATACCTATAGCCTACATATTAAAAAAAAAAAAAAAGTTTTTTTTTAATCTATTTTAATGTTAGGCTGTCTATACAAATTAGGCCTACTTGGTTACAAAGGTCTACACATCTTTTATTTATGCAGTGTTCTCCCCCAGGGCCCTGACCGTCGGGCGACCCGCCCGACAATAGGTCGCCCGACAATAATTCCCTGTTGCCCGGCAAAGCTTTACTCCACCATTAAATAAAATAAGCACAATTAGGCCTACAAATCGCAAATCACACACAGAGAAGTACTATTGCAATTGGATACGGTTGTGGCAGCCGTCTGACCATGGAGTTGTATCTTATCAGGAGGTCTAGCTTCAATGGAACTTCCTGTTTCATTGAGGTACATCCGGCCGACGAGCGGTTGACGCCATTTTGTTCCTTAAATTACAGCCTTCTGGATGAGTTTGAGGTTGACTCTGATTGATCATCTATTATTGACTCATCCAAGGCTGTGATCTGTCAAAATGGTGACGAAATTAGCATCGTAGTCGCTAGCCCGGTTATTTCTCTATGGTCGCAGGTGGTGGTTTTTCACGCGACTGTCAAGCAATTATTATTCTACGGGTAGTCTAATGTGTATTTAACGTTTAGATTTTTACTCTCGATTTTTGAAAAATACAAAATTAATGTAGGCTCATAGACTTCAACTGAAGTGCTAGGGCCTAGGCCTAGGGCCTAGTCCTATAGGGCCTCCTAGGCCTAGGCCTATAGGCCCTCCTAAGCCTAGGCCCTAGGTCTATAAGGCCTCCTAGGCCTAGGCCTATGGTTTAACTTAATTTTAACCCATTGGAATACCATTATTCTGCAAAAATACCACCCCTGAAATACTATTTAATTTCCATGTTTTGTTTTTCAGCACCAATAATAATGTTTTATTTTTTATTGAAGTCATTAATGAAGCAATCTCTACAAAACTTTCAGCATACAATGTAAACACCTGAGTAAAGCAAATTCTGCATTCTGGAAGTTTCAAATTGCACATTTTATAGTGGTATAGTCTGTTCAAAGTCAAAGTTTTATGAATATTCATAGTAATTTGGGCACCCCTGAAATAATTACCAAAAGTGATAAAATATTGTATACAATTTTATTTCTTGTAAAGAAGCCATAGTTTTGTTAAAAAAAAATACTGGCAAGGCCCATACTATTTTTTTTTACGTACAGTCATATGAGAAATATACCTCTACTTTTGGAAATATAAGTAGGCGGTAGGCACAGGCGTCATCATCCTGGTATTCACGTTTGTAAAACCCTCGTCTTCTGATTCCATGATCGAATCACTTGCATTATCATAAGATGAAGAATCACTAACATATAGTTCTTCATCAGAGAAAATATCCTCGTCGTCACTACTAAGATTAAACAGTTCGTTGTCAATATCACACGCTTTCGTAAACAACTTTCGCTTTACGGACGCCATAGCGGAAAGCTTCCTTCATCTGCCAGACGCGCGTACATAGTAATTTAATTGTTAAAACGATACCCGTGTCCCAATCTAGCGAAAAGATTTCGAACTAAGCTATCGACATATGGAAGATTCAAGTCGGTAATAACAGACCTGCCTAGTAGTGCTATCTAGTGTGAAAAACATGAACTAAAAGTGTCACGAGTAGGACTCGTGATTGTATTCCTGCGGACTTTCAAAGTGCCACGAGTCATACTCGTTTTAATATTCCAATGGGTTAATATCGTATTTCTTTAATCAAACACCAAAGAAAACAATGAAAACAAAAACACGACGATTTGATATTTGTAAACATGTTACTAGGCGTAACAATTAACTCAAACAATAACGAAACAACAATTAACAGCTGTCCTTGACATTGACAACCAGGAACAAAATGCCTGCCACCCATAATGCATTGCAAATCTCACTGCACTTTATACGATCACCGCTTACTACAGAGCTAGACATCCAGTACCGTAGGTACTATTATAAATCCATGGTCTGACGCTGCCCGCTCTCTGCCCCCCCCCCCCCCCCCATTTTTAAGCATGTTGAAGAGCAGTTGTCTTTCCGTCGTGCGCGATCTAGATGCGCGTGCGAGCCGCCTACTCAGGTCAGTATGATTTTGTGTTGTGTTTGCGCTTGCGGGCCATTGTTGTGTAAAAACGGTTAATAGAGCGGGATAATCATTAACCGGTTTTCCAGCCACGGGCGGTTAATCGGTTAACCGATTATTTATCCCACCCCTAGTATCTGTCAGTAGTTAAAAAAAAACGTTAATTTTGTAGGTGCACTGTGCAAGTAACAAACGCGTTTTTAAAGTACAGGCATAGCCAATTGAAATTTATGGGGGAAAAATACTAGAGCAATGAACATATCTGGGAAAAACGACAAGAAAAATCTGTTTAATAACCCCATTTTGCCTGGGTTATTGTCAATTGAACTACTTGTTCATAAACCCCTACTGCAGCACATCAGTGAGAAAGTTCAAGAGTAAGTTGATATTTCATTCATGGCAACTCATAGAGGTATGTTAACATCATCTGTGCATTAAACAGTGGATGGTTTGACAAGGTTTTCATCATTTCCTGTTTTCTGCAAATCTTTCACTAAAATCAAAGTCGGATACTCGCCTAGTTTTGAAATAATTAAGTTCGAAACACTAACCAAAGTGTTGACAGATACCCCTAGACCACACTATTCCTGTCTATATCATCCCAATCTATTTCAAAATTTACGTTCAATAGTTGGTAACCCTACAACCCCCAACGTCATATGACTTAGTTGTCGAGTATGATGCTTTACACCAAATAACCAAATCCGGTTACAAACTGCAGCAACTCGTACTGCAGACCACGAGGGAAATACCTCAAGTTAACATCATCTTGACTTGACATCCTGAAGGGGGGGGGGGGGGGAGAAGAGATATGCAGTGAAGCAAAGCAAGCACTGCAGACTATGATGTAAATATTAAAATATTTCAATTTGAAAACGATATTGTGATATTTTCAATATGATCCTACCATATCGATACCAAAATTAAGCTTTAATTTTCTTGCGACACTATTATTACTGTATTGATTTTATCATCCCTACTAGTTTCTAATGAAGCACATCAGTGAGAAAGTTCAAGAGTAAGTTGATATTTTATTCATAGCATCTCATTTAACATGTTAACATCATCTGTGCATTCTTGTCAATATTCTAGCAAGAGGCATGTAGGCCTACCTACTATTACTCGCCTAAGGTCCATTCTTATTTCTTGCAATGTCCCAACTCCCAAGAACTACTTATTTATCGAATAGCTTGTTTTCTCCATGGCCACCACCAATCAAAACCCTTGAAATCCTCCAAATAGATTAATTGCTACAAAATAACTTTCTTATTAGGAGATTGCAACATCGGCCCCAATAGCTGTTCCCGTTACTGTATACTTGACCAATTTTGAAATGCAGAAGGTGCACTCGCATTCAACTACAATGGATACTATACTGAATATTCCATTCAAGTGAAATCTAGGACATCCTCGTTCTGATTTTTTTATTACTAAAAAAAGTAATTTTTATTGTTGACCACTCATGATAGCCTAATAGAAAAATAATTCAATATCGATATTGAATTACTAAATAAAAAAAAGGCGAAATCGAACTTTCTCGCAATAGGGCACTAGCAACACCAAAAGACAACAATCAAACAAATGAATTGAATCGATGGGCAAACAACAAGCTGTCAAAAAATAATTTCTTCTGATTTTGGAAAACAAAACAAAAAACCAACAAATACACATACAAAACTTTCACTTAGTCGTTGTCTATCATTACAAATTTTAAATGGCAATCAGTTACTATTGCTACACTTGTTTTTATTTCTATGGTTGCAATTTTATTATTTTGACAGCTGATTGTTTGTCCATCAGTTCAATTCATTTGTTCCATTGTTGTAGTCCTGATGTGACGTCAGTTGCGGGTTCCCTATAAGCCAATTGTAAGAAACTATACAACTATACAACTATATAACGGGAAATCCTAATAACAGATTAGAAAAGTTTCGATATGTCACTACAAAAACATTCGATATCACGATGCGATATCGATATGATTTTTTTTATCGTTGGGCAGCTCTAGGAAAAACCCACATAAGGGTCACATATAAATGCAAAAATCTAAGAATTACAGATACCTACATTACATAAATTGTAAATTGAGCTCAAGCTGTTTATGGAGTCTGAAAGAGACTGGTAATGTAAGTACAAGCAAGATCTTATTGATTTAAATAAATATATTATCAATTTTGGAACTATAATACCCAAAAATATTACCAAGGTAAGGTAGTAGGCCCTAGAGGTATTCAATAGGGCTGCCCAATGATCAAATACATTTTTTATGAGTTTTATTACAATCTCCAGGCGTGGCCATGGCCGCTGGTGATGTGCGTGCCTTCCGTTGCCTAGCTGATGTGACTACATCAGGCCCGATTGGCCGCTTTGGCCTGCAGTAGGCCTAAGCATTGCTGGAGTTAGTCCCTGCACACATTAGAGGGACGCTACTGTCTTGGCAAACAATGGGAACCCATGGTCATGGGCAATCGAGGTGGTGGAGAGATTGGCCTGCCCCCCCCCCCCCTTTTATGACTGTATTGTCGACGACAAGTCAGCAACGTAAAAATAAATCGAAGTTCGAGATGGGTAATGACACTGCGCTCAATTTAGATGCTTGCTAAAAACTTGTATTTTGAAGTACAACCAGGAAAGCTACTCACAAGTACCAAATTGTCACTCGCAGAGTGCGAGGGGATTTGGTAAGGGTTATGCAAAGATAGTATGGCAGAGAGAACAAAAAGCACATTGGCTCTGATTTGTCGGCATTGGCATACAAGTCTATGCCGAAGCGATAATAAGGACTGAAATACAGTTCCTTTGTCGCCAGTTATTGTGAATAGGTCCCGAGTTACTTGAATCCAATTCCAAAACACAGGGAGGGATGCACAATATTGTAAGCTATCCTGTAGCTAGTTTACACTCACCTTTGTTCCAAAACGTCCTGCACGAGCCACCCTATGAAGATAGGTGTCCGAATCCTCTGGCATGTCGTAGTTGAAAACAATGTTGACTCGTTCAATGTCCATTCCTCGACCAAACAGATTGGTTGCCACAAGGATACGCTACAAAGAGAAAGCAGGTAATTAGTCGGGACCAGAGATTTTCGCAAAGATGGTTCCTCGAACTTTTATTCTGATCACCAGCTTAGACATAATTTCCCATTATTTAGTGCTCGCCCCACTGAACTCTAAGTCATCTCTATGGTGAGTTTTTTTTTATTTGGCTAGTGACTCACCGAAATTTTGAGCCCTGTTTTTAATCATACAAATTTGAACTGTAATTGATGCTGAAATAACAAAGAAGAAAATCTTAACAGAACAACATTTCACTGCTACACAAATCCATGGTCAATGGCTCAATGCAATTTTAATTCTGAAAAGACTGTACTACTACACAACCTGCTTGATATGACAATCTGTGCTGATTGTGACAGGCTATACAGTTACTTCTTTATAACGAACTCTTGGAGGCTAGATTTTTATTTTGTTATAATGAACATTTCTTTATAAAGATGATAGATAACTTTACATGCATAAGAACCTTTTGGGACTTCAAAAACAGTTTGTTATATAGATCATTTTGTTATAAACACATGTGTTTATAAAGACACTGTATTTTTCAGACTTAATTTTGGGTAGGCAGACTGCAGACCTCAAGGTAATTTTCTTACAACCAGAATGTTTAGTCTACTTCATATACGGTAGATAGAGCAAACCTTTTGGAAGTCCTTGAACTGCTGGTATCTTGACAAACGCTCTTCTTGGGTCATTCCTCGGTGAATTGCAATAGCTGGAAAGTTTTGTTCACTGAGTAATTGGGAGAGGGCCATACACCTCTGGACCGATTTCACGAAGATTACCACCTATTATAAACAGAGAAAGGATCTAGCATAAATGAAATGTAGCATTTGTTTGAGAAAATGAAAGGAAATATAATACAAGGAATATGCAAGATTAGCATTAGCGATAGCTAGACCTATGGGACTCTCCTTAATCATATATTAATTCATATCATAGGTATTATTTATAATCAGTCATATATTTTGTTACATGTTGAGTGGTGACATAACTAGCTTCAAACCATGTCAAACAAAAAGTATCTTCACTAAATCGATAGATGCGCAAAAATGGTTTTTTAAACTACAACATTTCGCGGCTTAGAAACTTAATTTCGCCATTTAAATTAAAACACAAATTGGCTCCCGGTGTCCCGTATGACTATGAGTGAGAAGAGATTTCCAATAATTTTGTATTTTTTCTTTATTGAAATTAACGGCATTGGCTGGCAGTGGTCGATAAAGGTCACAATCACAAAACATCCCGACATTGCACGCACAACAGGAATTTGAGTGTCAATTTCGAAAAATGCACATAAGAAACATTCTAGTTTCAAACTGGGTTTTAAATTTTGCAAGCTAATTCACATTTTCATGCATAATTGCTCATTTCGCCCCTAGTTCATGATTTCGACTACAATATTGCGAATTGAAATTGGTTCCATTCAATCACAATTCAGGTGATTCGTGTCCAAACTGAATTTGAAGGGGTTACTGAAACTTTTTTTTAAATCGCATATTTCGTTATTTTTGCGCATCTCTATCTACCGATCATGATTTTGACATCGAACAGCCACCGTACTTAAAACCGTGATATCTTAAAAACAATCACTCACCTGGTTAAACTCTAAAATGTCAAGTAACTCAAACAGCTTCTTGTTCTTTTCATTTTCTTTCAACTTGACGTAGTGTTGTTGTAAGCCGTGCAGTGTCAACTTGGCCTCATCATCGACGTAAACCTCCATCGGCTGAGGAAGATAAGAGCAGCACACACGTTTAGCAAACCCCACCCTCCCAAATATCATTATGCATCGTTTTCCAAGATAGGATCTCCGTACATGGTAGACCTACAGTAAACCCCTCCTCAAAACGAAATCACTTGAGTCCAAATACATGTCCCAATTTGGACTACAGCCATGGGAAAAAACTATTCAATGGTAGGCCTCATTCCTTGCAACAAGTTAGCTTTCCAACATCAAATCAATACATGTAACCTGCAGAATTGTAGAACAGTAGTATCAAATGAAACCTTTAAAAAAAATATATGAACTAATTGGCAGAAACTTGAGAACTAGCATTGAGAATGGAAATGAATGTATGAAACCACACAGCTGGAACATATCGGTCCAGTATTTTGTCGTTAGTCTTTCTTTACTCAAACTAGGATGTGCCTTCTGCTTGAAACTGAACGGCACAGTAAAATAAATTAGCTATTAGGTATCTACGTAAAGAGTGCAGTCATCATTACTCACTGATAAAGAAGTAATTAAAATATGTGTAAGTTTTGAAAGTTTGGATTACCACAATATTTAACATTTAGGGCTGGTTTCACTCAAGTTTTTGGTAACTGCTGGTAATCGGAGATTCTCTTTTTTTTATTTTTTATATCTGCTCCCTGTGTCCAACAATGAAGTCAGAGTTTTTTATTAAGAATAAAAATGATATGCCATAAATGTACTTGATGTGCACAATGCATATTTTGGGTATAATTAATAGACCGCAACCAGCTCCATAAATTCAGTCACTGTCACCAACCTACATATCTTAATGCTTGCTTCAGTACTGCAGCATTTTAAATAGAGATGCACAATGATAAAACAAGAATCATCAAAATAGTGTAAATTCTATGAAGCCTAATAGGCCTCAACTGTATATTTTTAACCACGTATTTTAACCAGCTGAACAATATGCCAATTTTCTTTCAAAATACCATGTGAGAATGTAAAATTATGTATTAGTTTCAACCTTATCAAGAGAAAATAAATTCAAAATTGATGCACAGTTGTGTCATATTGAAAATGTCACAATGTTGTTTCATGTTTGTACCAATATTTTGCTCAAATTTATAAATACATATATCCATACTCCATACATCCAAACTTTGCAATATGATTTGTTCGCAATATTATTAGGAGTACTATAGCATAAAGTCGAAGCAGTGATGCGTAATATAACATTGGTACAATTATGTGTGGGATCATGTCTTATAGGTAAACGCCAACACAAACACGTTTTTGGGACTTTTTTTTTATGGACATTGACAAATTTTACGGTTTTTGTACTTTTGCGGATTCTTGTGGATGCTTTTTTACTTTCTCCAACAGGATTAAGATTATTTTTCACCATCGACCCCGTTATATATTGAACAGTAATAAATAATAATTTGATGAGACTCGAGTTGATTTACTCGATTTCAAACTAAATTTATTCACTACAATTTGAAGTGCATTGAATGTGGATACATTTTTATTCTAATGGTATCAAAATAGTCAACCATATTTTTAATACCAATGCAATGATATCATTTTGTGCATCTCTAGTTTTCAATAATAATTTCCTTCCCCATATCAGCAAGCAAGCAAATGCATGTCAGATGAAAGTAAATGTTTCTCAGTTACATTTGTCAATGTTTTCACAGCAAAACAAAATACTAGTACTGCCAAAAGTATGTAAATATAAGCCACATTTCTCTAGTGTATTAAAATACAGTTTACCTAGTTGTAATACATATTGCCTTGTCAGTTATCCAAATAAGATCGACACTGATCACAAACTGTTTTGGCTGCACTTAGTTTGCTTGCAATTTTACATTCAGCCAGACATATTTGGAGACATATTATTTTTCTCAAGATTTTGATTTGACAAGAAGTTCCTGCATTTACCCATAGGGAGAACATGGAAAAGAACATGCACAAGTAACAGTTTATAAATATATGTTTGACCTATCAATATTTTAGACAAACTGCATTACCCAGTAACCAATAAGCACATTGCCTAAAACGTAAAACTGCCACTTGACTTAAGAACATTGATCCAACAAATGTGGTAAAAATTAATTTATTGCAATGTAACAGGGCTCATAATTACTGTGAAAAGAGTCAATAGCCAAATAAAACCCCAAATCACCAAAGACAAAGAGGGGGGGGGGGGGGGGGGGGGTTCGGGGAGGCTTGCCTCCCGTTTTTTTTTTTTTTTTTAGAAACGCGGCATTTTCACGAGATTTTGAGTAAAACTGATTCTGTGCAGACCCTCAGTGGCTCCGTGCATTAGGGTTGCTGCTTGCTGGATATTGGCACCCTGAAGTTAGTTTAATTTTCAAAAAAAAAAATAATACAATTTTAACGTTCCCCACTAATTTTGAAATACATATAAGAAGAATATCTTATCAATATAAGCAAACATATATTCAACAACTACATGCCTCCGAGACGTTCTCACGACGGTTAAAAGAGCCCTTCCGGCAACACAACCAACTTATTTAAAATTAAATTACCTTACAATCTAACTTGATCACCATTTTAGACATAATTTAAATGTATTTCTGGTAACAAAGTATTTTTAATTATCGCATTAAATATCAATGGGAAAAAGTAAACATTTCAAACGAGCTCAATTACAGATTAAAAAAACGGTCCAAAAATCGAACAAAAATATTCAAATGTACTGTACCTATAATTATTAATTACATAGCAAATTAATAGAATAGTACCGGTACTTGTATAAATATTTTCAATTATCGTTATCTACATATTATGCCTGTTCATAACTTACTGGCAATTTACTAACCATGATATGTCTAGTGAAGAAACGACTACAAGACACGTTTTCGAAGGAACTTGGCCTACCAGAAGCTGATATTTAAGTTTGATTAATAATAGAGGCTAATGCATTTTTTTCTTAGATCTAGCTCAGAATACGTACTGGTAACTGGGAAATGCAATTAGTACCACATAATTATACTGATTGACAGTCAAACTGTGTTCTTTGTCAAGTTGTAAGCATACAATGTGGAAGTCTGGAATTGCAATCATTGGCGAAATTGGGTGTATATGCAGGTTTCAGCATGACAAGTTTGGTACGAACACATGTATAAAACAAATATTTGCATTACAATAAACTTAAAAGTTAAAACTCCGAAAGGCGACAATCAATTTGATACGCGTACATAGTTCAAAGTTATAAGAAGTGGTGTGCCAACACTTCATATAAATAATAAAGATATATAATGGAAAAGCAGCATACCATAACAATGAATGGATTATGCATTCACATTTAGAATCTGAAGTATTACTATTATTACAACTGTTCATGGAAATACCCAATGGACCACATCAAACAGTCCATCCTAAACTATGTGCATTTTCAAAAGTCAATGCAGGCCATTTTGTAGCAAATCAAGTATATTATGAAGGCTGAACTGATTTCCAATGCCAAACCTGAATAGCAACCCAAATTCTTAAACACAAGTATAGTAGCTCTATCTTATCTGCGTTGTGAGTGGACATTTCCCCGTTCTTGCATTACATACGGTTGGATGAGAGGAGCCCACTCGTACCCGGTACCGAGAAGGAAGGTCATGCCACGAGCGGATCAGCCGACTCATCAGTTGCTCAGGGGCAGCTTCGTCTTCACGATATCACCAAACCCTCCCTAGTTAATTTAGAGCGCACTGTAGCTGTTGCCAAAATAGCTTGTCGAACCATCCATCGCCTTGTCTCTTAACAACGAAGGATTTGTTAAGATTGGATATTTCCTACAAAGCCCTCTTGAACTCTTCATCCTTCTTTTTCTTCTGTTCTTCATTTCTTCTTATTCTTCTGTTCTTGATTATTTTACCCCCCCCTCCCAGACATTTTAACCTAGCCGGACCACCCTAACTCTTTGATAAACGTACGTCGAGCTACAGTGCAGTTGGGAAAGGTCTAGGATCGTTTTGGAGAGGCCAGTTTATATGGTGGGATTGAAGTTGGCAGCGTGAAAATTTTCATCAATAGGTTGTATCTTGTTTAGATGCAGTTAAGAATGTAACGAGGTTTGGTTTCTCGATGCCTAGCATTTCGTTTCTATTCAATCTGCCCCAGCCAGCCCTACTTTTCTATTGCAATTTGTTTTCTGAATATCTCTTAAGTTATAAATGGTATGATACTACGAGCGGGCATTACATCTTGCATGAATTTCTTGCAGACAGGTCGGATCTCTTTGCTGAGTGTTGCACTGAACATCATCACTTGTTTGCTGTGCGGGGTGTTGCGGAAAATCTCTTGGACATCACGTCTCATATCTATAAGAAAGGACAGATAGAACAAATCACAAAAATGATGTGATAAAAAATAATTCTTCCTCAATCAGTTTATTTCACTTTTTATGTTGTATTTCAAACCCATTTTAGTTGTAAATCGTATCGAGGTAGAACCGCAGGTCTTGTTCAGAGTGCGGACGCCACTTGTATTTCAGTGGAATTATCTATATTTTAGTAATATTTATTTATTGATTAGTAATTGCTATATGCAATGCTTACAATTGGTAAGTGAGTACAAGAAGTTGTCGATGACTAAAACTAAACATTATTAAACATTAAATAGGGGTCTGCGGGTAGTACTTTTAAGGTTCGGGTAATGAAATAAATAAAAATAAAAAAAATACAAAATAAATACAAAAAGCATATCTAGCAGTAGCAGACTGCACTCTGCAGTCGGCACTATTTAACTATTTGAATATGTGTAACTTTTTAAATGTAATTTCTTTGTCTTTGTGTTCATAACACGAATGTATTGCAGCTACTTGCCATTGTAAAGAGCAAAAGTTCATTTTGGTAAATAAAAAATACTACACAAAAAATACTACACTACAGGTCATAACTCAAAAGTCGTAACTCACAAGTCGTAACTCACAAGTCGTAACTCACAAGTCGTAACTCACAAGTCGTAGCTCACAAGTCGTAACTTGTGATTTTTTAAATTAATAGAAAATAATTTTTGTTTTAATAATCATACTAGGGCTTTTAAAGTAACTTACCAAGTAGTTCAAGCATCTTGTCACATTCATCAAGAATGAAGTGCTTCAAGTTTTTTAAATTCAGCTTCTTATTTCGGACCAAGGCAAGAATTCGGCCAGGGGTTCCCACAACAATATGAGGGCAACTGTTCTTCAAAACCTCTTCATCTTTTTGGACTGGTAGACCGCCAAAGAAAACTCCAACCTTCAACAACAAAAATCGATGCTATTTTTGTTTTGTTCAATATGAATTTATTAAATAATTTTGCATCCATCACAGAAAAAAACTACTTCTAGGGATGTCAACGACAATCCTATATCGATAATATCGCGATATGGTGGGCAATATCATGATTATTGTGCAGGAGTAAATTAGTGTGTAATGTAGGCCTGCATGCTACTCAACTCACTCATCACTGTAGGATGGAAAGCAAACAAAAATGTACGTATTGAGACCAAATAATTACCTTTACTTGTGGCATGTACTTGGAGAATCTTTCATATTCCTTACTGATTTGGAAGGCCAACTCACGTGTGTGGCACATGACTAAAACATACACTTGATTTTCTGTAGGTTCCAGCTGCTGAAGTGTAGCCAACACAAACACTGCAGTTTTCCCCATACCAGACTTTGCCTGGCAAAGGATATCCATGCCAAGGACTGCTTGTGGAATGCATTCATGCTGAACTTCTGAAGGATGTTCAAACCCGCAATCGACAATAGCTCGCAAAATTTCTGGTTTCAAAAGAAAATCTCTGAAACCCGAACTGTGTATTGACACATAGGTACCCTTCAAATCTTTTTTGGCAGGTACATCTCCTGCTCCATCCGCAACTATTTGCTCGGTCTGCTCCTCATCTTCATAGTCGAGAAGATCTTCATTATCTGCCATTTTAAGCTTTGCTTATTTAAATGATTGGCAAGGAGACCTGAAAATATAACAATCAAAGGTATAAATATCCTTGTGCTTATCAAAAATGGTTTAGTTTTCAACTTCCAATACTTTGCACATGTTACACAATGAATTTGGCCTGCTCCCCACTGGCTAATTGCCCAGCACCATAACCAGACATTAATGCAAGTTGCAGTGGAACATGCTGCTTCTTTCCGTGGAGCAAATTAACGTTAGGCCTAAGTTATAAAAATGAAGACTTCAACATACGACATGAAAGGAATTGAGGAGGGTATAGCGCCTTTCACAATCAGTTGTAGTGTAAGGCGTAATGTGCAAGTCGTATGGTTTATGGAGTAAGGCGTAAGAAATGTCAAAGCATTGACCTTCTTACGCCTTACGCCGAGTTGTGACCAGTTGCATTGAAAGATACACATTGCAATATAAAACCTTACGACTTACTAGGGATGTCAATACCCGGAAATATTTGTACCCGGGTACCCACGCGCCGTACCCGGACTACCCGGGTAGTAAATAATACTAAATACGCGTTTTATCGTCATGGGTGTCAAATGATTCGCAAAGTTGTGGAAAGAGACATTATATTGTTAAACGGTAGCAGGTTGCATTGTCTTCGATGCAAAACGATTGCGGAAGTATACAACAAAGCTTCAAAGCTTGCGTCTCCGCTACGGTGGGCGGTAGTCGGCCGCGTCAAAGCGATGACGTCATAGTCCGAGCTCGAACATGAGAACATGATCGCGGTCAAGCTACGACGGGCGGCGGGTGCGCTCCCTCAGACTCGCAACCATTCCGCAGCATTCTTCCATAGGCCTACCAAAGATTATAAAGGTTGTAATCTTTGGGCCTACAGAAGATGATACTAATTGGGCTTTACGTCTCATTCGTCAGCGGCGCTGTTGAGGGGGGGGGGGGGTCAAATAAAAATTCCGGCAAATTGAAAAGAGCGGCTCGTACGCTCGCACAAAGACGCCAGTAGGGAAATATCGCAATGTTGAATTAATTTCGTTTTGAACAAAAGAAGGGAACGGGTAGTACCGGGTAAAGGGTATTGAAAAGTTGGAACCGTACCTGTGTGTACCGGGCGGGTAACGGGTACCCGTTGACATCCCTACGACTTACACTTTCAGCTTTAAAAGTTAAAACTGATTGTGAATGGCACTTTACGTAACAAATGAAGGAAGTTACTACAGTATATATACATCACTAACTAGGCAATTAAATTAAATGGAATTGAATTAATTTAACTAGGCCTAGAGGTTAAAGGGGTTCTCACCCGCTACACCAAAATAATATGTTTAACTAAGGCTGATTAGCTATGAAATTAGCGACTAAATGAAAAGAAATCGGGTTCACCATAACCCGGGGAAAAAATATCAAAGTTAGTGATTTTCGAGCTAGGTCCCATCGGCGAAAATCTCCCATAAGAAATAGCATTGGGACAACCTGTATGCCTTGGGACCTTGGAGGATTCTGCTCCCAAAAAAAAATGATGTAATACTTTTCGCTGCGTCTTTCTTTTCTGCGTATTTCGTATATTTTGGTTTTGTAATCGGAGCTTCCGTTCAGGTACAAATTAAAGATGTGTAATCGGGTGCTCCATTTCGTTTTGAGCGTTGCTGTGCGTTGCTGTGCACGTCGAGTCGGCGGGTGTCGACTGTCGAGTTGGTGTCAAGTAAGCCAAGCGAGAGAGAGAGAGAGAGTGTGAGAGAGAGAGTAGTAGTATTGGGAGGGGAAATAGTCAACGCATGCACAATGAACGCGGTCTGCTATGCGGTGTCGAATGGAGTACACCAAGGCCGTCTAGATATATCGCTTCGAGTACACTCGCACCAAAAGCCGGCTGACACCAACAGTCGCCGCGGCAGTTAACCAGAAATTTCATTAATTAATAACAATTCACAGGTTTCAACTTACGATGTGTAATGGTTCATTATCGATTGGTGTGGTGCAGTAGATCATATGGTAAAAAATAAATCTAGCGGGTGAGAACCCCTTTAAGGCTAAAATTTAATAATGCCCAGTTATGTCCAGACCTAGCGTCAGAAGTGGTAAACAAAATCTTCCACGTTTGGGTAAATATGGAGCACAGCGGTCCAGGTAGTATATCTAATCAATCATACCTGCCAACTTATCAAAACTGAAAATAGGGAGATTTATAAAAAAAGAAACATAGCCTTTATGGTATTGGCGGGCCTATTGCGAAAACGCAATTCATCAAAGACAAAAAGAAGAAAGACAAAAAATAGTTATAAACAGTGAAAAATAGGAATAACAGTGCATGTACCAGGACTGGTTTTGGAGAAAAATTACGTGAGTGGGCAGAGTTTGAACTCACTGCACACTGGGCTGATGCCCAGATATTGGCGGTCAAGCTTCGAAAAAAAATCCAACTTTTAGGTCCGAAAATACGAAAAATGATCTATTTACAACACAATAGGCCTACTTGAAAATTCGTGAAAATCGTACAAATTCTGTGCCAAATCGGGAAATCGGAAAATAAGGTTAAAAATCGGGCATTTCCCGACTAAATCGGGAAAGTTGGCAGGTATGTAATCAATCAATACTAGGCCTATAACAATTTGAAGGTGAAAGCTACCTTGAAATTAAAACCTAATACTGTAAAGCCTTTAATAATACATAAAATAATTAATAAATAAATTATACCTTTCCAAATTGTATCAATATTCAATACCACGTGGACCGCTGTGGTCCACGATCCAACAATATCTCTCCTTATGGCAGGTTCCCACGCTTTTACGTTGGACATTCACCAACCGTAGTCCGTAGTATTCTCGACGAATGTCGAGGGGGCGGTGTCGGCGTTGGCGTGAATGGCTACGAATGGCCAACGTACATTCGTACAATGTAAAAGCATGGGAACCCGCATTACCCAGGTCTGCCCATGTGCACACTAGGCTGCATTCCGCCCTACTCCACTTGCCGCTGTGACGCAATCTAGTACCAAATATATTGTACAATCGTGGAGCGCTAACGCTAGTGGCGGGCGAACGTCGATTCAAGATTTTGTTTTGGCGTAAAATAAAATTTTAATAATATTAGTCTTTTAAATTGCATAACACATTTTTTGTAGGCTATAAACATTTGATTTGAAACTGATTTGTTACTGCCTATTTGTGGGTAGCAAACTTTGAACTTGCATGCATCACACGTGGTGTACTAGTTAGCATCCTCCGATACTCGCCTCCCATCCAAAGTTTCGTTTTGAGGTGGTTCAAACCCGGTTTGGACCATCATTTTCTTTTGTCTTTTTCAACAGCTAATAAGACTCATGATATTTTTATAACTACGATAATACAACAGAAATATTAAACTTATAGTTCCAGATTTTAATTGAGTCTTTGCCCCCGCTAGCCTAGTTTTCTGTATCTTCTCCATGCTAGGTGTTTTTGTTGTCGCTCGCTTGTAGTTGCTCCTAATATATTTAGGCTTATGCTTGTATCGAATAGTTGCTCCTAATATATTTAGGCTTATGCTTGTATCGAAAGGAATACTGAAGATAGAATTGTTTTAAATTATTATTGATGACGTCGGCTTCTTTGTCATCTCTTACATCATACAGAGCTTTCCTGGACTAATTCTAGCCCGGGTATGAACAGGAGAAGAGGTTGGACGAACGGGGTACAGGAGGATGGTCCGAGGACCTAATAGTAAAGGGCTATTGGGAGGAAATATAAATGGTACATGGGCCAAATACTAAATATACTATAAATTCATGGCAAACATGCAAAAGTCAACTATGAATTTTGTCATGACTACAATGCTTTATAACAACATCAGTATATAAATCTAAACCTTCTCGTACACTATGCAACCCTACTTAATGAATTAGCACATATTGAGTAGGGATGTCAAAAAGCGTGTATTTCACTAAACGTGTACTCGCCGTCCACAAAAACGTGTACACGTTTACACGTTTACTTCTACAAGAAGTACAATCTGTGTTTACATTTTTATAGTATATAGTAAACCTGATACTCAATGGTCATTACATGTTCACTGCATAATAATGTACCCCCTCCAAGGAAATCAAGAGGCCTTACGGAATCCCCATTGACTCCAAATTGCCTCATATGATAAGAATTCAGCAGGTTGCACACTGGATAAAAATAGCATTACATATAAATCGTTTACTTCTCAAGGAAAATCGGTAAACGTGTACACGCCTCACGGCGTGTACACGTTTACACGTTTACACGTACCATCCCTAATATTGAGTAGAGCAGTTTTATGAAAAGTAGGCCTATGTGGAAATCCAATGAAAAATTAATTCAGATTTTGATTATATTTCATTTAAAATTCTCAATGGATTTTAACAATATTTCCTGCAATTATTTAACACATGTCATATGATAAACACTAACATAAGAACTTACAACAGTGTTACAAGTTTACAACATTTGTTTTTAAGAATAGAATAGGGATGTAGCCTACGTATCTCCGTATGGTACGTGGGAAAGAACGACCTGCCGCTTCGTGCATCGTACTCAATGACATAGATGCGTACGAGCAGACCTGGGTAACGAGAGATATTGTTGGATCATGGCTGTGCTCCATATTTATCCACAACTGTTTTTATTTTCGGTTTAGATGTTTGCTTTGTTTCAGCTTTGCAATATTTGACAAACAATCTTAGAAGTTATATTACAGTAAATAATTTTCCCACATTCATAGCATCCATAGCCTATTTGCACTGAACACTGCATGGCAAGATAGCCAGTGGTACCGTACATGCAAGATATGCACTCGGTACAAATCTCAGTCACCAGTGGCAGTGGAACGTGCAACTCGCGCTCACAACAAAATCTTTTCAACTACGCCTACACCTTGCTTTCTGCTGGATGTGGCTTAAAAATATTTTCACAACGAAAAATACCCGTGTTTTGCGCAAACATAGGTCTAACCCATTGCCATGTTTGTTGTGAAAATATGCCACGTCTCAAAAATAGGCCACGTCCGGTATAAATGATAAGTAGGCGCTACCCTTTGATGTTGTATAAGCGTAAACAACGTAAATATAGGAAAACAACAATTCAATTCAAACAATTCTTTAGGCCAAATCAAAGTTGGATTGGGAAAAGGCTTTGTAGGCTGTCTGTGGTACGCCTAGGGCCTAGGCCCTACAGACCTAGGCCCCAACACTCACAAGTCAGTTGTTCTCAACATCTGTTACCATTCAATAGGATACGAACTGCAGGCTGTGATATAATATGTATACCAACACATATTATGTGGTTTGCGCCTAGGCCTGGGCCAAACAGCCAATAGCCGGACGCCTTAAGCACTTTCACATGTTCGCACAGCTGTCAAAAGTGTAAAATGGCGTCTATGAGCTCAAGGTTATGTTTTTCTAGTAGGTAGCACGCTATTGGTCAGTTGTAGCAAGTTTCAGCCAATCACGCACCTCCTTTCATATTCATAAGTGAATTTCAGTCGAAAAATAAAAGCCTCGGAGTAACCGGACACCTCTTCCAATAGCCGGACACTAATATTTCATTAACCGAACATGCTTATTTTAATGTCAAAACGACGTTTTAAATATTTAAAAGCTATTTAATGGCAAGCTAATGCAATTTGGGTTACAATAAAATGTAAGGAAATACATTTTTCTTTACAGTTACCCCACAACGAGTTTTTTCCTGGAAGCCTAAATTTTCGACGAGGTGTTCGGCTATTGACTGGTTGACCCTAGGCCTAGCATGCTTTCTGAACCAATTTAGCCCAACCCGGTTCCAAGGTCCAGGGCCCGGATTCACAAGAGGTCCTAAGTCTTTTTTTGGACTTCACTCCAAGGCCAGCCTAACTTTGAATCTCTTGTAAATCTAGGCTAAGGCCCATGTCTGAGAACGAATTGTAAAACATATTATTTGGATTGTTTATTGTGTTAGTTCCGAGCAGGAATAACTAACTTGTTTGCTTGGTAAAAGGACCGCTGTGGCCGATATTTACCGAAACAAGTTAAGTACATAAGGAAAGCTCATAATACCAGGCCGAAAGCCTAGGCCTAGGGCCTAGTAAATATACAGTTGTCATTTGCCTAGGCCTAGGCTATGCTATATCATGATTTGAGGACGATATGTCCGATTGAAGGTAAATGGAGACCAGCTTAGGGCCTAGGCCTATTATTTTAGCCCCCTCCCCCACCAAGTCTAGGGGCCTAGGCCTATGATTAGGCCGCTTAGGCTAGGCCTAGGCCTAGTTTCCACCGGCATTCGTGCAAGCCTTGACTCTGCAGACTTTCAACTCAAGAGAAACCATCTAGGCCTATTTACTATTTAATGGTAGTGCCTATTCACGAAAGTTGTAATCCCGAGTTAAAATTTACTTTGTAAACCCCAAAATAAGTCATAAACGAACTAGGCCTACTAGGCCTAGGCCACAAACAGGCCTCTAGCTAGCCTAGGCCTAGGCATTCAAATAACGCAAAATATGATAAATACAAGCCACATAAAGGTAAAATTATGTATTTCGACGAGACTTCAAGGTCGGTTAATTGTAAACAAATGCTAAAAATATCAATTACTAAAAAGATGCAACAGAATCTTAACGATAAAGAGTACTTACTTAGGATCAACCACAGATGCAGCAAAATTGTTAGATTCCAAGCGAACCGAAATCCTCACAAAATTTGTTGCGTTGCGTCGAACTCGAGCGTCGAGCGTCTGTCGCACCGGATATGATGTAACGTTACTTTCACACAGCCTCGTCGGCGAGCAAAACGCGCGAGCTTGAAATGGTGACCGAGCCGATACCCCTAATCACCTCAGCCCCAATCTTCTGCAAAAAGCCGACCCAACCCAACGCAAATGACTTAAATTTATATATTTTTTTCCTAAAAATGCTCAGCATACTAAATGTTGGCAAACAAATTTCAACTACAGTTTAAGGTCAAAAAGCACACAACACTGCCAGTTGATTGGCCAGTTGCTGGCTCGGGCTCGGGTCACGTGGCTACAATCACGTGCGTGCTCGTCTGTCAGCTGTGCTTGTCAAGGTGGGCGGGTCTCGGCGACTGTTATGGCAGATGGTAACGACGGTCAACAAAATTGGCAAAACGTATCATCTGATATGATTCTCAAATCAAATGAAGACGAACCGATGGAAAACGGTGAAGCTATGTCTAGTCCTCAACAATCCGAAGAAGATGAGAATATAAGCGAAGAAGGTAATTATATTTGTAGATAATGAATATGCCTAGGCTTAATTTCGTGTTTTGTTATTACTTGAGCACGACATCCTTTTCTTACAGATTTTCAAACATTGAATTCCCAATTGGATGCACTGAATTCTGCTCTTGATGCTTTGGAAAACAAAAATGACAACATTCACGCCCAACTAGTTGAACTTCTTCAGTCCAACCGTGAGGCAAGACAACAATTTCAAGACACTCCTAGCAGAGAAGACCCTGGTCGCAGTAGTAACTCAAAATAATGTAGGCCTAGCCTCATCGATACCAAGATCTTCGATTTAAGTGTAGCCTACCATTTAGGAACCATAGGCCTAGGGGTCTACTGGCATATTTAACTGCATTAGGCCTAGGGCCCTAGCCCTTTATACAAAGCTAAGGACCATGGCAAAGCTTAGTGTTGTTGGGCCTAGGCTAGGTCTAGGTCTCTGGCCCCAGCCTAGGCCTGTCAGAGATAAAACATACGTTACGGGCCCACGCAATTATTTCAATTATTCCAGGCTAGGCCTACATAGACATATACCTGCTGCACGTTCAACGTTCTATAGGCAAAAGCACTTAGTTTTTGGTTCTGGTTGCATAGTGATACAGGCTCTAGACATCGAAGACTGGGCCAGGTGTAGGCCTAGGCCTACACGTTGAATGTGCCTCAAAGCGGTTTTCATCCAGCGGTTGGCTTTTAGAAGCAATGGGAGGATTGAATTCCCTTTGATTAACCTATCTGATATGTGTCACAACAGTTATGCGGTGCATAAACTGTCATGGGAAGTAGGTCTAGACCTAGGCTAGCCACAGTTGAAGATTCAAGATACTTTTTTGATGATGAAAACAATGATTAAAAATTTATCTATCACTGACCCCCAGTGTGGTTACTACTCGCAGGTAGGGGATCTTCTACAATACAGTCGTTGTTACGTTACGATGTATTGGCACTTTGAACAATCTTGAAGAAAGTGCTTAGTTTCTAATATACAAAGTAGTTTTTAATTATGATGTAGGGATAGGATCCAACAGCTTACTTAACCTTAGATGTATAATGATGACTTTGAGATTTAAAAGAGCAGGCCTACATTGAAAACATAAAACAAAAATGATGAGATGTTTCAACACAAGGTCTGATCACTCAAGAGGAAGATGGACGATGGCTTCTGCTTCTGCGACGAGTCGAATGAGTCACTAAAATTAAGTAAATGAACTATACAAAATATACAAGGTGCTGTTGGGGGTGTGGTAGTGCAGGCATACAAAGTAGTTTATAAATCAATTTGGTTGAAAATTGCTTCACAAAATCACTTTAAAGATTAAAGTGTGTGATACGTAGTCGCAGGTAGGGTTAATGCAAACCTGTGCATTGATCCTGTCCAAACTGAGGACTCACTCTTTTAATTCTATTCATGGCTTAATCCCTCTGGGTGTAAGGACGTGTCAGAGTATCCGCATGGTGATTCTTGTTCTTGGTCTAGTTCTAGGGATGTGTCCAAATAATACCAAAACAGTGTTAAAACTTGTTTACGATTGTACGTCATCATTCGTCAGTGACGTATCAAGTAGGCTTTATCTCCGAATACTCCCTCACGACTTGATCTTGTCACCTTTAAGAACTAGAACAAGAATTAATAAAACACTTGTTGTAGGTTTTGATCATGGCTAGAGCAATCCTGGCATTGACGGTTTGTCTTTATAGCATCTTGAAACGTTGTTGCTGGCAAAACTGGAGATAGAATAAGACCTAGAACTAGACCAAAAACAAGAACAAGAATTGTCATCTGCAATAATACAGTAATCGCACATGTCCCTATTCTTGTGTTTATTGTCCTCTTCTTATTAAATGCCCACATTTGGCTATCATGCCATCATGCTGGATATGTTTAGTGTTATGTTTATTGTTTTGATTACTCTTTGTTCTATTGAAAAATTAAGAGACAATTTGCAATGCTTCAATTGTAGGCCTATTGTATTTTAAGTAGGCTACCAAATTAATCAATAAATAATAATCCATAATGCAATTTGCAATATGCGTAACATGTAACATTGTATTGTGGTATCAAAACATAGGCTTATAAAGAAGAATTAGATAATCAAATAAGGCTAGTTATAGTAGGAGGGAAAATTAGTAGTGATTGTAGACGATGGCTAGAGCCCCGTGAAATTCACTGTAACTATAAAAGTGAAAAATGTAATATTTTACGAAAGTTCTCGAACTTTGGTAGGGTTATGCACCTAATAAACTTTTGTCTTGTGAATTCGAGCCAAAATCTCCATTTCATGCGATAAGTGCAAAATATTTTAACTTATGCTAATTACGGCAAATTTTCTCGAGGTTAGGCCTAAGCAACAATTGTAAAAAATGCAAAAATAATACATTTTTGTCGATTACCTGAACATTCCATTACACTATTTTCATTTGGTTACTAGGTCTATTCTCTATTTTAGTTCTTATTTTATCCATAATGTCAATGAACAAACAATCTCAATAAAAAAAAATCAATTATTGTATCATAATTTTTGGTCCATATCTATTATTTTTTTTTTTGTAAAACCCCGATTTCAGATAAAAAGAAAAAGTAATTGTTACTAAAATTTTGTCTTATTTAAACTCATTTATGCTAAATTTTTGAGAATACATATTTTTTTTTTTAAGTGCTTATTTCAGGGGGCGCTAGCAATAGCTGTTATATTATACCCAAGTCAAAAGGAACTTTCAAATTAAGTTTCTAGAACTAAAAGATTCATCCCAAAAAATAGCTTGTAAAAGTAAGTTCATTCATTTCAAAAAGAGTACCTGTCATTGAAAAGTTCATTAAAAAGAAGTTCTTGTAAATGTGTTCTTGCTCTTTTAAAGTACTTTCCCCAACACTGAGTAGGGTAGCTGGGTCTAGCATGAAAAAATTGACTTCATTCCTGCATGCTGCCAGTATAGGGCTCTCAAGGACTATGACCTATAGAATCTGGATGTTCAAAGCAGTTTGTCAATTAGTTCGATATTTTTTCTGTATTAAACTAAACTATGGTTCGCCAAAACTTTCTGGAAGTAGAAGTGGAACTAACCTTGAACCTAAAACTTGTCGTAGGCTTTCATAACCGGAGTGGTGATTAAAACTTGACTGTCGGGTATCGCCACATCCACTGAAATTAAAATTCCAACGTTTTGAGCAGATTAGACGGTTCATCTCCGAATATAAAAACTTTATAAATGCACATACAGAACGAAGTTACTTGGACCAGCTCATCTGTGAAGGTCATGTCTAATCTAAGCTCGACGGAACAGAACCAAGTTCTTGTGTGATAAAAAGTACCGGTAAGCAAATTTGAGAGAGCTGTGAGGGATGTCAACATTTTGTAAGTAGAAAAACGGGACACTCATAGGCGATATTTGTTTGCGCTATTTTTATCCTCAAGACAGCATTTACAACGATATGAGCAAGCAAGAAAGGTTAATTTTAGGTGAATTATCAAATTCAAATTTGAATATTTATTTATCATGATTCACAGTTTTGAATCGGAATATTTACAAAGAACGGGACGAAACGGCGTTCCTGTGAACAGTTGTGGAGACACAGGACAGGTATACCTAAATAAAAGGACCCTATTTGTGACCATGCGCACATTGTGGAATCGCTAAATGGCGTTGTGTATATCAGGTTAAAGTCTAGTGTTTTGAAACTTCCAATTTGCCGTGTGATTTCTTTTGTCTAACTTCCAAGGTTTAAAACTGTTCTGAGCATGCTGCGTGCATCAATTATGCATACCATGCTTTTCAAACTGGTTGAGTCCAAACCGTTTTATTAAAACAGTTGAAAATCTCTGATGTGTATTCCAGCTGTTAAAGGTTCTGTCGGGAACCCACCCATGAATCATAACTGTTGTAATTAAATGAATCATCAGGTACCGTTCCTTTATTTATTGTCATTATACTGTATACTTGTTTCCAATTAAAGTTCAATAGTTATACAAGTAATATCGAGTCGATTAATATGGACATGACATGTTTGTGTCCAACCAAAAGCTCAATTTCATGCTTGCTTAGGTCCGAATTCACCAAACTGTTTAATCGGCCGATTTACTTATCTCGGATTGGTTAACAATCATTACATAAAAAATGCATGGCGGCTTCTACTGGGTGCCAATTTTGATCTCGGATTAACAGAAAATCGCCGGATTAAAGTTTGGTGAAACTGGCCCTTAGTAGGCCTGTAATCTCCTTATCCTGTGTTACTTACATGGTAAGTGCAATTATTTTTGTTATTATTTGTGGTTTTACGGTGTACTCAACAACTGTATCATGTCATATGAGTACATCCATGTATGCATACATACACATACATACATACATACATACATACATACATACATACATACATACATACATACATACATACATTCATTGATGCATACATTCATACATACATACATACATATACATACATACATACATTCATACATACATTCATTGATGCATACATACATACATACATACATACATACATACACATACATACATACATACATACATACATACATTCATTGATTCATACATACACATACATACATACATACATACGTACATACATTACATAGGTATACATACATACATACATTCATACATACATACAGACATACATACATACATACATACATACATAAATACATGCATTCATACATACATACATTCATACATACATACATACATGCATTCATACATACATTCATTCATACATACATACATACAAATATACATACATACATACATACATACATACATACATACATACATACATACATACATACATACATACATACATACATACATACATACATACATACATACATACATACATACTGTACATACAAATAATATGCAGATGGTAGATTACAGTTATAATACATCAGTACAAAAACATACATATACGCAAATCACTATTCATTCAGACGTTAAATATAACTACATCGGTAGTGACTGGATCCACTCTTCTCTTGGTGATCCAGCTAAAAGCAGGGTTGGACGACTGGTTCGGTCTCTCCACACTTCCACATCATCTTTTTCCAAAAGACTACCATGGAATTACCCAATTCTAGACAACAGCTTTCAACGATTTGATAGCTATGTCTGTCATATATGTAGTCGTAGGGACTTTGTTACACTACTGTGCTTCCGAAGGAGGCCGGGTCGGATATACGTCAGCTGTCAGTTGATACCCAGCGATGGCCATGTGAGGTCGTGTTATAATAACTGTAATCTAGATGTAATCAATGGTGAGTTCAATTATTAAAGCCTTATATAATAAACTCGCATATATTTATTGTGCAACCAAACCGATATAAGACAATTACTCAGACTTTAAACTTTAAAATGAATTTGAAACCATGTGCAAGTGAAAATATGGATTCGGCGGCGTTTGTCGTTGTCTTCACGATTTGATTTGTTACCTTTCGCCAGGCGCGTCGGAACGTTTTTTTTATATTAAGGGAGACGATTCCATTGTCAAAAGATGGTAGCAATTCCATTGGCAATAGATGGAAACAAAAGGGGATACTAAAAGCAGCTAAAAGTTGGTTTATATAATATGGTTGGTTTATATAATCCACTATTTTAGTTATCCACTTGCATCGTTTAATTTGAACTCGCAACGAGGTGGGTGATATTGCTGGGGTCAGCCCCAGCTATATGAAGATGAATAAAGACGATTTGTATTCTATTGTATTGTAGTATTGTAGGTACAAATTACATTTGTATTGCTCAATTGTAGTGAAGTAACATCTATGGCAACGAAAAATCCAAGTTATAATTTATATGGACAATCAGTCTTTAATTGAACAATGGCAGGAATTATAATAACTATGACAATAAAAATTCTAATCTTTCCTCATTTTTGTTTTGGTTATTGTTAATTGTTGTTTTTTGAACAAATGTGAATGATGACATTAGTGTTTTTATCAGTGGCGTAACTAAGGGGGTGGGAGGTTTAGGGGGTTACACCAGTGGTTAATTTGTAAGGAAAAAGGTGGGTATACGCATCATAGTTTCAATGTTACAATGTGCTCGTGATAAAAATTGATGTCTCGGTGGGAAATTGCCCCCCCCCCCCCCCATCCCGCTTACCAATTCAGCTTCTGGGCTCGTAATCTGGAATTGGATTTGGAGTTTTGGGTTGGATTTGATACAATTTTATTCGTCTTCAAAAGCCAATCGTTATTTTAATTGTCCTGTAGGTTTACCATTAAATGATTAAAAACTGATACATATATTATAAAATATCAGTTATTGAAGTAGTTTTATGTGTCAACTGGCAACAATTCATTTCCAAGAGGAACAACCTAACAATAACAGAAATGTGTATATTTATTTTTATGACAAGATATCACCTCAAAACGCGTTTCAGACCAGCTGGGCGGACTGGGGAAAAAATCCAGGCAAGGCAAACACTTTTGGTCAGGCCAGGCACGGGGGGGGGTTGGGAGGCTTGGGCCCCCCAACAAACAGCGCCGCAGGCGAAATTTTTTTAAATCAGGTTTTTAGAAGACATTTGGTGCGTTTTAGAAAAAAACATAGCAAGCTGAATGCACCACCGAAATACTGTAGTTTTCGTCGGTTAAAAGTAGATAAACACCAGCAAGAAGATTGATGAGAATGAGATCAAGTTACACCGAAATACAACGAATATACAATTTTATTTAAACCTTGCAATATCGTGAAGGAAGGGGTGGGAGGGACTCGGGTTTAAAGAAATTTCGATTTCAATGCGCGGCAACTTACCGCTGGCGCCAGGCAGTTAATGCCTGTTCCAGTAGGACCAGTCCAAATTCGGGCCAAAACAGGCAGGCCACCGGGCATTTGCCCGGTTGCCCGGCGGGTCTGTCCGCCCCTTCCGGGCCCATCAAACATAATGCAGAGCCAATTTTAGTTTTAACAGGATACCCCTTTAGTATTAAAGAGGAATCGAACGTATATCCACAAACAGAGAAATACTGTATCAAACATGTAAATCATATTTTACGGATCGTGCCATTTCCCTCACAGCAGCGGGAGCGACTGAACCGCCTTCGCGTTGCTATCCCTAACTGGCTGGTTGACGAGGAACCTGCAGCCAATAACAATAGGAGATGATTCTATCTATAAAGTACTGAGGTTGGTTTGGGAAAAACGTAAAACCAAGAGATAAGAGTTTTATTTAGGGTTATAGATATATTCAAGTAAATTTGAAATGTGAGCATGTGAGGGTAAAATACCCAATACAAATTATTTTTGTTTTTTATACACGTTAGCCAAAATTTGAGTGTTGCGTACCTAATAATTAGTGAAAAAAGGTGGGTATACTGCGTATACCCACGAACATAGGTGGGTATACTGCGTAAACCCGTACACCCCCCCCCCCCCCCCGAAACTACATCGAGAATGATTTTACCTAATACTACATTCCATTTCAGTGTATAACAATCGCAACCAATAACATTTTCATAATATTTAATATATATACACTTCACTTAGATAAGATATATAATTTCTTTCAATAATTCAATTATATTTATGTGTTCATCAACAACTAATATACCTTTCGCTCGAACCAGTAAAAGTGAGGGTACCTATAAATAACAATGCATTAATCTAATATTACAATATCACGTTCTGTGGATTAAAATTTAAATGTATGTGACGTGAGTCACGTTACCACAATGTTTCACATCATGTTGAGATTATATTGAACAACCATAAAACATTAAAACACAATTTCTATGCAATTCTTATTTAGAACTATAATTAATGCCTACTGTAACACTTTAATTTCAATATAATACAAACAAACGAGTAGTGGTTCGAGTAGTATTCTTTGAATCTAAATGGCACGAAATAGTATTATAGAAGTGACAAAAAAAATTACGCCTTGGGCGAAATAGCCTCTGGCGGCTAGGGTTTCGCCCCAGACCCCTTTCAATCCCCTCATCTCACTTTTCCCTAATTAACCCCCCCCCCCCCCCACCCGAAATAATTCCTAGATACGCCACTGGTTTTCATTATATCGGCGGTGGAGCAACAAGGCCGTTTGCTACACTTTTATCGTTATCTCTTACATTGAACAATGACGATAGCTTTGAGCACTTTTGAGAACAGAAAGTTCGTGGACATGGACGCGCTCGCTTATCAACGCATCAAACGGAGGGGGTCCGTAAATCCCCTGGGGGAGGCTCGTCGAACTCCTAAGTTTTGCACTACAACCAGAAGTTTCCTCTTGGAACTTCTTTACCGACTCTGGTCATTTGTTGAGTTCATTGGTAACGCACTCGATCGTCGGCTCCGCGCACCACGCATCGGTATAAATATATTTCTTTCAAACTTCCTTGCGATAAACAAATGAACATGTATTCCGTTTGTCGTTGGCCTGTTTTATTTCTCTATGGTCGTGCTCGTTGGTTTGGCAAAGAAAATGAACTAGGCATGTATTTTCATAAACGTTAGCTATTCAAGAATACATGATGTCGGACTCGCCGTCTGAATCTGATTCGCTTCGAAGTGGACCGTCCGAAGGAGTGACATCGTCAACCAAGACGCAAAAGAGAGACCAAGAAACTAAGGTATCAGAGAGACCAAACTCAATCAATTCCCCACAAGACTATTTATCCCTTCTGTTTATAAACTTTATTAACCTACCAAATTCTATCATGGGAGTAGTTCGAGTAAACAAACATGGCAATGGCTCGTTTTATTTAGCGTACATTTTTCTAATGATGGTTATTTCGTTACCTGTTCTGTACATGCAAATGTTTCTAGGCCAATATTCCAGACAATCGTCGTTACAAGCCTGGAAAATGTCCCCAATTTCGCACGGTGTATTTATTTTCATTCATATTAATTCATTTTTACGCTCAACCATGCTTGGACTAGTAGGATCTAGAATTTTGTGGTATGTTTCCGACGGTATATACCGATACGATAGTGCAGGTTTCCCATGGAACAGGTGTAGGCCGCTTTTTCCACATATAAAATGCTATAATGCAAGTTCAGTCAAGCTATCACTGGCTTGCAAAGCTGTAAGTTTTCAAATAATTTGCCCAGGAGGTAAAATATATCAATCTTCTGAAACACAATACTTCAGGGAATCATTCATTGGCGATTACGGCCTGCATACTGTATTGTGGTCAGAGTTCACCTGTTGCGCAATTTATTGGCTAATTGTGTTCATCTTCCTCTTGAAGAAATCGTTCTCCCCAAAGCTGGCGCTTATTACACTAATAAGTGTGTTTTCGTTCGTCGCTATAATATTGGCGCACGTCGTATTTGAATTCAAAGCCAATGCGTCGATGGTGGGCGAACTTCTTCGCATTGATACAGAAAAGCTATATGAATGGGAAACGTGGTTTATGGCTTTCATCGCCGCCCAGTACGCTCTGCCGTTCTATTTACCATCAACATACGCCTACTCCACATGTGTTCACTTCAAGACTAAGCCAGATATCCACGCGTTAGCGATAGTATCTATCTACCTTCTTCTCGAACTGTTCAACTATGCTACAGTGTTTGCGATTCTAGGAGTATTGGCTGTGGAAATGAACGTCCACACGGATGCATTAATGTTACCACTATCAATAGGATACATCTTTACATTATATCCGCATTTCTTAAGTAAATTATCTGTTGGCAGAATGTGGACATTAGTGTATTTCATAATGTTAATGCTTTCTTCTGTTGTACATCACGTAATTAACATTTCTGGTGTATTATACAGTATTATGACGTCTTATAATTTGCAACGGTACCGGTTATTATTAGCTACTTCATATTGTGCTCTGGCATTCTTAATATCAATACCCTTAACAACCCAGATTGGACAGAGGTTGTTATTTGTATTCTACTTCCACGTAATTGACCGTTGCGCCATTACTGGATTCACGCTCGTAGCTGTCGTGGTGTTCTGGTCGTACGGTGTCACACGTCTGCGTGACGATGTTTTCTTCATGTACGGTTCAAAACCAAGCCAATTCTGGATGCAAACATGGACCTATATCCCTTTAATCGGATTATTGGCAACATATTATTGTCTCAGGCACGACGATAAGAAAGTGACAAGGACTTATTACCGTGAATACATTTTGGCTATGGACATTTTTTCGGCGATATTATTATCAATCGTGGTACTGGGAGCTGCACGGAAAATAGTGAAATACGCAAAAGAACACAATCTCAGTGCATTGTTCAAGCCGACGTTTGACTGGGGCCCTCCAAACAAGACATTGCGTAAAGCTCGTAAACGCTTTCACCCCGACATATACATTCCTTCTCAACCCCTCTCGACATATAACACAAGCTCGGTCAGTTGGAGGCTGGTTAGAGAAGAGTTGAAAAGAAGCCACTTGAACGCCGCCTCAGCCGGACAGACAGAAGACAAGAAGGGAAAGACTGCTAGACAAATGTCGTTTTACTGATAATGGATGGCTGTTATGATAGGCCTAATATGTGTTTGAAAGTATGTTAAATGTGTAGATTTTTACTGATTTCATTGTGTTCTAGTGGGAATGTAAGACAATAAATCTAAAATAATTATCGATTATCGAAAGGTCATTGATAATGTTGTGAGCTCAGGGAAGGAAGTTTTCTTGAAACTAGAGGATATTGCAATTGACTTAGGCCAGTGGCGTAGGAATAGGGGGGGCAGCCCGGGCGAAGCCCGGGGGCCCGGGGTCTAGAGGGGCCCGGTTTTGACACAAGCTTGAGTTCAAAAGACCTGAGTATCAGGACGGTCCGAAACCGGGCCCTGGATACTGAGTAAAAGAATACAAAACAAGTAATTGTTTAAAACAATTGTTGAAGTATAAGTTGCATCAAAATCATGAAAATCTGTATGCGAGTTATCTTTACCTTGCCCCTACCCCACGGGGCCCTAGCCATCGCCCTGGCGGCCAACAGTCATTCATTGATGGCTACATCCTGTCAATAATCCGCTGTTGATAGAATGTGCCTCATTTCTCAGAAAACCTTTTGTTCACAACTCTGCCAGTCTGCAGTCACCACCCTCCAACATGTCTACACTTTTAGTCAGTTTGTGATTATCTCTTGCTAATAGTCACGGTCGTCGCAAAAGCTCTGATTTTCTATTTTAATAATGTCCTCTGCCTTATATAAACATTAAAGCGGGATTAAAAAGCGTAAGAAGAAAACCGAGGAACTAGAAAAACAACGAAAAATTCCTAAAATAACTAGCTTTTTACTCAAAAGTAACACTGCGTCGTGTGATACCGGTAGTGCTAGTGACAATGTTGTTGAATCCAATGGCGAATGGTGAGTACCAAGACTCGGTGCAAATAATACTTAAATTTTATAATAATTGCCTAATAATAGTAAATAACATGCAGATTGTAGGCGTCAATGACAGGGGCCCGCCAGCTCGCTGTAGCCCGGGGGCCCGTGGATTTCTAGCTACACCACTGACTTAGGCTACTCTTGACGTTTTATCTCCAAATTTGCTCCTAAATGCTTTTTTTTTTTTACTTTGACGAAATCAAGGTCTACATGATAATACAAGTTATACGAGCACCCGCCGCTAGCGCGGCGAGCGGCGATCAAGTAAACCTTGGACAAAATGTTCAAGATCAATAAGGCCAAGGTTTACTTGATCTATGCCTAGCGGAGACTAGGTCCTGCTGCGCGCACGCTACTATAGTCCTCCCAACGAAACTATTCTCATGCTTTCATCACAGGCCATGTCTAGAATGGCAACTTAACTTGTCATTCCTCCGTGTGCTTGATGGAAGATTGCGTCGGATTGTTCTCAGTTCGTGAGTTGGCCAACTTGTCCGATGTTGATAAATATGGTAATTCTCTCATTTGTGTAAGTTGCTATTAATAATATTACACGATGAATATTTTTAAAAATTAAATACAAATATAAGTTTGTAGTAATAAAACCAGGTATTTGTTTAGTATCACTGATCGCGCTTCTTACTCACATTTTCCAATAAAAAACGCCAAAGTCTTGTTTAAAGTGTTATTTTTATTGAACAATGTTTAATTGTCTTTCTTTTGATGCTTATTATAATATTGTAGTTAGTTTTTAAGAGTAATAAATGATTGTTTGAAGTTTTTTTTAGGAAAAGTTGACGTCTTCTTCCTTGTTTCCTGCTTGTGTCCGGTGCAGTGCTGCCAATGGCAAACTATCCAAAACCACCCCCTAACCTCGGGCAAAGTCACTTTCGGGCGCAAATCTGCATAATTTGAAGAAGGGGTATTTAATCGTAGGGGCCTAGTTTGCACGTACATCCAAACCCTCCCCCCCTAACCTCTGGCAAACTATCCAAAACCACCCCCTAACCTCGGGCAAAGTCACTTTCGGGCGCAAGAGGTAGGGTTTTTTCATGTACCTACGTTGGTAGACCACACTTTATGTGTGCTCCGAACAGCTGCGCCCTCGCACGTCCGACATATTGCCAAATTTAACGTGATTGTGTTGTCAAATCGATGCAACTTCAAAACGATAATTTAATATGAAAGAAGAGACAATTTGTATTAAAAATCACTGGAGCTTACAGATAAATCAGGAAATAACAATAATGTACTGCGCATTTGATCAATATCGCAAAGGAATACAGAAAAAAGTGAGTACGAAACGCGATCAGTGATACTAAACAATTACCCAAAACCATTAAGGGCCAGTTTCACCAGCATTGACTTTTGTCGAGTTCAGCTTGAACCTGAATGTTACCAATTTGACAAAAATAATAACTTGTACCTATTTAATTTCTCACATATCTCGCATTTTTGTGGTTTTGGATACTTAAGTATTGTCACTGCATGTTTATTGTTTACAGAGAGATGGAAACAATTTCTCACAATGCCACTTATTGCCTTTTGTAATACCATGAAGTTAAAAATAATCCATGTAAAGATTGGTATACATGTTTGTTTACACATACGCAGATGTATTTTTATATAAAAATGATTAAACAAAAACTGCAAATGCATTGTTGGATAGAACCAAATAGAACCCTCGATGCCCACCGTTCATATTTGTGATGATAATCTCCAGAGCAGTTATGTCACTGCCTTCTGTACGTATTATGCACAAGCAGAGTACAAGTTATCCAGTAGGCAATGGCTAAACAATTGACTGTAAATATCTTTGACATTTATTACCAATTTGAGAATATTCAATATCAAATCTTCAATATCTTTCATATTTGCTATTAACAGGATATAATTGCATGCAAATGGGATTTAAATGTGTATCTTGTTACACATCATTACTAAAACTATCTGTAAATCGGCGTATAAAGCAACACATTATCAATAAAACATTTCACTCTTCATGCAGGGGATTTTGCAGTTAAAAGTTGGTGTTAGTGTCGTTCAACTGAACTTGGCCAAAGTTGATCTTGGTGAAACCGGCCCTAAGTCGTGTTTGAAGAGAAGTGATAATTGAAAATAGATCACGGGAACCCAGCCACTCACAGCTTTCGATATCAAGAAATGGCGGAAACGTCGTTGTTTAACCGACTTTATTTCATAAAACTAAAGTAGGACATAGACCTACCTCTAGAACACAGTGGAATATTAGAATAAATACTTGCTGCGAGTAGT